>CANTUR010000013.1:0-600000 GCA_947683625.1 Mallotus nudiflorus | reverse complement strand
AAAATATTTTGGAGGATAGCCGTAAAACATGCTACCTAGTGGACTACACTAGAACTGTGTGCGCACCGGTATGTTAAAATGCTAGGATTAAAATTATGGAATTTATTGATTTGAGTTATGATTAATTGATTATTAAGAATTATGGTGAGAGAGTGGTATGATTACAAGAGCTTGGTTGACCTAATGTATAATCATGATGGCAGTGAGATTGCGAGAGCTCGGTTGACTTAGTGTCTCAGGGCCAGTCTATTGTCAAAAATTGAGAAGAGAAATATTTTTTTAATTAAGTGAGCCTGTTGACTAGTGAAGTTCAATGATCAAGGTTGAGGAATATTTTAGGGTTCTGTTCCGATCCTCCAATAAAATAAAATGCGAATAATGTTTCCAAGCATCTGTATGAACTGCGTGTATGCATTATGTAAATATAAATATACCAATATTATTATTGATGCTTGTGTGTATGTGCATAAGGTTACATACATATATATAATAATGATTCACTCACTGAGGTCTGATCCTCCTCAACTATATTTTTTAGGATTCTTCTTCTTAAACCTCTCTTAGATTCCCTCTTCGTCAGGTTCTTTCTTTTCCAGTTGATTTTTGTAAACTTTGAACTTTTATCTCTTTGTATTATTAGATGCTGCAGTAGTAGCATACTTTGGTTGTAGTATATCTAAATGTTATGAGTTGTACTGTTGATCTACAGTATTGTAAAAGACCTTAATTTGGTATTATCTATGAAGTTTTAATATGATATTTTTATTTATGAAAGATATTGATTATGCATTGAAAAATTTTATTCTTTTATATTATTTACAGTTTTAATTCTGAGGTATTTTTGTGGTATGTCTGGTATGAGTTTTTATTTTAAGGCTTACTATGAGTTCCGAATTCATGTGAATTCCTATTCCTAGCGTCAGTCATGACTCTCAGATTTAGGTAGTGACAAAGTTGGTATCAGAGCCTAAGTTTAGTATTGTGGACCTAGGTTAGTAGAGTTGAGTTTTCTTTGAGACTACTATAGCAAATGAAGTTTGATTATGTCCTTGAAAGGTTTTTCTTGCTTATAAATTTTTGCATAATCGTTAGGATGTCTGTTGTTGCCTGAATTGTATGTATTATGTGTTTTATTTATTTTCTTTTCAGAATATATCGAGCGCAAGTCACTCTGCCAGTCGATGAGGCTGAGAAGGGAGTCTTACCAGGCTGAGGCTCTACCCCCTGAGCTGTCAGCTAGGAGTAATGGTAGAGGTAGAGATAAACCCAGAGGAGTAACAGGTGGCAGTAGACAGAGAGAGTTGCAAGGTGAGGAGCCTGCACGCTAGGATCTTGAGGAAGCTACTTATGCACCAGGAGGTCAGTAGGGTGCAATAGTTATGTCTCAGGTGATACCATCTATGCAACCTTTATTTTAGCACAAAGCTTAGGATATGTTAGTTTTGCATATATTTTATATTTTGAATATTATTGGCTTCTGCGTCTTTTCAAATAAGGTGAATGAGAACTACTTTTACCACAGAGACAACATATATTTAATAAGCAGTCCTTTCAAGTTGAAGTTTTTATTCTAGTTTTAGCCCCTACTACACCTATTTAATGTAAGGGTAGGTAAGAGGTAGTTATAACTCAACGGCCAAAGTAGTTATTATAAGAGGTACATACAACCTTTGAACTTAAACTTGCAACATTTATGGTTGGTATAACTAGGATTAATAAGGGCTTGGTGGCACTTAACCAAGCATGATAATTGTTTTGAATATGTGCTTTGATAAAGGAATCATAAGATGTCTAATGCAGACAAAACACTTTTATAATCTTTAATGGTGAAGTTGTCAATTTGACTGCAGCATAAGATTGGTATATGCAGTCAAATTAGCTTTATGTGACTATTGTGACATGTTTGGAGTTTAAAGAGTGATTTCTTAAATACTTCTATCCACCTTTAAGGAGGGATAATTACATATGGCGGCTATTGCATAGAGTATGAGAAGGGTAGTTAGTTAAAAAGAATACATGTGAACTCTTTGATAATTATTTAACAGACGTGATATAATATAAGAGGAGACTTGTAAAATTGTATATTATAGGATTAGTTTAGTATATATATTAGCATCTGAGTTGAAGACTAGAATTTAGAAAGTTATTTGTGGATTCAATCTTTTGGGGTGTAATTGATTTAGGCGTGATTTTGGGAATGGATTTATTAGCTCGACATTATACTACTCTGGATAGTTAAGAGAAAGAGGTGAGGCATTATGCGCTTATAGTTTGCTAGAGATTTCTATAACACAACTATGAGTGCATATAAAAGGATGATCGATTGTGTTTTCTTTGGTTTTGATTTAAGCTATAAATAAGATTAAGTTTTGTAATGAAGATGCTTAAAGAGCTGGTTGATGATTTTATTAGTATTTTAACATGTTCATTACATGATTTTAGAATGTGTTTGTGAATTAAATTTTTGTGAAGTTTGCTTGATGAACTTATTATTATTATTATTATTATTATTATTATTATTATTATTATTATTATTATTATTATTATTATGATTTAAGTTTGTTTAGGTGATTTAAGTTTGTTTTATATGAATTAAGGAATACTAAATTTAGAGGATATTGGTTGATGAATCGAAACTTTAGTGATATGGATTATTAAAATTATTTGATTTTGGATTTTAGGAAGATGACAAGAACTGGAGATAAAAGCATAAGTATTTATGGTTTATAAGTCAATAAAATTTATAATTAATAGTGAG
This sequence comes from Mallotus nudiflorus, assembly GCA_947683625.1. NCBI lineage: Eukaryota > Viridiplantae > Streptophyta > Magnoliopsida > Malpighiales > Euphorbiaceae > Mallotus > Mallotus nudiflorus. Next base: position 597,242 of record CANTUR010000013.1, on the reverse strand, counting down.
TCTATTGGAATTGGGTGTTTATTATGTATATGATTTATAATTAATGGAATCATATCTTGATTTATTCCACTTTGTGATGGAAAGATGATATACGTGAGAAAAAGTGAAGGTATAGGGACAGATAATCTATTAGAATATGTCTTATGAGAATAGGAACTATGAATTATGATGAGATATCAGGATTTGAGATTTGAAAATATGATTAATGGACATTAAATATGTTAATAAATTTATTGAATTTTATCTTGATGATGGATGGAATTTATATTCAATAGTATAATAAAGTGATTTATTCTATTTTATTATATAAGAGTTAAATCATAAGCATGATTGAGACCCTACTATAGATGAACTAATGGAATGATGTTTTATGATAATTTACGTATGTATTCTAAAGAGATTTGTTTTACTTAGACATGAGCAGAGATAAGGAAGGTTGGATAAGAAAGCAAAATGTGTAGGTGTGTTTGAACTTGTTATTTAGTTTAACTAAGCGATGAAATAACAATGACAATGTGGAATAAGTATAAATGATAGAATATTTCATAGTGAAAGGGGCAGTTATATGGTGATAAGTAGATAATTCATAAAATATATGAGGTGTGAATACAATAAGATAGTGGTTGCATGAGTAAATGTGTAGAGTAAGAAAATAGAATTATGAATTTAAAATTTAATTGGAGTTGCTTTAGCCTAAGAAAACTAAAGGATTAGTTATAAGAAAAGGTGATTAGAGGATTTAATTGTTTAAATTATTAAGGAATGAATATATATTTTTGAGGTTAAGTGGAAACCTTAAGCACGAGACGAATTGACATCATTTAAATGATATAAGTTACCTTGAAGATATTAAGCTTACAATACGAATAGAATAATACATCAAAATCATAATGTGGGAGCATGATAGATAATCTCCAATTGGATTTAAAACGATGATGAATTGAATATGTAAGACGATAATATTGAGTTTAAGTTTGATGGGTTTATTGACAATAGGAAACATTAAAACCATATGGTTGTTGGATGGTGAATTAATAATCTAATAAATAAGGATTTGTGATATACCTATTGAAATTTTATTATAGGTTTTAGATGATCGATGGATGTAAGCATAATTATGAAAGCAAACATTAAATGTGCTATGGTGTATAGGAAATTAATAGAGTATACAGTGGCAAGAAGAACAATGAAAAGAGGTTATTAGTTATGATAATTGAAAACATGGACTTTGAGAAGTAGGTTTAATTTATCTGAGGTATAGAAGTAAAAATTATGGTGATTGTTATTAATAAATAGCATAAGTTGATCAGTTAGTTGATAGTGACTGATGATGATGGTATAAGAAAGAAAGAGAAAAAGAATGATAATATTATTGAAAGTGTGAACTTGAGGCTCCAAAATGAAGTTCGATTTATTTTATGGTATGTAGTTAAATTGATAGTGGCTATTGTTATTGAAAAATATGTTGACTAAGAAATATATGAAAAATTATGAAACTGTGTAGTGATATAAAGAGTTTTTAGAAAATTTTGGGCTATAAGAAGATTTGAAGTTATAACAAGGTAATTACAAGATGCAAACTAATGGATGCTATAAATATGGTGAGATGGTCACTTTTAGAGAGAGTGTTCTCATATAGTTCAATCTTATGATGCTCGACAAGGATCTGCTACACCTAGGAGTCAAGGAGGTGATGGGATCCGATCTTTTAGTGGGTCTATAACAAGAGATGTAGAGAGTAGCAACCACAAGTTAAAGCTAGGGTGTTTGCTATGACACAGTGAGAGAAACTAGTATCTCCCGAGGTTGCAACTGGTATGCCACATATCTTATTAAAGATGTAGTTGAATTTGTCTCAAGTGCATCCAGTGCTTCCATGCTCATGAAGTATATTTCAAATCCTTTGCATGTTTTACAGCCTCAGAGTATGGAAGTGAATGAAGATCTGACATATGAGGAAGAACCAGTTGTGATCGTTGACTATCAAGTTCATCAATTGAGTTCGAAGCACATTTCGATGGTCAAAGTCTTGTGGAGGAGTAACAATGTAAAAGAGCACATATGGGAGAATGAGGCAGAGATATGGGTGGCATGTTCTTATCTTTTTCCTTGATAAAAATTTTGTACTCCTTTTTATTTGTAAAATTTAAGAATGAATTTTTATAAAGGGGAAGATTGTTATAACCCATATTTTTAATCAAGTGTTAAATTAAATTTTGAATTTAGTGTTTATTATTATTATTATTATTATTATTATTATTTTATGAAATTATTATTTGTATAATTTAATAATTTTTATGATATGTGTTAATAATATTAGTTTTTAAAATATTATATGGTTTATTATTAAAATAAATTATGGTAGAGATTTAAAGTAGAGTTTGGTGAAAAAAAGAATATTTAGTTTTTCAAAAAAAGTGGCAGTAGCCCCTTCTTCTTCTTTCTCCCTTTCCTTCTTCCCCCACCACTAACCACCACCACCATGCCACCTCTGCCTGTCAGCGCCGCCGCCAGTAGTAGCAGCCCCTCCTCTCCTCAGCGGTGCCACCACTTCCTTCCCTTTCTTCTTTCTTTCCTGATTTTGCATAGTGACTGAATTGGAGAATAGCTTGCTGGTGACGTTTTCGGCCACCTTAGGCCGAGCTTGATAGCTCATTTTCTTCGTCTCTGAGTGGGCTTCATTTCGTCTTAATTAATTTGTCCAGGTAACTCTGGTAACAACTCCAATTTTATGAAATTATTTTTATATTAATTTTAATTAATTTGTGAAAATGAGCTTGAATTTGATTTTTTTATGCTTAATGGTTAGTATATTATTGAGGTTATGATCTTGTTTACTATGATTTTTATTGAATTTTTTGAATTTTTTGGGCATTGGGTACTATTTAGGTTACTATTCTGAATAGTTTCAGGTTGAAAATTTTTTATATTTTTAATAAATTTTACTAATTATATAGAGTAAAATTTGTTATGGAAGTTTTATAAAATTATGTGTAGAATTGTTATTCTGAATTTTTGAATGTTTATGTGAAAAAATTAGTATAAATTAGTAATTTTTATATTTTAATTGAAATTATTATTAATTATTATGTTTTTTTTATATAGAATTTGAGTAATAAATAGCATTAAAATAATTTTTATAATTTATTTCCTATTTTTAGCTAATTATTTGTAATTTCTGAAAAAATATATGAATAATGATTTTATTTATTATTTTTATGTATAAATAAGTTTTTTATTATTTTTATTACATATTTTAGCAATTTAAATAATTAATTGTAATTAATGCTATTTAATTGAAAATTAGAAGAATGGATTTTATTAATATAATTTAATTACGAATTAGAATTTTATTATTTATTTTGGAAATAAATATCTTTTATACTTTTATTATGTAAATAAATTGATTTGTGATATTTAAATGAATTTTTATGATTTTTGGTGAATAATTGGAATTTATATTATTTTATTAATCGTGGATTGTGTTGGTTCTCGGTTGGGTAATAATTGTAGTTTTGGGGGCCAACCCGAGAAGTTGAACTTTGTGAATATTTTGAAGTGTGTTTGCTTGCAGGATCGATTCTACTTTTATAAAAGGATGTCCATTTTACAAATGAGACTTTGTCGAAGTTTTGGTAGATTTCTCGTAAAATGTAATATTGGATCGGTCCTAAATTTTGAGTTTTAAATCGAGTCGTTCTTTACAAATCTAGAAAGTATAAATTAGGAAATTATTTATTATTATTATTTTTCATTTTAGTTATATCGCGAGCTACGCCTACTGAACCGAGCTAGCCGAACCATATTAGAGAAGCGCAGTAGAACTGTAAATTATTATTTTATGTATGCATGTCATATAGAGATCATTGTTAGCATCCATATTTGATGATATAAATTTAATATATTAGTTTGCATCAAATTTTATTTATTAATTAATTATTATTATCATTATTATATATGCACACATATGTGATTTCATATGTGTGTGTGTGTGTGCAAACTTTATATTCGTAATTTGGATGCTTTACATATTTAATATGATTTTATTTATTTAATTATTTTTTATAAAATTTTTTGAAGGATAGTCGTAGAACGTGCTATCTAGTGGGCTACATTAGTACTGTGTGCACACCGGTACATTAAAATGCTAGGATTGATATTATAGAATTTATTGATTTGAGATTTGATTAATTGATTATTGACATTTGTGGTGAGAGAGTGGTGTGATTGCGAGAACTCAATTGACCTAATGGCTCAGGGCCAATCATGCCGACAGTGAGATTGTAGGAGTTCGGTTGACTTAGTATTCTGGGGCTAGTCTACTATCAAAAATTGAGAAGAGAAATATTTTTGGAATTAAATGAGCATGTTGGCTAGTGAGGTTCAATGATTGAGGTTGCAGAATATTTTAGGGTTCTGCTCCGATCCTCTAATAAAATAAAATGTGAATAATATTTTCAAGCATCTGTATGAACTGTATGTATGCATTATGTAAATATAAATATACGAATATTATTATTGATTTGTGTGTACATGCATTAGGTTACATACATATATATAATAATGATTCACTCAATGAGATCTAATCCCCCTTAACTATTTTTTTCAGGATTCTTCTTCTCAAACCTCTCCTAGATTCCCTCTTCGCCAGGTTCTTTCTTTCCCTGCTAATTTTTGTAAACTTTGAACTTTTATCTCTTCGTATTATTAAACGCTGCCATAGTAGCATACTCTGGTTGTAGTTTGTTTGAATATTATGAGTTGTACTGTCGATCTGGAGTATTGTAAAATAACTTAATTTGATATTATCTATAAAGTTTTGATATGATTTTTTTATTTATAAAAGATATTGATTATGCATTAAAAAGTTTTATTCCTTTATATTATTTAAATTTTTAATTCTATGGTATTTTTGTGGTATGTTTGGTATGAGTTTTTATTTTAAGGCTTTATACGGGTTCCGAATTCATGTGAATTCTCGTTTCCTAGTGCCGATCATGACTCCCGGGTTTGGGTCGTGACATAAGACTACCACTTAGCCAGTTGAAGCTTATTTTTTGGTTTTTTTTTTATTAGTGCAGATAGATATACATTTTGCAATTACACAAAGCTTTGTAATGATTTTTTTTTTGTATTTGCAGGTTGTTTCAATATTTTTTATTAAGTAGTTAGATTTAAACTGTAATTACTCTAATTTGTTTGTATATTTTGTTCTTTTGTTTTTGCCCCATAAATATTCAGGCTTATAAAAATTGCCTTTATATACAATGGCAATGGGCAAGGCCTAAAAGTATTTGAATTATAAATATTTAAATGTTTGGTTCTTTTAACCTAATCTATAAAGCCCAATCTGAACTTTTGAACTGAAAATTTTGTTAAATGTCGACGAATCAAATCATCGATTCTTCTTTAAACTTCAGTTCAGTTTGATTTGTCATTTATTCTTCCAAAAATCAATTGATTTTTTTATTCTACAAATTGAATTGAATCGAACCAACTGATGCACATCCCTACCTCTAAAAGAAGCTACACAATATCGCATCATAATAGACCTCAAAATTAAAAAAAAAAAATCCTTTTTATTTAATTATTTTTGTCTAAAAGTTTCAATTAATGAATTAGAATCACTACCATTAAATTTATTTAAATGTTTCAAAGCTAAATGATTATAAGCATCCCTAGCAATAAAATTAACAAATGGAGAATCATCTTATTGCTTTTTAAACACTCTAATCCTATCAGACATAACAACACCACTTTCTTTTAAATGCTCGACATAAATTAGCTAATTTTTTTAATCACTCTCCTATCTGAATGAAGAAGATGAGCTTTGTTTGAAGTACTTAACTTATGATTATGCCTCTTTTCGTGTCTTGTCACAGTCCAAACTCCATTTTCATCAACATTAAAATTGTATAGAAGCTTTATAACTAGATCGAACATGAAGCTTCGAATAACTCTTATTTTCTTTTGCAACCATTTCTTTCTCTCCAGCCTTTGAGCAACAAAATCTTTTCATTAACAGTGTTTTACTACCACCTCTATATCTTTGTTTACTCTTTCTAATGCTAAAACTCATTCTAAAGGCATATTCATTATATAAAACATAAGTCTATTCACAAGAATTTACAGACATTCCCAACAAATCATTATCAGAAGTATTATCTACACAAAAACATAATTAAAACATAATGCACATAAAAAAAAAACAAAATGAACCTACTAGTTATTTAAAATGAACTTGCAAGTTACAAAATATGAACATTTATATTAAAAGTAATTAATTTGTAACTTTATAACCAAAACAACACACTAATGAACCTATAACACTATAATAAATGAACCTACATGTTCATTAATGAATGAATTGTACTAGTTAAGTAAGTTCATTGTTAATGAACCTTTACCTTCAAACTAATGAACTTGCAGTTGTAACTAACACAAACAAACAAACACAAAAAAACTAATGAACCTATAATACTATAACAAATATACCTCTAAGTTCCCACTAATTTTAATATACTAATATTATATTAATACTATTAATTTAATATATCAATATTAAATTAAAAATTAATATTAATATTATTAAAATTAAAATTCATATTACATAGAAATAATTAATATTTAAATCAATATTAAACATAAATAAAAATTAATATTAATATTAAATAAGGAAAGTTCATTAATTAATTAGTATAAGTTTATTAGATAAAATATATAGATTGATTACTTATGAACCTAGAGATTCATTATGAATGAACCGTACTACTTGTGCATAGATTCATAACAATGAATTATAGGTTCATTACTACTTATGGATATGTTCATTAACAATAAACTATAAATTGATTACAACTTGCATGGGATCATTAGTTTGTGAAGATCATATGAACCTCTAATCTATAACAAATGAATTTCTACATTACAACTAATGAATCTACATGCACAAACTAATAAACTTGCAGTTATAACTAACAAAAACAAATAAAAAGACATAACACTAAGAAAAAAAAGAAGTCACATATTAAAACAATAAAGTTTGTATCAAAAAAAAAAATCTAATGAATCAAATAATAAAAGCAGCAAATTCTAAAACAATTTTAAGCAATATACTCATTAGTTTGCTCAAAATCGTTATAAGCAATAAAAAAATAGATTTTACCTAAATGTTCACATATTACATTCTCACAAATAGCCTTAACATCTGACATCTGATCATCCATTTGAAAATGCAAGAAAAAAAAAGAAACTTGAATAAAAGAACAACAAAAAACAAGAAAGAAGAAGAATAGAAGAAAAGCAAATATAATTATAACAAGATTTTTGAACACAAAATCAAAAAATACACAAAAAAAGATTTGAATAAGAAAATCTCTCCAAAAAATGAGAGTTTACAATGAGAAAATCTTCCAAAGAAAAAGAAAAAAGCTAATTAATAACATTAACTTTCAAAAATGAGAAACATCATTAACAAAAAAATACTTGGGCTTTTTATACCACACTGGACAGGGGTCCATGGTATAAGAATTGGTTAAGCCAAGTGGTTTGTGTCAATAATGCTAATTTGGATTTGAACATTAGTTAGTTAAGTGTTTGACTTAGAATTAATTTTCATATATAAAAACTATACTCTCATGCTCTCCCCTTGTGTTGAGAAATTAAACTACTCAAACCAACTAAATAAAAATGTTTAATTTAGCAGCTAATAATAAATGCGATTTATTATTTTATAACTAATAGCTAACCATTTGAAATAAAGCTTAGCAACTAATAATCAGTGCAATTTATTAATTAGTTAACAAATTGAAATAAAAATAACATAAATTTGCTTCTCCAAGCATTCCAACTGTAACATTACAGATCTTTTAGCCAAGCATATAATCACTAAGCTTTGTATGGTAATTTTGTGAATTAATGTGCATTTTACATTATAAGATTATGAACAATGTCATTTTGCCATTTAAATGACTTTGGATGGCAACTATTTAAAATGACGGAATGCATTTTTTACCACATAAGTAAGAAAAATAAAAAATGGTGGAATGTAAACACTAGCATATATGGTAAAATGGTTGGGTAATTTACACCCGCAATTTGTAAAATTTTAACACTAACACGCATCTTTTCTTTATTTTCTCTTTCTTCTCTCTACAAAACCTCCTTCATCTTTAGTGTTTTCTAGAGATGGTTTTGATCAAAATCACTTCCTTCCTTTCTTTTTTTGAGTTTTTGTTCATTTATTTCATAGATCTATGGTAGATCTCTGTTATTTTGCTTATAATACCTCCTTTTAGTGAGGTTTTAGTAAATAAAATTGTTTTTTTTTTTTTGTGGTTTGAACTACTAAAATATGTGATTCTTGATCTATTTTCATGGGTTTTGATAGATCTAAACTTATTTATTACTGATTTGCTGGTTACAATAAGTTAATGATATACTTATCTTGATGTGATCACTTGATCTCTCTGTGCAATCTATACCTCCATCATCAACCGGATCTCACCTGAAAAAGGAGTCACCAAATCCTTTATCAACAAGAATTTGATCTACTTCACTCTATTATATCAAGTACTTGTAAAATTTTAGTAATTTATGTGTACTATCTCTTTGTAGTAGATCAATATATTTATGTAACCTTGATGATTTTGTGATCAATATTAATGGAATATATTTCCTGTTGCAAAAAAAAAAAAAATCACACCACCACCGTCTTAAATTTTTAATTTATCACTTAGAACTCTTAAAAATTTAATTTGAATTCCAATAAGGTTCTTTTCCTCTTTTTCCAGCATGAGCACTTGGTAGGGCTCTGTCATGTCCGTACATATATCACTGTAATTGAAGATGGCGATAGGAGACCCACTAATCTGTGCATAAATCAACATGCTAGCAATTTCTCTGGGCGAAAAGACATCAGGAGTACTTTTGTGAAAATGAAATTAAAATTTTAAAAACTTTGAATGACAAATTAATTTTTTAAGGTCACAGTAAAATCTAGTTAAAATATTAAAAACGGTCCGTACAAATTATCTTGAAATGTTTAAATGTTTGGCATCAAATAAAATTAAAAAAAAAAGCCCAACCTTCAACAAAATAAATGAGTTTTTATCTTGTTAAATGTTAACATAGGAATTCTTCTCAGTATACATTTTTGTTTGCAAACCAAACTCTTGAAAAGTTATAATGGCGAAATGTTGTGAAAATTGACTTTATTAATTAGTTGAAATTGCCTAATGAACAATGATTATAGAAGACTTTTGTAAAAATAATTATTAGATGGAATTACTTTAGTGAAAAAAAAAATTACTTTAGAAAAGTAAAAAAAAGAAATTTTTACCTAAATTGAGTATTTTACATTATATAATTAAATATACAAATATAAAACAGTTATTTAATAAAAATAAAATATATAAATTTTTATATAAATCTAACTATTAGATATATTGCATCTAACTTAGGAAAGAATATTATTGGAAATCTGAAGGAAGGGTACAGTGGAAGAGACAGGCAAGGCACATCCAGAACCTAGATTATGATATAATGTGGTACTGCAACTGGGAGTTTTACTGTAGAAAAAAACAAAAGTCGTAGCCGAAAAGAAGAAAAAGAATACGAAGCAGCTTTTCCAATTCCCAATCATAACAATAACAACGCCCATGAGATTGAGGAGAAAGAGTCAAACTCAAAGGGTATCTGTTATTATCCACTAGAAAAAAAAAAAAAAAAACCGAGCCTGTCCGATAATACATGTCTCATCTGTTTCTACGTGTCTTTGTTCGATAAAAATTTGCACTTGATTGAAAACAAAACACTCCTTGAATCGTGGCCTTAGTAGCGCAGAAGTGGCCTTCACGATCTCTCCACCCAGCTCTCCGTCACACATTGTTGTTGGTGCTGACACATCGCATACTTTCGGATCACCACATGACCGTTTCCTTTTTCCCTGTTTGAACTTCCCAAAACAAACCCATCTCTCTTCCATGTTTCTGTCCTTTTTCTTTCTGTCTTTTCTTGTTTGAAGGGTTATCCTTTGTGGGTTTCTTGAATTTGTCTTCGGTTAACCTTTCTAAGATTCTTTAGCTTCATTTTTCTTTTGGGTTTTGGGTTTTCTTTTCTTTTATTTTTTTATTTTTGTACTTTCTTTTGTTTTTTTCCTCACTTAAATGGTTGTGTGTTTTTGCGAGTGAGGTATAGTGCAGTGCTTCTGTTTTATCTCTGTTGGTTTTTTGATGGGCTGTTGATGTCTTTGGTAGTTGGTGTTGATTTAAGTACCAAAATCATGGGTTTTGATGAGAACAGCAATGAGCAAGTTTCACAGCCAAAAGCAATTGCAAAATCACATCCAGCAGCAGCGGGAGCAGAAGAACATCCACTTGGTGAATCTAAAATTGGTGGTATGAGTAGACAAATGAGTGAGAGCTCCATTTATGCTACTGATCAGGAAGAAGAAGATGACGAAGAAAGGAAGATTGAGTTGGGTCCTCAGTACACTCTCAAAGAACAGCTTGAAAAAGATAAGGTTGGTTTGTTCGTCTTAGTTGTTAACATGCTTTCTGTTTTATTTCACTAATGGTTTTTAGTTGTATATTTTCTAATTTTGTTTATTTTGATCTTGATTCTTGTTTTTGTGGTGTTTGAGACTGTAGGATGATGAGAGCCTGAGGAGGTGGAAGGAACAGCTTCTTGGTAGTGTGGACTTAAATTCTGTTGGAGGTAACCAAAATCAATCTGCTTTAGCATTTTCCTATTTTATTGCTTTAAATTTGAAGTTATTCTTATGCTTTTTGCTTGTATTTTTTTTTTCTGTGCAACTGATTTTGAAGCTCTTATCTTTTCTAATTTGTTTTTGTGGGAATGGATGGATTTCTTAAACGGTATTCTTAGCAACTTATGTTCACAATGTCTCTTTTATGAGCCTTCTCTGCTTTTTTAAGTTTTGCTTATTGTGTCCAAAGCATACATAGTTTACCTTGCTGCTAGAAATTAAGTTAATTTGTGTACTAAGACACTTGATGATTCTCAAATTATTAATTTTTTCCACATTTTCTCAGAATTGCATCTGTTTAATATTTGACTATATAATGTCTTTTGACTTCAATTTCATATATCAATTTTACCAGAGCGCATTTCATCAATTGAATTCCATTTGTTCATATATTTAAGTTAAATTGAATTCCAATTACTTGTGTATCTGACAAATTTCTTGTATGGCTTACAATTATGTAGAAACTCTAGATCCAGAAGTTAAGATCGTGAGCCTTGCAATCAAATCCCCTGGTAGATCTGATATTGTTCTTTCGATTCCTGAGGGTGGAAATCCTAAAGGTGTTTGGTTCACCTTAAAAGAAGGCAGCCGCTATAGCCTGCAGTTCACTTTTCAGGTTGGGAATAATATTGTATCAGGCCTTAAGTACATTAACACAGTTTGGAAAACTGGTGTAAAGGGTAATGTTCTCCTTCCCTCCTCTCTCAGTCAACCTTACCCCTTTCTCTTGTCATTATTGTGTTACTACGAAACAATGTTTCACCTTGTATTATTCTGCATAACAGTTGATAGCACGAAGGAGATGCTTGGAACTTTCAGTCCCCAGGGTGATCCTTACATGCATGAGATACCTGAGGAAACTACTCCATCTGGTATTTTTGCTAGAGGATCTTATTCAGCTAGAAGTAAGGCAAGTTCCTCCAAATTTCAATGTTTCTGAACTACACCAAGTTTCAAATATGAACTAGATAAGATTTTAATCATTTTTCTATCTATTCATTTGAATTTATACAAGCATGATTATAGTTGAATGAGCTCATAAAGAAAGCATCTGCTCATGTGTTCTGCTGCTTCAAATGATCATTTATTTGCGTCACCTGCACAAGGTTTAAAATTATGCAGTTTTTAATAGTTTTCTGTATCTGTTAACATTGAATTCCTTATCTAGTTTATATTAACATTGATTGAGCCCAGGACAATTTCCCTTTTACCTGCCTGATTTAATTTATTGAATTTGGTTAGTTGCCCCACTTTCAGATCTCCATAAATGATCCATGTGAAAATTTAAATTTGTGGGTCATTTTATCCTTGGCCATATTGCCCTCTTAGGATCATCAAAGACGTCTGATTTGTGTTTGTGCTGTTACTAATTTTCTTTCTTACTTTCCAGTTTGTTGATGATGACAACAAGTGCTATTTGGAGATTAACTACACATTTGATATCCGTAAAGAGTGGTAGTCAACTTAAATTCAGAGTTCTTACTTCAGACATTGTTCTCACGGCTGAATCAATTATTTTCCCAGTTTAATATGAATATGACTTGGATGTTAAGGTATCTTATTTTCATTGTCACATTTATGGATCCTGTTCGGCATTGGTCTTCTAATCTTAAAACAATGAAGGGATGGTTAAGAAATATTCTGATGAGATTTTCATTTTTTAGGTGTGGCTAATAAAACTCAATTCTAGTTTTAAATGATGCACTTCTTTTTCTTTATAATTCTTTCACATGTATGCAAATCGATTTTGATTGTTACTCTGGGTGCGTGGTTTCTGTTTCTTAAGAATTTTGGTGTGCCGGTTGAGTGAGTAGTTAATTAGTTGTGCAGGGAAACTTTAAAAGTGAAGGGAAAGTTAAAGCTATTCGATAAAGGGTTCACTCCAACGTTAACATTCGGGAAGGAAAAGTTAAAGCTATTCGATAAAGGGTTCACTCTAACGTTAACATTCTTGTGTTTTTTCTTCTTTCATAATTCTTACACATTAGTTGTTCAAAATATTTACTTTAATATTAACATAATATAGATTTTTAATAGTCTAACAGTATATTGAGTTATATAACTATTCAATTAACTATAATAAACTTCCAATAAATCAAGTTTAGATATATTTAAATTTTATTATTAATAAAATTAAATATTTTTTAAAATAAATTTATAATATTTTTAAAGATAATCAATTAGTTAGATGGATTATAAATTATACTTATTTTGTTTACCAAATTAAATTCAATGATAATTTTTAGATGGTTTGAATTTGATTCTCTGAGTCAAACACAATAATAGCAAAAATCAAGAACAGAGAATAAAGATTTTTGCTATCAATTTAGGTTGATAACATGAATAAAATAAGTTATATATATATATATATATATATATATTAAGAATTAGAAACTCAATCAAACACTAACAAAGACTAATTCTATTTTAATATTGAAACTAATAAATAAATCTAGAACCTTCTAACAAGTTTATGGCCTAGGAACAAACTCACCTCTTATGCCCTTAAACCTAAACTCAAAAATACTTATGATGTCCCCATTATATGACTTGAAGACCCAACTAGAGGAAGATAAGCCCTTAAAAGTAGGCCCAAATTCATCCCATTTTAATCTTTAGTGTACTCGAATCACAATCGACGTTTAAAAATTTTACCGCCCATTCAAGGGCAATGTCATCATTTGACAAAAAAAGTATTCACCAATCCTAGTCCGCTATAAATAATACAATGCTCTCTTATCATTCCACCTCTATTAAAATTTTATTTTCTCTTTCTTCCTTAAGAGACATATTTCCCAGAGATATCAAAATTTCCTATTAAATCCAACTTCTAATCCTTACCATGTTATGCACCTTAGCTTGCCTAATTCTGATGTAAATTTGACACTTTTATGAATTCTTTCAATTCTTCTATGATACCAATGAGGAGCTTACTCTACCCCTTCATGTCACCTACATTTGGTTTTTAAAATGGGTTTTTTATGACTTCAGTAAAACTCACTCTCTTGATGACACATCATAATTAGCCTAGGCCAACATCATTATACCTAGAGACTTATCCTATGGTATTGAACTTGATCCTCTAAACAATAAATATGGAATTGAGACTTTTAACCCGCATGGCAATTATACTTTCAGCCTTTGCTAATCCTTACCATGCCCTATCATTTGCTCTTACAATTCTCAAGTTCATAATAGTTTCATTTTCTTACCAATTAGTCTTGTTCAAAAGGTTATTACAAGTTTTCACCTCTTTGGCTTAATCAATAGAATTTTGTCTCTTACTTGTCAACCCATTCAAAGATTGGTTTGTATATAAATTTTTGGAATTCATTCTATGAAAAAAAAAATTCGTTATTCTTTTCAAGAGAAATCCAAACTTCAAATTTAGGAAGTGGTTAATCATAAAAGGATAGCCGATAAAGTTTATTTTTACATGCAAGAACAAACCATAACTAGAGGTGAATATATTCAAGAAATTCAAGCCTTGGAAGATTTTTATGGTTTTAAGTATAATTACTTAAACCAAAAATATATTAAACGAAAGATAAAAGCAATGAAAGCTGAATTGATATGAAAAAACTAAATTGGTAGCTATATTAGTTATCTCTAAACATGCACAACCTTTCCAAAGGTGACAAATCTTAATGTTTGTGCCAACACATTTGTTGATTGGTCTCCTTCACTACCATTACTCCCTTTAATATAATTCATAAAATCTTTACTAAATTAAAACCTAAGAACCAATGAAGTGGATTGGTAAATTTCTTGGTGATCCTGCTATCGATTCATGGACTTTGGCCAATTCATCATTCACTTACCCATATCTCAATTAGCTAGGTAATTACACTTTCATTTTATTTTAACTATTATTTTTTTGCCAACATATACATATACTTTCCTTTTTATAAGTAACCCCAAAGCCAATAAAAGTATCTGAATGATAACACCCTATAAAGGGAATAAAAATAATTGCTAAGAAATTGGAGATCAAACATTTTAGCACCCCTTACAAATCAATATTAATTCAAGAGCACTAGTCAAAAGACTTCTTCTAGTTGGTCTCAATTACTCATTGCCATTAGCTTTGGAGCTCTAACACTTTAATCCAAAATTAAAGATCTAACTCTTAAAGATGTTACTTTAATAAGCCAACCACTTTCTACTTTTATTGTTGATCCTCCTTTTGATACTCGGGCTACTCTTTGTGTCTAAATCTATTCAATTGAACTTAGGCCACGCTCTTTCCAAGGTATTCTCAACTTTATAATTACCCAAGAAACGTAATAAGTTATATCTAACCATGTAATTTTATTTCAGGTTTCAATAAGCAATACATTCAAGCAGTTATAAATCTTGATTAAAAATAGAGTTCAATGAAGATAATGATAATGATGAAAGCCCTCAAGAAGACATTAGCCTCAAAATTGTTGATAAAGAGATTGTGGTCGATTTTAATGAAACATAACTAATAGAAAAGGAAAGATCAAAGAATTAACTTTTAACAATCAAAACATTTTTTTCCTTGATTCATATTTATAAGAAAAGGCTAGTTAGCTACACTTATTTCTTAGTGATAAAGCTTGATCACCCTTTGTTACTAAAAGGTCTCTATAGTAAGCTTTATGGAAAACTAACTACTTTTACTAAAGAGTTTTAAGAAGCTAATAACTTTTTAGGTGATTTGGAAGCCAAATTTGAGGGAAAAGAAAGGTTGATAGTCCATAAATTATGGCCAAAATCAAGGGGAAGAAAAGGGAAAGTGATGAAGCTACCCCAAAGATAGAGGCATTAAAAGTTAAAGTTTTAAAGATTGAGGTCAAGCTAATCAAGGAAAAGGTCGAACTGAAAATCTTTCAATATAGTCAAAGGGCTAAGGTAACTTAGGCTAGCTTAATGATATTTTAAAGAAGAGATTGAATCTGAGAAAGCAAGTGAAAAGAATGGAGAATAAAGTTGAAAATGCTTGATTAGAGAAAAAGAATGTTGTAAAGCTATGATGATTTTCTAAAAATTTTCAAGTGATATTTTTTCAAATTTTATCATTGGCCTAAATGTAAATTGCCAAACCATTCTTTTTGGGATGTATGACTTCAAACAATTACACTACTCTATGCATAGATGTGGCTAGATGAACAATTTTTAGGAACAATATGTCAACATTTTTATATATTAATTTGGAGCATGGCTTGAAATTTTTATGTTATTATTATTTGGTCTTTTGATTTTTTTTCTTTTTATTATAATTGAAACCAAACATATATTATTAGGGGTAATACAAATTAGTAAGATACTCTATCTTAAATAATGATCAACCATAAAAATTGATTGAAATTAATAGAATTGACTAAATATCATTATTGATCGACCTTAACTCAATCAAAAGAAACCAACTTAATTAATTCATTTAATCGATTAAATATTGATCTTTACAATTATAATAACTTTTCTAAACTATGATCGATCGATACTATCCCATAAAAATGGATAATACTTCTTCAAATAGTTCCCATTGATTAGTCTTTTATGAAGCTTATATTCAAGACTAGCTAACTAGTGTGAGCCTTTTTTCAAAACTTGCATACCAATTAATGGCCCTTCCCAATTTGGATTCCACTTTCCAAGAGAAAGGTCGTTATAGTTGATTGGTAAAATAACTTTCCAAATAAGATCATCGTCCTTGAAAACTTTATACTTCACCTTTTTATTGAAGGCTTTCTCAATATGCTTCTTTTGAATAACGGATCTGTTATAATCTCTAAATTGTTCTTTATTTAAGCCATCTAACTTGTGGAATATGCTTGTAATATAATCAAAGACTGAAATTTTATGATGTAATTGTCTTCTAAGGGATGTCGCATTCAACTCCATAGGCCACATTATTTTATGCTGATAATGATAGAAGAACCCACAGGAATCACACTTTTAAACCCTTTGGTTATATGGACCTGTGAGCAATGAAACCTTTTATATATGGACAAAGGCTAAGTAGCATAGTTATAATTAGTTTACAACTTAAAGGGGTATTATTATTACTCACTAAAGACAAACATATATACTAGAATCAATCTTAATTTGAGTCTTGTCCAAGAATATTCTTTGCTTAGTCACTACTCTTAAGGAATTCTGTAATATTTTATTAGACACGTAGGACCCTGTTTGACCACCAAAGGTAAAAAAATTTGACTTTTTTTTCAAGTGGTCCACATTGACACATTACGTTTAAAAGGAAATTTTAGATTGATATTCAATTCCAGAAGCTCAATTTAACCTCTGGAAAGGTCCATTGACCAAAGTTTGATTTTTCATTTCGGGGCTTAGCTCCTAGATTGAAAAGCAATAAAAAAAACAGACAACACAAAAATAGTCTTTTTCAAGACTTTACTAATTGACTCAATAAACAAAACTTACACAAACTTTTTCTCCCTTAATCATCAAAACCTCTTTCTTAAGGTTAGGTTTGGTTTGAAAAAGGTTAAGTTTGGTACTTGGGTAAGGTTTTAGTGTTTCAATTGTCTCTGAATTTTCTTTTCAATTATCATTCTTGATTAATCTCATTTGATGGTGAGATATTTTATTAATAAGTAGGAAAATTCTAAGGTGACTTTTTTTCCATTTACTTTATTTTCATTTTACTTTTATTACCATTGAGTGAGAATGTATTTATCCAATGATAATTATTAACAAAGTAAAATTTACTTTGTAAAAAATAAAATAATCATAGAATACACTTGAAATGTATATCACTTAATTGTAAAGTTTTTAAAATTCAAGAAAAATTTTTAAAAATTATTTTGTTGGTTTATATATATATATATATATATATATATATATATATATATATATATATTATGAATCTTATTTGTTAGTTAACTGTCAAAAGTAATTTTTTAAAATTTATAGAATTTAATTGTACTGAAATAATTATAAGACTTAATTGTAACTTCGATTTGATTATAAAAAAGAATTTTCAATTTTAGCTTAAAAACAAAAAAATTCAATGTTAAATTCAAGAAAAATACGGGATATATATATATATATATATATATATATATATTATGAATCTTATTTGTTAGTTAACCATAATTTTTTAAAATTTATAGAATTTAATTATACATACAATTTTATACTGAAATAATTATAAGACTTGACTATAACTTCAATTTGATTATAAAAAAGAAGTTTCAATTTTAGCTTAAAAATGAAAAATTTCAATGTGAAATTCAAGAAAAATATGGGTGCAATTTGTACCTTTAGCCCTTTTCAATATGAAATAGTACACTTCTTTTTTTCCTTGGAATAAGATTTGATTTGACTCTTGAACTTTTTAAGAAAGTTCAATTAGGTCCAAAATGTCCTTTTTTGCTATTTTAGCCTAACACTTGCAGTTATTGTCTCATTTAAACCCATTTTCTCATAATTTAATGAGCGTGCAACACACATCCCTCTGAAGGTGCGTCCATAGTGAAAAAAATTAAATTATAAATATAATTAAGCTAATTATCTGATTAATAATGAAAAACATGTCTACTAAATAGCTTTCTCCTTTTAGTGGAAAAAAACATTGTCGTTTGGAATAGTACATCATTTTCTCCTTCAAAATTAGAAATAAAGAAATAAGATGATGATGGTGGTTGTGAGCACCCATCTTATTTCTATCATCCCATACCCACCTTTCATCTGTATGCCTATGCCCATGTCCAAGAAACCTAAACAAAACCTAAGAACAACCCTGCCGTCGCCAACCTAAACCCTTTCCTTTTAATTCACTTTGGTCTCGATTCCCTCTCAATCCGCCTCTACTTCTTTTTCACCTGATATTGCCTTAATACCACTACAACCCTTCTCTCTCGCCTTGGTTTGGGTTGTCCTCCCTCTCGATTTGCCTTTTTGCCTTTTTCTACACTGCTATTACAAACTCAAGCACTCCTTTCTCTCTTGCCACACTATAGTCAAAACCCTACGTTAGCAAAACGTAACCAATATAAGGAAGTTACAATTTTAATAGTTAGCGTAGCAAAAAGAAAATGGGAGGCAGTAAATGAAGAGGAAATAGGTCATGAACTCAAAGAAAACACTTTCATGATGGTTGTGAGAGCATTTGGAAGTGACCCAATTCCGACCACTCTTCTCCTTTTTTTACTAGTGGAGGTAAGAGGTTGTTTTTAGGCTTATTTTATCGTTTGTTGTTATTTTGGGTAATTATATTCTATTTATTATTATTTTTTTTATTTTATCTTGAATCATGAACTAATTGCTATGACCATGTAAAGCATCACATATACTTTTAGATTTGAGAAATAAAGATTTGCTTTTGTTTTTAGTCAATAGGGTTAACATAATTTAAGGATTGTTTGACACGAAAAAGTGGTGAGAGTAAGTGTGGGAGTGATCTTTGTGTTCATTTACAATTATGTTCCTAAAATTTTTTATATTTTACTTATCCTTGATCTTATTTTCCTTTTGTATAATGCAGAGTAAATCACTAAAAGGGATTGGCTTGCTAATGTCGAATGCTCTAAATAAGTTTACATAACAAATTAAGAAGCCCCCATATCTTAAGAATTCTCCTATCAACTGGTTCCCTCGCAAAAAGGTGGACTCCTACTAGAAGAGGAAAATCAAAATGTTGCAAGTTTTATGCATACACCACATTTCATTATTATTGTTATTGGTTTCTTTTGTTCATGCAACAATTGAAGACAATTTGATGTACTTATTTTAGAAAATATATGGTATGAATTTAACTTTTGGTGACTCTAATCCATATTGTTCAAGAGTCTTGGGAGAAAAAATTACAATAAGAGAGGTTGCTTATATGGCAATAGAGGTGTGAAAAGCTGCATTGGTAGAAGCTTCTTGGTGTAAGATACTAGAGCTGCCAAGTATTTATTAATGAAAAAAGATGAGATAAATGTGTTGTATATTCGCTACCTTTTGAATTGCATTGGTATGTTCTCGTCCATTCCTAACCACACTGTTAAGTCTATTCTCAGCTGTGGAGGTATAGAAGATGCACATCGTTTGTTCGGTGAAATGCCTTATCCTTAGTGGTTTTATTAGTGTTTATTTTCTAGGTGTGAAGCTATACAAGGGAAGTGAAACACATGGTTGCATTCTGCTATTGGGTACCGATGAGATGGCAGTTATAGCTATGGTGGTGGTTCGACACTAGCAAGTTGATTTTATTATTGTTGAATACCGTGAATGATGTTGCTGACAGTGACGTTGTTAAATGGACCTATTAAATTATTTAACTGTTTCTTAATTTCCTTTTAGTGTTTAATTAGAATGTATGCTACATGCTTCTTAAATTGTGAGAAGATAGATTTAAATTAGACAATAATTGTAGGTTCTGGACTGAAATAAAAAAAAAGTTCATTTTAAGCCCAATTAAACTTTCGTGAAAAGTTTGAGAGTCAAATCTAGCCTTATTTCTTTTTACTTAAAAAAAAAAAAAAAAGACAAGAAGAATACGTCTTGCTTTATCCATTATGCTATTTCTTTATTTCAAGCTGTAATAAATTGCAACATTATCACTAATTTTACATATTCACCTGCCTGACATGACAGACAAAGGAAAAGGGCGAGTAGGAGGAAGGAGAAACTTCATCAGACTCCCAATTTTACCCCTGATATGTCAGGTAATGCAAGTCGTAAAGAGCAAGGGCAGGAAAGTCTTTCGGGTATGACATTTGAAAAAATGTCAGTAAGGGGCAAAACGGTCATTTGAAAACATAATAAAGAGAGAGATAGAGAAAGAAGACAGAAATAGAGAGAGAGAGAGAGAGAGAGAGAGAGAGAGCGAGCAGTGAAAGTTGTGTGTCCGTTTTTTCCTGTTAAATATATGCGAAAGAGCAAGATAGAGAGAGATGGTGTCGGACCAGGAAATAGCGAAAGGGGTAGAGACTGTACTCCGTCAATCTGACCCTAACACCGTCACCTCCTTAGACGGTGTCGTTCAACAACTCGAAGCCAAATTAGGGTTAAACCTGTCTCACAAAGCTGCCTTTATTCGCGACCAGATCAACCTACTTCTCCGGTCACACCCAACTACCGTTACAACAACCGCAACAACCGCCGCTGTTATCACACACCAACAACAACCACCAACACCTGTAGCAGCATCAGCTCCTCCTCCGCCGCCGCAGCAGTTCCTGCACCCATCACAAACTCTTCACCTTTCTCAAAAAGACCATTTTGCCCCTCAACATCATCCTCAATTTCAACAACAATTCCCTCCCCATTTTGCCTTTCACCTTCACCACCCTCACCACCAGGTTTTTACTCAGGACCTGAACTTCCGACAGCCACCTGCGCCGCCGCCACCTCAACATGCCTCGCTGCCCCACCACCACCATCAGCAGCAGCAGCAGCAGCAGCAGAGGCAGCAGCAACAGCAGAGGCAGCAGCCACCGCCTTCTGTGAAAAACGAGGTCTTTACCCAAAATGCCACACCTGTTCATTCTGAATCGCCAAAGGAAAGGTAAAGTATTTTTTTTTCTTTTTGTTTATGGGTTTTTGTCGGTTGTGCTGTGGTTTTAGGGTTTTGCTGGGTGCAATTTTAGGGTCAGAGGCTGAATTGGGTGTTTTGTGTATAGTTTGCAAAGTTAGGTTTTTGTTGATTAATTGTTTTTGTTTTTCAAAATTATTTTTTGATTTTGGTCTGAATATTTGTCGTTTTATGGGAAAATTGTTGTTTTTGGAGACTCGGAGGAAAGCAATTT
Source organism: Mallotus nudiflorus (assembly GCA_947683625.1). Lineage (NCBI taxonomy): Eukaryota > Viridiplantae > Streptophyta > Magnoliopsida > Malpighiales > Euphorbiaceae > Mallotus > Mallotus nudiflorus. The sequence goes on along the minus strand of CANTUR010000013.1, from coordinate 575,747 downwards.
ACTTGGTGAATTTGGTCATTACCGTTTTGACTTGTGTTTTGCTGGTAAATGTCATATTTACAACCTCCAAATCTCATTTTCAAAGTTTGTAGATTCAATTGTTTTCCCTTTCACAGAAAAAAAACAATTTCTAGTTCATTCAGCCGTTCAGGTAAAGTGTCTTCTATATAATATGTTATAAGTCTTTGTTTTTTTTTTATTGTTATTGGATATAAAATTCTTTTTGGACTTATCTCAGCTGTTTTATTAAGTTGCAAAATTTCATGTGTATCTTTTACCAATTACAATTTACAAGTATGGCTTATGTTTTGAGACAAGAGAGAGACTTCAACCCATCACTTTGAGGCTAGCTGCACGATTCAATTGTGAAGAGCCTCGTTGTTTAATTTTATTTGCCCATCTGATGAAACTATTGTCGGTGTTTTAGTTTTATCAACATGTTTTGTTTTTTTCTGATACTCTGTAGCTTTTTGTTTTCTTTCTTTCCCTTCGTGGCAATTCTTTTTTGTTTTTTGAAATTTGATGCTTGGCGTCTAATTGACTTTGTATTTCTTGTATCACAACAATTTAGAGGAATTAAATGAGATTCGATGGTCTCTGTTGGTTGTGTTTTGAATGCAGTGCTCCAGTTGGAGCCAAAAGAAGAGGTGGCCCAGGTGGGTTAAACAAAGTTTGTGGTGTTTCACCTGAACTTCAGGCTATTGTTGGTGAGCCAGCCTTGCCAAGGACTGAGGTATGTTGCGTTTTCACTGTATAAGTAAAGATTGTCTTATCAAACTCAGTACTTTGTTTAATAATGTTTTCTTTAAAATCTTGCACAATACAGATTGTGAAACAATTGTGGGCATACATAAGGAAAAACAACCTCCAAGATCCAAGCAACAAGAGAAAGATAATTTGTGATGATGCTCTGCGAGTCGTTTTTGAGACAGACTGCACTGACATGTTCAAGATGAATAAACTGCTAGCTAAGCATATTATCCCACTTGAACCTTCAAGTATGTAATGTTGGAAGTGTATTTGAAATATGTTGTTGAACTGCAACAAAGCTCATTAAGTCAATTTTTTTGTCTTTCATGTGTCTGCAGAGGAGTCTGCACAAGCCAAAAGAGCCAAGGTGGATGTTGAGACCACAACTGAAAATACTGATACTGGTGCATCTGTAATAGTGATATCTGAAGCTCTTGCAAAGTTTTTGGGAACTGGAGGAAGGGAGATGACCCAACTAGAGGCATCAAAGCGTGTTTGGGAGTACATTAACGTTAACAGATTGGAGGTGCATGCATTTAGACTTCTTTTACCCCAAGAAGATTTTGAGTTTGTATCGACTAATTATTGAGCATATAGAACATTCCAAAATAACTGAGGCACCCCTTGCTGCCCACAGTGTTTTCTTTTTTTAATTCCTGGAAGAGTTTGTCCTTTTATTATGTCATTTAGGTGTCTAAAGCTTTAAGCTATATCGAGATAAATTTAATGCCAACTAAATGTCATGGTTTTATTTTTGTTCCTTCAGGATCCGCTGAACTCAATGGTGATTCTATGTGATGCAAAGCTCCGAGAGCTTCTTGGATGTGAAAGCATTTCTGCAGTGGGGGTAGAAGAGATGTTAGCACGCCATCATTTGTTCAAGAGGTCATGATGTTTAGGAATGATGAGTGGTTAGTATGAAGTGGTCTCCTTATAATTTTGCAATCTGTGTTTGCATACAAGTATTTAATCCGTGTGATTTTGACTCTTCTTTTCCTTAAAAAAGAAAATGAGAATATGTTATTGTAGAAATCTTATGGTTCTTTACATAAGAGTGTTCATAGTTCTTAAATTTGGTTCTTATGGCTGCAGAACTTAAATTAACCATCTTAATGTATAAATACATTAATATGGGAGAAAAAGGCAGATCATCTGTTGTAGTCTGTTTGGTCTGAGGAAAGAGAGGATCAGAGAATATGATTTTGAGTTTTCTTTATTTGTTTTAGCACTAAAAGTAGGGAATTGAGCGGAGGTAGATGATGACAACAATCATTCTTTCTCAGGCTGGACAGAAAACAAGTGAAACTGGTAGACGTGCTTTTGAATTACAAATATAACTTCCTTTATAATGAGTATTGAGCATTACAAAGGATTTGATTGATGGTTAAGAATATTTGGGAGACAATTCCCATCTATAAGAGGGGATTTATGCAAGAGGGAAATGCTATTTTGCTTTCCTTTTTCTTTCATAATTTCCTTCGTTTCCTCTTCCTTTGTAGCCCCTAGATTGCCAAATAAATTGTTGCTTAATTTTGTTAAAAGTTTTGTCCTCGTATCTCATCTTTGGTTATTGATGGAGGCTATAATTCCATGGCACAGGCCTTATGATACATTTTTTAGTCTACTCTGTCATGCAAACTGTTCTTAATGATTTTTCATTCTCTATGCAGAGCTTGTAAACTTGATAGAAGTTTTTGTGCTTTAATTATTTGCTGTTCTTTTTCTTGATTTAGTGACCCTGTATATATCAATTTATACATATTGCAAAGTTCATTACTTGATAGCTTGGTCCATATTGAATTGAAGGGCAGGTCTTTGTGTATTACTGTAACTGCCATCATAATTTTGTTTCTGCTGGCTTTGTTGTTGCAATGTAATTAATTCATTGAATATGTTCAGTTCTTCAGAAATTGTTACTGATAGTTTGCTTTGTGAGCCTTTATCTGGCAGTTACTATGGTCAAATCCTTCTTGCTTCGTACAATGTGGCTTTATGTCTTTCCTAAGCATATTGTCTATTCATGTAGTCTGCTTGCTTTCCTCAATTTTTTGACTTGATCATCAATCGAGTATAGGATTATTCCAGCAATTATGCATATATTACTGATAAATTTTCATGTGGTACAATGTCTTTTTAAGTGAGTGATAGATTCAGTGTCTATTCTTGCAGGTGCAGAATGTTTTGCTCCCACTACTACACCCTGATCCTGATGGTAGAAAACATAGTGAAGAACCTTAATTTTTTGCCCCTTTCTTCTTTTATTTTTATCTATGTGAATTAACGTGTCTAGATAATATGGTGATTTACTCTAGTTTGTTATGATCAGGATGAAAAATGTACCAAGGGTCAATGGCAGAGAGAATCTTTGTAGTTTTGCCTTTGCCCTGGATGTAGGCTGTCGGGCTAATTTTATTTTGCCATTTAAACTTATTCATGGCTAACCCTCGTAGTAGGTAACTGCAGTTGGAATTGTAAAATCATCCTTCCATGGAGGATTCCTATATGTATCTTACTGCATATTTAGGCTGTTGCTGTTTAACTGCAAGTTGTACTTACTTTTTGTTAGCAATCTGCCCAGAATTATGGCAATGGCAGCACACGCTTGATAACATGAACAGTAATGGGCGCAATGCATGTTGGACGCACTGATTGTGTATAAAAAGAACGAAAGAAATTTTCAATTCGACCATGATTACCAGCATTATTTTTTGTTTGAGAGCAAAAGATAATGCAATGTTTATAGATTAAGTAGACAATTTTCCTGAAACATAATGCTGATTAATCTTTAAATTGTATATAGGCTTTTAGATTAAAGAAAATGTATGCCCGGTATATCCACCAAAAAAAAAAAGAAAATGTATGCTCACTTGCGTCAAGAAGAGTAAGCGAGCTTCATGCTTCGAATAATGGAGTAAATTGATTAATACGATCCCGGCTTCATGAATAGCAAAATGATGGCCGTCGAAACTAGACAGAAGATGACTTTCTTAACATTGTACCGGGTGAGCTTACAGCAGTAGCTTATGTTCTCGGCTATGTTCATCATGTATGCCATTATTTTCTGCGAAAGAGGAAACAGAGCCCAACAGAGTTGTTCAACGGTATTCAACTAAACTGCTGGGTGGGGAAATTTTCGTTACTGAATTGCTTACCAATCTAGAAGGCTCTATATGAAGGAGAGGTTCCATAAATATCTCTACATTCCTGAAACGTTACACCTGCTATCAACTATTGTACATAAAATGGCAACAATTCAAGCACATGAATTCATAATGCTATTTTTGGATGTAATAGATTTAATCCTGAATTTGGATTTTAATTAAATTTTTATTTGACAATGATGCCAATATGTATTAATGAATATTTGAAAGAAATTCATTTAATTTTAAAAAAATCAATTAATGACTAATTATAAAATTAAATATAAAATTTTAAATTTGCAACGTTATTTTTTTTCTTTAATATGCAATTCTGATAATTGATTTTTTTTTTTTAAATTTAAGAGTTTTTATTTTTATTTTTTGCCTTGTGAAGATGTTATGGAATGGTTGCAACACCTTATTAACATCTTCCCTTGGTATTTTTGGCAAATATAGAAGCAGAATCCCTTTCCCAAAGGCATATGGGTCTTGCTCCATTCTGGGGAAAAAAAAATTACCATTGAACAAAAATGTATAAGAGGAAGCTACACACAAAAAAAAAAAAAAAAAAAAGGAAGAAAATCTTGCCCAGATCTTTATTTATGTTGTCCAATCAATTAGTAATTCAAAGAGAGAGCAAAAATAGTATGTACCTAGTTTCCATGAAATACCAACATTCATCCCATCATGTGATGTGGGTTGCACCACAAATTCAATGTTATTTCCCAGGATTTTCATCAGATATTTGAAGAACTCCAAAACTTGCTGCAAGAAAAGAATTTCATGGTTCAGTTAGATTGAAATTCCTGCTTTATGCAATGTGACTGACTCAAGTACTGTATATTCACCTGCTTCCCTTGGAATGATTCAAAAAATGAAAAGAAATTGCAAACACATCGGCATTCATCACCAATTGTGTTGGATATTTCTTGGATGTTTTGATTCTTGATTGCAGTGTAAAGGTTGAGGACTATTTCTAGAGCTGGACCAAGTTCCTCCCCTGGCTCTGAGCTTTTAGCGTTATTGAATTGCACTAATGATAATAAGCCTCCGTGTCTTGAAGTTGAAGAAAAACTCCTTTGAATCAAAGGTTGGTACAAGAATGGTGACCCAGAATCAGCAACAGATGGTAGTTTTCTTATACTATATTCATGAACAAGAAGACGTTCATGGGAATTTCTTGCTCTTGGCCTAAGCATAGGCAAATTCGAGACTAATTTAGTACCACATATCACCATGGGAAGAGAGAACATATTAGCCATTTAAATGTTGGAAGAATGTATATGCGGCTGTAACCACTAATCAGTACAAGAGAAAATCTCCTGATGACACCCTCTACAACCAAGCAACATATGAGCATGGCATACCTTTCTTCAATGAGCATCAAGGTATCTCCTTAAAAGCTCATTCTTAGTTTATAGCAGTAGTAATAGCTATAGAAATTGTGCCACGTAAAATTTTCTGTAATCTTAAAATAGTAAATAAAATTTACTTTTGCTGTTTGAACGGAACATATCTAAGTCTCGATTTGAATTTCAATTAAATATTTTATATACGAACTATAAGAAATTGTATCAATCAGGATTTGAAATAAATCCATAATAAATTTAAAAGCACATTTACTAAAGATTTGAAATGATATATAACTATATGTTACTTGAAATTCAATATTGGAAATCTAAAATTTAAAATCAAATGCCTGCATCTAAACACACTCCTAGAGAAATTTCCCATGTTTTTTCTACTCTTGAAACTCTTGCAACAAAAATTCAAATGAAGTTACTCAGCAGTGAAGAAAATGTTGCTAAACTTACCTTTTTTCACATTTTGCTCCATAGCATCCATGATTTGTCGTTGAGGAATACTAACATAAATCCAACAACTAGACATAATCATACAATGACATTGTACTTTATTCTTATGATTATAAAATATTCTTTTAAATAAAGTATTTATTTATTTGAATATTTACCCTTAAGCATTATGTTAACTGAGTTTATTATGAGTAATAAATTCATTTAGTACATACGTTATAAAATGTTCATAGTTATTGATTAATATATGGGTAGTATTAATTCAACAAACTAGCTCCTTTGTTTATTTTCCTTGATCGGTATGTGATATCAATCGTGGAAGCCAATGAATCTCATGCTACTTGATATGAAATATCATAATAAACATGTGAATACTCACGTGATAGGTGGATCAATGTGGCATAAGATATGTGATTACATGAAAATTCACTTTTGTGAACAGTTACTATCTTGGATTTAATGGTGCATATGGTCCTTTAACCTGAAGTGACATGATCATCCACATATAGTTTGTTACCACTTACATATTTTTGATAGCCACGTATGAGTATATGGCATATGGTGACTTTAGTCGTATATGTAGGAATGAGTGATCAACCAAGATGAAATTTATTACTTTTAGTGGATCAGGATAATGTGTTATCTAAGTTGTTTTCGATGACTAAGTATTTATCCAGGTCAGACTTGACTTACCCAAAAAGAGCTCCAGTGCTAGAAAGAGTTTCTAATAAAAGTTATGTTTTGTCAAGAATTGAACTGAAGATGAGATCATATGATTGAAAATTAGAGTTTGACTTAACTATGACTGTAGCCAATATCGAGATCTTATAATGAAGGAATATTGAGTGCATAGTAATTATGTTCTATGGTTCTTGTGAATCTTTGAATAACATTCATTTCTAATTGGGTGGTCATGACATCTATGCTAGGAGTCACTCACGACTTATGAGAACTAAATGTGATTATTTGAGATTTTCACATTTACCTTGGAAAAAGTTTCTAATAATGTTAAGACTTAATATTATTTTTCATTGCCATTTGGACTTGAATCTAGTAAGTCACACACATAAGAGTTGCACTGATAATGACAATTATTATTATTTTAATTATTAATTAAAGTGTTTAATTGATTAATTAATTGAATTGGATTTGCACACATGCGAGATCAATCATATTCCAAAATCTAATTCAAAGGTTAGGACTACTAATTATATGATTAAATATTAATTTGGACTTAATTTAATATGTGATATTAAGTTAAGAACCAAATTGATATTTGCCACCAATACTAGTTTGGATATGGACCATAAGATGGCCATATAGATTTAGCTTAATGGATGATATATGAGCCTAGATAATAATGTATATTAGTGAGATGGACCTTCTTTAAGTGTTAGATAAAGCCTATCTAATTAATAGGTGTTGTAGAGGTGGGCCCGTTTAAGAGTTAAATGAGTTTAACTAATTAAGGTCCATTTACTAAAGAATGTGCCACATGAACAAAAGTATGTGATGCTCATGCTTACATGGCAGCCGCTTAGGCACATGCTTTCCATGCAATGTGATTACATGAAAGATACTATGGCAAAGGGTCATAAGCATGCACCTTTAGTTAGTGGAGAATCTTTACATGCAATAAATTGCTTATTTTACACTCAAAGCGAAAAAGTAAGTGGACAATCTCTACATGCATTTGGTAGTTTATATGTCCTTCAAGCCTAAGTGAGTGGTGGATCTCTACACATGCAAATTAGTTTCTCATATTTTTTGCTATTTTTTAATTTTTTGAGTAAATGCAAGTGTGCCTAAGGAATTTGATCTTGAAAATATACTAACTTCTTCAGACAGATTATGAGTTCCCAAACTCTTTTACCATAATTCATTTGGATTTCAAAGATAAAGGTGCATTGAAGATAACAAAAGAAACAATTGAATAATTTAAAAGGAAAATTGTATTGATTTTTGGAAGGTTAATATAAATTAAAAGGCAGTAAAAAGAAATAGAGCAATTGACAAGCTAATGAAAAGAAAATGACAGTAGCTGCTAATGAAAATGATATGTTGGTTGATTGTTGATGATTGGTGATGCCCTTCCTCTAATCATTTTTCCCTTTTTTATACTAATAAAATTTATTTCTCCAAGTAAATGTTATAGCTCAAGAGTTTTCCGTTTTGGAGAATAAATTCACAACATAAATTCTTGTAACTCTAGAATGATGCCTTTTTCTCCAAGTTCTCTATGAATGATGAATAGTTGCTTCCAGATCTTTTCCAGTTTTCATTCTTCAAGTCTTGCAAGTTGGGCTTTATTATTTATTTAGGCTTTTTAATTTAATCACACACTAAAATAATGGGCCTACAGTTTCTTTGGTCCAAAAATTCAATTTGGATACAATAATGCCCCCCACATGTTGTTAGCTTGGGCTAGGCCCAATGCTGACTAACATGTAGGAAAGCCCATTACATGACCCATTTTCACATATAAAAACATAAAATATGAATTTTACAACCTAATTTCACCTCCTTCATTCAATTTCTTTGTTCCTATGCCTAGACCCAAGGTAAAATTTAGTGACTTATATGAATATTACTGAAGAGTAATTGCTCCTCGTGATGCCTAAAGATGTGAAAAAGAGAGAGAACACGATTTAGCCCATTGAGACCATCTAAATGGACTATGGGATAAACATGCATGGGCTAGAAAATATTATAGTCTTGAGACTCCTTCATCCTCTTCATAAGAACTTTCTCCTAAATCCCCAAATCAAGTTTTAAATCTTCAAAATCAAAATTTTTAATTTTTAATTAATGATCATTTACCTTCACCTAACAACCATTATCATTTAATTTTTCCAAAATTTTCTTAAGAATTAAATTCAAATGAGTCAAATTCCCAAGAAAAAAATTTTCAAAATTTATTTGCTCAAGAATACAGTGTTTTAGAACCTTCAATTTCAAATTCTTCTTCTTTAATTTGCTCTTCAAATAAAAAATCCAAACACTTAGAATTTAATTCCAAAAATTCCCAAGTTAATTAAACCCTACATTCTAATTTAGGGTAAAAATTTCCTTCTCTTCCCTTTCTTTTCCTTTCTTTTTCCTTATTTCCTTTCTTCTTCCTTCCCTTTTTTTTCTTTCTCTTTTTCTCCACCTTTCAATCACTCTCCCTCCACTAGACAACAACCTTTCGCTAGTTCACTAACCTCTAACATTGTCGAGTAGCATTAAGGGGTTGCTCTTTCTTTCCATTCGCCAATAAAATAGCAACAACATGCTGTTGTTGCATTAAGTGTCACTAGCCCAGAGCAACGAGTGGACGTCACTTGCCAAGCAGCTTGCAACGTTGTTGTCCCTTCATGCTCCATCACTAGCAGAGTCACATGCGAGGATGCTCTTTACGGTCCTGATCTCCAGCCTTACATCACATAGTCTCAAATAGCAGCTGTAACCCCAAATATCATAGCTCAATAGCAATAAGGCTACCATTCCCAAATAATTTTCAATTTTAAATCAACAACCCTCTTTTCATCTTTTGGTTTTGTAAATTTTGCAAGCCACTTATGCAAGTTTGGATCAATTTCCTAAGGCAAATTCTTCTCTAAAGTTTATTTCCGGAAAAAGAAAAGAGGTAATTTTATTATTATTTTTACAAATCTTGCATTATTTGAAAATTTATTCCTTGAGAATAATTGTTGTGAATTTTTATGCTTTATGGCTTGTGGCTTGATGCTTGTAATATATTTACCTCTTTGAATAATATTTAGCCAAAAATTATATTCATTTTGGCCTTCCTCACAAAAATTGCATTACCATGATCTTAGCCAAAATTAATTCATGTATGTTGTAGCTTTCCTTTGAATTTTTTTATGAGTTTAATAATTAGTCGAAAATAATTTTTTTTGGCATTGATTGTATTGGCTCTAATCGAATAAATCATGTATTATAATTTGTCTATTTGTTTGTGAGCTCTCGTTGTATCAATGATATTTGGCCTTTAATCCTTTTGAGAAATTATGTTTAAATGCTTGTTTGGCTAAGTGCTATGACTTTGGTGGTTTTATTCTCTTGATGAATGCTTTGAGATGTATAGAAATTTTAACCAAAAATTTGACCTTGTTGATTTTGCTCATTTGCCTTGTTAATTACTTTTTCAGTTTTATTGTAGCAATCTTCATATTAAAATGATTTTACATCTCCAATTTGCATAAAAGAATAATTTTGGGCTCTTAGCCAAATTAATTCTATTTTAGTTTGGCTTTAACGTTTGCCAATCATTAAAATATGACCTTATCTTGAAAAACTATGCTTTACTTGCTTGAATATTTGTCCAATTTTAACCAAGAATAAAAATTTTGGTCGATGACTAACTACCCTTCCAAAAAATTCAGATTTTGTCTCTTTAATTTTATTTTATTTTATCAATTTATGCCAAAATAATCTATCATTCTAAAATTTCAAGTTCACTCATCTTAACCAAGAAAATTCATATTGGTCCTCTTGACTATTGCAATTCACTTATTCGGCCAATTATCATGTATTTTCATGCTTAGGAGCAATGCCAACTCAACTAGTCATATAACCAAATTATTCTTAACCAAAATATTGAAATTTTGGTGTGGCCATGAAAATTTAAGATTTGGCTTTTTAAAACATTTCATTCCTTTAGTTAAATTTCAGGCATTAATTTTTTGCTTTCATTCTCATCCCAAGATGTCCAAAATTTGTCATGACCGTATACATGTTTGCTTTAATGGTCACACTATTTCTTAAGCTGAAAATAAATTTAACATTTTCCTTTCAAGTTAGCTTGACATTTAAATTGTGCTTACACCATTACTATCTCCTTTATCCAAAGTTTGCTTGTTTAGCTTATTTTGTCGAAGCATTTAAATTTTGGCAATTTAATTTTATCATAGGGACCATTCTTATTTTTCCTTTTGCTTACTTTGGTGTAGGTTCTTTAGAGCAAATAATCATGCTAACTTTGGCCAATACTTTTATGCTCAAAAGTAGTGCTATTATGCTCAAATATTTAAGTTAGCCGAATTTATCTTAACCAAAATATTGAAATTTTTGTTTTGTCATTAGCCTTCTTTCGATAAAACTAAAAATTGGCTTTGAGCATGAACCAAGAATCAATTTTTTGGATTTACTCCTTCTTACATATTGCCAACATCTTGCGTCTTTATTATAACCACATATATATGTAGTTTAGAAACCATAAGTTTAATGCTAATTATTTAAGCCAAAAATAAATATAATTGTTTTATCTTTAAGCTATCTTAGCACTTGGTTTAGAATTTGCATATTTGCTTTCTTTTAGCCAAGACTTATTTATCTAGCTTAAGAAATTATAGTTTAAATTTGGCAATTTATTTTGAGCATAAGGCCCCTTTTTATCAAAATTTATCTTCTTTAAATATTCATGGATGCCTTCGAAGCAAATAACCATATTTTGCTTCTAGCCAATAATTTAATTGGCCTAACATTTGGCCAAATATTTTGAAAATTTTATTGGCCCTTTACAAGGATGAACACCACTTGCTCTAAACCTTTATGCCTTAATCAATCTTGAAAACTTAACTTACACTTAGTCCTTTGAATTTTTCCAAATTTCAGCTGAACTACATAAAAATTTTTGGCTTCAATATTGCAACATAAGTTTTTACTTTAGCATAATATGCCAAAATAAAGTTATGGGGAATACATATTATTCTTGGCTTCTCAAGCTAAAAATTTTGATTAAAGAACAATTTTAGCTTCATTTAGCCAAAACAAAATGCAATTATATTTTAATTAAATTCTCGTCCTATTTTAGCAATTGTAGCCAAAATTAATTTCCTTTAATCTTTGGTGGAATTTTATTATGCCACCCTTCTTTAGGTCATGTATAGCCATTATCATTTCCATGGTTACATATACACTTGCTCTTATTTCCTTAAGGCCCTAGGTGCTTTAAAAATTCTTTTATCAAGCCAATCAACTTGGTGAAACCATTATATTGAATTTTGGCCAATATATTTAATACTCTTAAGCACACCATAAAATTCACCCCAAACTTTTTTTGTAATTTAATTCTCAAGCTAATGCTATTTTAGCCTTTTAGGCCAAAATAAATTTATTAGAATTTTATCTTGCCTTGCCCTGAAAATTTACCTCTAATGCCTTAAGGAATAACATCAAAATGCACCACTCTCTGATTTAAGATTTCCCTAAAATTTATTTTAGTAAGTTTTGCTAAAATTTAATTTCCTAGGGTTCATCCATTAATTTATCTCACATATAGTACATCCTTAGTCAACTAAATTCTTTCTCTCAGTAAGTCAAGCCTCTAAGCCTCTTTGGGAAAAGGCTTTCCACCTATTTCTTCATGCAAATTCTACTTGTTTAAACAGTGATAGATAATAAGATGTTGGTGCACCACTACAAACTAGCATGTGGTTTAGAAAACCACAACCACCTCTATTTATTTTTATAGAGCAAATTTTCTTATTTCATCAATGAATAGCCAAAATAATATCTACTTGCTTAACTCATTATATTCCAAGGAACTTATTATTTTAAGGCCAAATTATTCATTTATCTAGCCTTTAATTTGTGATTTATTTGCCTAGGAATTATGCAAATATTAATTTGCACTTAATTTTGTGCACTTTGGGGATTTTTGATTTTATCTCGAGTTCAATTTATCTACCTCTTTCTCATTTCTTGTTTGTTTATTTAAAAAAAGATGAACCCATAGTCTTTAGATGCTTCAGGCCGCTTTTCAACTCCATTAGCCTCACAGACTAGTCGCATGGACTTTATAGTAGAGCAGGTATTATTCACACCTTCTTACCTTTAATTTTCTTATTAAATATTTTGCTTAACTTCATAAGATGTTTGCTATTATTAGTTAATGGCTTTACGTTCTGCCCTTGCTGCTAAAATTTCTACTCATTATGGTGATGACATGGATGACATTAAGGTATATTTATTTTATTTAGTAACTTAAAGCTCCATTTACCAATAATATTTTCATCCATTTACTCACAAAAATTCTTTATTTTTACAAGAAATAAAGCTCAAGATCATCAAGGATATAGAAGTAGGTCCATGTTCTAGATTTATTGACATCAAGTAACTTTTCCTCACTCTCCTTAAACATGTCAACCTTTCTACCATTTTCACCTCTGACATGCTTTATAAATTTTAGGTACCTTTCTTATATGGGCAAGAATAATACTCCACTCACCTTATTGCCTCACCCTTCTCGCTCTATCCCCAAAAAAGGTCCCTTGCTTCTCTACCTAGGTTCTTCAATAAAAGATCTCATCTTCATGAGCAATTGTACAACTGCTCCATCCTATCCTAAATCCTAGGTATGACCTTCAAAAGAATGGAACAAATAGGTAGATAAACTTAATCCCAAATGTAGTCTCTTAAAGGATAAGCTTGGTGTCTCTTAATTTATTTAAATAACATTAAAGTCCACATGTTACCAACTCTCTCTTCTTTCAGTTGCCCTTAGGTTATGGTCTTCAACCTATAACTATTTTGTTTTCCCTTTTAAGTATATGACCATCACTTTACTAGATATTTTTGTGATAATTGGACTACCTATACTAAGAGATGACACTGCTTGTTTGCTTGATGAATCCAAGTACATTGGGATTGATATCTCTTCTAGGACATTTGATTCTTACCTAAAGTAATTTCTCACTATTTGTCTTTTTTTGGTTCCCTATCTACTAAGAGCATATAACCTTCTTTTGGGTCTTAATTTGTAAGTATATTTTATGTCCTTCCTCTGCCAAACCCAGTGTTGAATATATTCCATTAGCTATAGCCTTCATGCTATTTTCTTACTTTATCCCCAGACCCACTTTCTCCTCTAGGTCTTCCTCTTCTATTGAAGTGGACACCTCTTTCTGCATGCAACAAACCACTCCAAGCTATTAGAAAGTTAAGACTCCTTCTCCTCTCTAATTTCTGCCTAAGTTACTTCTCTTATTGTTCAAGTTTGAATTTGCATCCTTGCTTAACTCTTATAGTTTATTTTTAATTAAATGTTCATTAATCATTTAGCATTTCGTATAGAAAAGCAAGGTTTGGTTTTCCATTAATGATGATGACCTGACTTTAGATCTTAGTTTCTTTGACATCCCTTTAGTGGCTAAGACTAGTTCATTGCCTGATCAATATCAAGTTAACAAAGCTAAGGAATCTTTGAAACTAATTCTCATCTTAGATATCACTAGTCTATCAGAGATTAAAGATATATTATACTTGGTGATCTAAGCATTTTGGAGCAAAGTACCAAGTCAGCAGTTGTTTCTACTTTGAGGGATTAGGTTGTGTTGAGCTTCTCCCATCATAATAATTCTAGTGATGCTCAATTAGATGCTTCCAAACATTTAAGCTTCTTCCATCAGTAAAAGAAAGACTTTTTGGCTGAGTAAGCCAAGGTGAAGCAAATGAAAATCATTAAAAATAAGGCTAAGACATCCTTTGATCAAAAGGAAAAGAAAATAGTATAATTGGAGGCCAAACTTCAAGTCCTGAATACAGAGAGGGAAGAATTACTTCATTAGAATTAGATTATGGCTACTGAATACAAAGCTACTACTTCTAGGGTCAAGAATATGGGACAAGCTTTAGCCAATCAGAAAGATGTTGTCTTAGGATGGAGAAAACAAGAATAAGAGGCCATGACCACCAGGAAGAAATGCTTAGATATTTGGGATACTCTCAGGGGATTTGACTTTGACTCTCTCTAATTGTTTATGACTTAAACTTGGGTTTATTACATGATTTGTGTGTATTGATTATAGCCTTGAATTTGGCTATGGATATTTTATGTCATTTGTGCCTTTGGTGATTTTTCATGGCTTTATAGCCTATGACTAGATATTTGGAGTTGATTGGTCATTTTATGGCAATTTTGCATAATGAATTATTTTAGATATTTTCATACTTTATTGAGTTTGTGTATTTCACAGGATAATTCACACATTTCATACCACAACCATGCATTGCATACCAAGAGGCCTAATTTTTAGCAGAATTGTTGCCTAAATTTTATCATTTTACTATTTATAGCACTGTTCACAATAAACTTGACTACTTAAATAAAGAAAAAATGACTTACAAAATAAATTAACTTTATTTATTATTTATTTAAAAAGATAGTTATATATACTATTTTACATCCAAGATAAAACAAAACAAAATCAATTACCACCAATATAATTTGGTGATAATCTTTGGCCAAATGCCAATTATAAAACTTCAGTCTCTCTCTCTCATTTCCTATATAGTAGGAAAATACATTTTTAAATATTTGCCATTGATGAACCTTTTATATGGAATTCCTTTCAAGCTTTCTAATTAGTAGGCATTGCCATTTAAAACCTGATGAATTTTAAATGGATCTTCCTAAATAGGAGACCATTTCCTTTAGATCTCTATCCTTAGTCCTAGGTGGCAATATAACTTTCTAGATCAAGTCACCTATATCAAACTTTTTCTTCCTAGTTCTATTATTATAAAGTCTAGAAACCTTCTTTTGAGCTACCATACTCGTAAAAGTTCTGAACTTCTCTTTATCCACATTTTCTAGTTCCATTAATATAGCTTCAAAAAATTCTTTAGGTGTTAGTTCATTTTGTTTTGCTACCTTTAAAGAAGGGACACACACTTGCAAAGGTAAAATGGCATTATGCTTAAAGGTAAGGGCAAAAGGACTAGCGCCAATGGCTTCCTTTTTTAAGGTTCTATATGCCTAGGGAGTCTCAAACAAAATTCTCGGCCAATCCTTTAGGTTCTCTTCCAACATTTTCTCCAGTATGCCAATGATGATTTTATTGGAAGCTTTAGCCTGACCATTTGCCTAAGAATAATAAGGGGTTGAAGTTAAATTCTTGATGCCATAATCTTCCATGAATTCTTTTATTTCTTCACCAATGAACATTGTTTCTTAGTCTGTTGTAATAGTTTAGGGAATGCTAAATGTATGAATAATGTGTTCTTTAATAAATGAAATGACATCTTTCTATACTACTTTCTTTATAGGAATTGCTTCTACCAACTTTGTGAAATAGTTAGTAGCTATAATAATAAAGATATAGCCTTTAAAAGAGGCTAAATAAATTTTCCCTATGAGGTCCATAGCCTAACCTTAGAATGGCCATATGTGAGCAACTCGTTTGGTTCTTGAATGTTGTTTTGAGTTTTTGGGTTTTTTAGGGACATGGCAACTTTACTAAATAGGGACAAATGATTGGTCTCAGGAGGAATGAGACACTTTTTTGATTTTATGGAGCCGCTACCTAATTTTTAGAAAATTAGGAAAAGAAAAGGATAACATCAGGTCACTTAATGAGCATTGCCCCTAACAGAGGTTTTCGGGTTCGGGGGATTATATATACTTTTGACTATTTCTTATTATATGACATTCAATGTATAGTTACCGTAACACCCTAATTTTGATAATGACAGTTCGTATAACATCCATATAGTACATCAAATAATGGAAGATGATAAAGTTGAAATATCTTATTATATTGCTTTCCTAATGAAATACATATAAAAGGAAAAAAAGATTGCAAAAAAAGTAAATCTAGCTTGGATATAATGGACTTGCAAGGTTAACATAACTATACACATAGCTTGCTTGATCACATGAGTAATGAGATAAGCAATGGACACTCAATCACTTGAAAGAGTAAGTAAAGAGTTCACATTCATGCATACTTGTAGTGATTATTTATGCTATGATGATATATTATGATAATGTAAGGGATGCATGGTGACATCACTAGACTGGGAGCATGACGACTTTAGTTTGGAATATGAACTTTTCACATTATTGATATTTACAGTATGATTTCACATTTCCAAACTAGAGGATGCAAATGATGATACGATATGAGCAAAGTAAGCGTACATTGTTCATATAGCATGCAAATTGCTAGTCTCATCACACAAGCACAATAATATTCATAAATGTTGGTGATAGTAAAATAAAATGTAGTACAATAAAATAAACATGCTAAAATGATTATGTGGTCCTCATATTTGATTGAGCTTGTGTGAGTTTTAAAGCTTTAGCTTCGAGGGATTATCAAGTTTTCCTTATCGAGAGGTTCAAAATGACGTGTAGAATGATGTTAGTTTATATATTTTTAAAGCGTGCTTTGACAAAGATGAGGCTAGGTTTAGTGGGAGGGAGACCTAATAACCTAAGAAAAAATGCAGTGGGAGAGCTAAAAATTATTTGGAAGTGGGTTTCCAGTGCCTTTGAGTGGATAGATTTTTAAGTGTGTATGTGTTTCCTTTTGCTCCCCACTCTAAAATGGGGTGTGGAGGTGCCTATTTATAGTAAAAAATGTGAGGAAGAGGGGGGAATAGGCATGGTCATGCATGCATCCCTAGGACAGAGCGTGTGACCATGCAAAGTGCGCATGATTGCGTGCTTAGCATGTGGTCATGTACTGGAGCGTGGACACGAGCTCGTGTGTGGTTACGTGCACTTTCACACCTTATGCTCTCTGTTTGGGGCTTTTTAAGGTTATTCCGAGGTTGGTTCCTAAGGCTTTTAGGCCTTCTGGATGTATTTTCGTTGTCCGTTTTGTCTAATTTAGCCTTGATTTTAGCAGGTGACACCTAGGGGTGTTTATGCTCACTTTTAAGTGATACGCGCTAATCCTCAAGTTATTTTGGACTATTCTGAGACCACTTTCAGAGGTTTTAGAGCCTTCCAGATGTGTTTCCAAAGTCCTTTTTGTCTGGTTTAGCTTTGATTTTAGCACGTGTCACTTAGAGGTGGTCATGGCTTCATGTGCACTTCTGAGCAACACGTGCTAATCCTTGGGTTATTTTGGACTATTCCAAGACCACTTTTAGAGTTTTTGGAGCCTTTTAGATGTGTTTTTGAAGTCCCTTTCATCCAAATCGATTTCCATTTTTTCATAAAGTTGGGTCTCGATTTGATTAAATGAACACTGACTTAACAAGTTACGTATTTTAAGAGAATATTCTTGAAATAAGCCTCTTAGTATTCTGATAATTCGTATTTCATAAGATTAAAGTGCAACTTAATGGCTCGATGATTGATTTCGCACACTAGTGGGGTTGATTAGGGTTTTAGGGTTGCATACTTTAGAGGTGTTATGAATGAGTAGACTTTAGTCTTTTTAAAGATTTGTTTCATCATTAGACCTTTTTAGGGGATAGTCAAAATTAAGGTACGATAGTTGCCCCTTACTTCGTGTGTGTTGCATAGCCACCTAGCGCTAGTGTTAATATATACAAAGCAAATACAAAGATGTAAAAAATCTTTTTTTAAGAAGAGAGGTACTTACCTAAATGCTGTGTTATTATGATTTGATTGTTGGGATACTGCCACTATAACCTCTTCGGGTGTTAGGCGAATAAATATTGCCATTATAACCTCTTTGAGTGTTAGGCGAACAGGTAAATACTGCCACTATAACCTTTTGGGGTGTTAGGTGAATAAACAGATACTGCCACTATAACTTCTTTAGGTGTTAGACAAGCAAAAAGATATTGGCATTATAACCCCTTCAGGGGTTAGGTGAACAGACAAATACTGCCACTATAACCTCTTCGGGTGTCAGGCGAATAGATAAATACTACCACTATAACCTCTTCGAGTGTTAGGCAAATAGATTATTATGATCATTGTGATTGATGTAATGTGTTCTTCTCTTTTAGTCTTGGTTGGTGATGATGTAGTAATGATGATGTCATCATTTGTCATGTTGCAGATGTTATTTTGATGATTTCGAGCAGGATATCCTTTTGATGATTCTTTTTTATTTTTCTTCTTTCAGGAGGAGCTGAATTTTTAAAAATGGTAAGGCCACACGCGATGTCTTTGGACAGATGTAGTCTACATTAGTGTACTTTTGTGTGAGTTTGGTGCATGTCATATGCTCAAATGGAGGTTTAGGACCAGACAAATGAGTGTGCAAAGTCTTTGGGTATGTGTACAATTGTATGGGAGCATATAGAGGGGGGGGGAAGTGCATATGGTTGCACGTGTAGTCACACACCTCCCTTTCTCTAGTCTACTTAAGACGTGCATTTTTTAGGTTTGGGGAAGATTCTTCCAGCCTTTTTTAAGTATGTTTCATCTTTTCTCAACCTTTTTAAATTTTGAGTATTTTTTGCTCTATTTTTTTCTTTTAAATTATTATTTTCTCTATATAAGATGGAGTTCCCTAACATTCCTAAGGGTCTGGAGGATATCCTTTTAGATGTCGAGGGGGAAGTTTATAGAGGCCATTGTAGCTAGGACTTCCATTGTGGGGACTAGTACTGATGGTCTGTCTAACACTTAGGGTCCTCAATCGTTTAGGCTTTCTCAAGGAGACCTAGTTCTCGTGGTTCACAGTTTGGAGACTCATGCTTGGGCTTATTATCGTCACCAAGTAGGTCCTCCTTTGTCCTCTGTCTTTTATTTAACTGTTTGGGCTACCTTGCTATTTGTTAGCTTTTATTGTATTTGTTATTCTTTTGACTAAGGTTGTTATAGCTGTAGTTTTATAGCTCTTACTATGACTGTGAATTCATAATTTTATTGTAAGTGCTAATAATTTAATAGCCTTTACTTTATTTTATTTTAATTGTTTACTAGTGCTTGCCATGATACTTCTCTTTTCAACTTTTGTTATCATCTTGATCCTGTTAAAGAGTAAAGAAAAAAGATGTGTCAGCATTTATTATCTGTGTAGATTTTTGATAGCATACATATTATTTGTAGCCTCATAGGCCTATTACTATATTGCCTGGCAGCTTCAACAGGGTTAGCATATGGGTCTGTTACTATTAGGGTCTTCTACTATGTGTGAAGCATATAGTTATAGGGAAAGGTTTTGATGGGATTATTGCTACGCTTTCTTATAACTTGTATGCATCGAGTTAGATTGCTATGTATGCGTTCATTGAGCAATGGATAGACACGACACATACTTTTCACTTGCCTGTTAAGGAGATGACCATTACTCCTCTAGACTTTGCTGCTATCACAGGCTTGAGCTTTTATGGGGAGTCCATTCCCTTCAATGAGGAGGAGTATTCTTCTATGGTGGTAAAGAGCACCTCACCATACAGTTGCTTGGGGTGCCTACCCTTATGAAGTCTAGTTGTCTGTACCTCACTCATTACATCGAGTTTGTCTCTATCGTGCGAATGATGCATGATGTTGTTCTTGTTTTGGTGGAGCAATTGGTTCATTATTTCTTATTATACTTGTTGAGTGTTGTCATCTTCCCAAATCCTTTGGATACAGGTAGTTTGCGGTTATTGCCTATCTTGAGAGACCTAGACAACTTATCAAGGTACTGCTACTTTTGCCTATATGTACTCGAGTTTGGGTGTAGCATGCCGAGGTGGCTCGAGGATTTATGGATGCTTATTTGTGCTGGATGTGAATGCCCTTTTACCCCTTTTGACTTTTGCTTAATGTTTCCTAATTTTTTAAGTTCTGATTTGACAGATATGGGCTTATGAGTTTAGGATTCTTCCTTATCTGACTTTCGAGCATCTCCTAGAGGATGATTTTCCTTGTTATCCTAGCTAGATTAAGAAGACCACTAATTTGATTAAGGATTGTGTAGAGGCCTAGGACTATATGAGTAAACTATTGCTTGGACAGGTATGCTTGATTCCTGCTGTATTAGTTGTTTCATTTTCTAGATGTTCTTTATTCACTTTTTCCTTTTAACCAAATTCTCCTTCGTTGGTAAGCGATGAGATCAGATTGGTCGATAGAGATGGTGATGGTGTGGCAGCTGATAGAGAGACAAGTGCTGCTCCTTAGCCTTACTGACAAGGTATGGTATTTAGGTGAGTGATTCCGTCATTGGTAGGATGGTCCATTTATGAGGAGAGTCCCTATTCCTCCTCTTGGTGACATATTATGGAGTTATAAGCTTAGTGCGGATGAGCTCGCTACTACCATGATAGGACACCCTTCTAAGAGTCTCCTAGAGGGTGTAGGATCTTTTTATGCTGATGTGTTGATCCTGTAGTTGATTGATGCTATGGCTGGTGGCTTTGTTCCTCCACCTCCTTCTGCTTGTCCTTCATATTCAAGGGTTGGCCCATCATGCAAATTATTAAGAGTTTCTTCTTCTGTTCTAATAGGCTTTTATTTTTATTTTATACAAGCATCTAACAAACTTTATTAGTAATAAGCTATAATTGACATGGCTATAGGGACTTACCTGCCGTAATGGGGATCTCATTAGTAAAGATCAGGATCCCATTTCGAGGAGGCTGAGGGCACGTTCTGTATTAAGGTGACTACCTATGATAGCGGTGTGGCTTTTGGTGGTGCCGTTCTTAGGGCCTTAGCGGTTAAGTCATTCTTAGTTTTATTTAGGATGGACATCTTTGGTAGAGGAGTGTATCTTGATTTGGCTTATCCTGGCTTTCCTCAGTCAGATGTTATCCCTCTCGATGTTTCCCATATTTGTGCTTTATTTCACCTATTTGCTTTTATTTTGCCTATTTGACGATTGGTGCTTGACTTATTTGCTAATTTTTTTTGTAGATCCCTATCTCTCTCGGTTAATATAGGTAAACTGTTGTAAGGAGTGTGCGACAACACTTTATGGAGTTTACGAGTAACAAAAGGGTATGCTTTCTTTATTGTACCTATTTATTTATGCACATGTTTTATGTATACATGTATGATATGTAATGTTCATGAAATGTAGGCTAAACATCTCCATGCTAGCTGGGAGCGGGAGCGGGAGTAGGAGTATACAACTTATCATGATCGTATCAGTGAGTTGGAGTCATGGCTGGCATCCTTCATAATGAACGACAAGGAGCCTGGATTAGATGATGGGGATGCTTGAGCAGGATCGATGGTTGCTTCTGATGGCAGCCACAACTGATGTAGTTATTTTAGGATCTAAGTATAGGGCCTTTGGTTTATGGTTGCTTTGTTGTATCATTTTCTGAGGTGATGGACTCTGGGTATTGTATTTGGGCATTTGTCCAGCATGTGTTGTACGATATATGTATGATATGTGTTTTTTACCATTACTATGCCTAGTGATGTTTGTCATTGATATTGTTTGCCTTTTTTATTTTTTCCTCTTTTACTTAAGGTGTCTCCTTTTAGAGCTTTTCGTACTTGCCTAAGTCATCCTCAATTTTATCTGGGATGGACATCTTTGGTAGTGGAGTGTATCTTGATTTGCCTCATCCTGGTTTTCCTCAGTTAGATGTTATCCCTCTTGACACTTCCCATGTTCGTGCTTTATTTCACTTATTTACTTTTGTTTCACCTATTTGACAACTGGTGCTTGACTTATTTGTTTTTTTATAGATCCCTGTCTCTTTTGGCCAGTACTGGTATACTGTTGCAGGGAGTGTGCAACAACACTTTATGGATGAGCAACCAAAGGGTATACTTTATTTATTATACCTATTTATTTATGCATATGTTTTATGTATGCATGTATGATATGCAATTTTCATGAAATGCAGGTTGAACATCTCCATTCTAGCCATGAGTGGGAGTAAGAGTGTATAGCTTACCGTGATTGTATTGGTGAGCTAGAGTCATGGCTGGCATCCTTCATGATGAACGATGAGGAGCCTAGATCAGATAATAAGGATGCTTGAGTAGGATCGATGCTTGCTTCTGATGGCAGCCACGACTGATGTAGTTATTTTAGGATCTAGGTGTAGGGCCTTTGGGTTGTGGTTGCTTTGTTATATCATTTTCTAAGGTGATGGACTTTAGATGTTGTATCTGGGCATTTGTCCTGCATATGTTGTATGATATATGTATGATATATGCTTCTTACCATTGCTATGCCTGGTGATGTTTGCTATTGCTATTGTCTGCCTCTTTTATTTTTCCCTCTTTTGCCTACAGTGTCTCCTTTTAGAGCTTTTCATATTTGCCTAAGTCATCCTCAGTTTTATCTAGGATGGACATCTTTGGTAGAGGAGTGTATCTTGATTTACCTCGTCCTGGCTTTCCTCTGTCAAATGTTATCCCTTTTAACACTTCCCATGTTTGTGCTTTATTTCACTTATTTTCTTTTTTTCACATATTTGATGATTGGTGCTTGACTTATTTGCTTGTTTTTTTTGTAAATCCCTATCTCTTCTAGCCAGTACTGGTATATTGTTGCATGGAGTGCACAACAGTACTTTATGGAGTTTACGAGCAACTAAAGGGTATGCTTTCTTTATTGTACCTATTTATTTATGCACATGTTTTATGTATATATGTATGATATGCAATTTTCATGAAATGCATTTTGGACATCTCCATGCTAGTCACGAGTGGGAGCGGGAGCATACAACTTATCGTGATCATATTAGTGAGCTAAAGTCATGGTAGACATCCTTCAAGATGAACAACGAGGAGCCTGGATCAGATGATGGGGATGTTTGAGTAGGATCGATACTTGCTTTTAATGTTAGCCACAACCAATGTAGTTGTCTTAAGAGCTAAGTGTATAGCCTTTAGCTTATGGTTGCTTTGTTATATAATTTTTTGAGGTGATTCACTTTAGGTATTGTATATGGGCATTTGTCCAGTATGTGTTTTATGATATATTTATGATATATGCTTTTTACCATTGCTATGCCTGGTGATGTTTGTCATTATTATTGTCTACCTCTTTTATTTTTCCCTCTTTGACCTAAAGTGTCTCCTTTTGGAGCTTTTCCCACTTAGTTGGGTTTTCTTTTTTTTTCCCCTTCCCTCTTTTGCCTAAGGTGTCTCTTTTTAGAGCTCTTCACACCTAGCTAGGCTTTTTTTTTAGGTTTCATGATAGTGGTTGATCTCGAGGATAGAGTTCAAAGAAGATAATAGGATTGTGGTCATGTAATAAAAGAAAATGCAAAGCATATTTAATGTAATTCATAATGATAAAATGCGTTACACTTTTTCAAAGACATTTCATATAAATTGACAATTATTCTCATTTCACTGAAATCATTTAATAAAAGCATAGGAGGATTCATACAAATTTCAAACTTCAGGTTACTTATGTCCCTAACTAGCCTTCTCAGGTCTTCAAGTTAAGTGTTTTCTCTCTTTCCCTAACTTTTGCCTAGGTTGCCCATTTAGGGTTTTCAACCTAGCAGGAAGTCTCTAATTTTTGGCTGAGCAGCCTTTTTAGGTTTTTAACTCGGTGGGGTTTTTTTTATCATAGACATAGTACTTCTTTAGGTGGTCTGTATTAATAGGTTTAGAGAATTCATTGCCTTTAGAATCCATCAGCTTGACTGCTCCTTTCGATAGGACATGTTTGACTAAGTACGGACCTTCCCAATTTGGTTTGAATTTCCTTCTAGGGTCTGGAAAGTTCTACCTTGCATGCTTTAACATCCAATGTCATGCTTTCACATTATTGTATTTCGCCTTTTTATTGAAGGTTTTAGCTAATTGAGCTTGATACAACTATGTGTGGTATAGAGCCTTTGACTATCTAAGAGAGTGAGATTATTATGTCTCTACTAGGCCCATTATACTTCTGGTAATTCAGATTCAATTGCTACCTAAAGAGACTTGATTTCTGTTTCAATTGGAAGTACTGCTTTTGACTTGTATACTAGTGAGAAAGGAGTTACTCCTGTTGAAGTTCTAACTGTTGTTCAATATCCCCATAAGGCATATGGTAATTTGTTTACCTAGGCTCGATAATTCTGAGTCATCTTTGACAAAATATTCTTAATATTCTTGTTTGCAGCTTTGATGGCCCTATTTATTTATGGTCTGTAAAGAGAAGATTTGTGATGTTCCACTTTATAACTCTTTAGTAGTTCTCTAACTTTCCTTTAAAATTAAACACCGTTGTCAAAGATGATGTGATAGGGGATCCCATATTGATAGAACATATTTCTTTTAATGAACTTATCCACTTTCTTGGCCCCTATCTTTGTGAATGATTCTGCTTTGACCCATTTTGTGAAGTAATCCATTGCTACTAAGATGACCTTATGTCCGTTTGAGGCTGTCTAGTGGATTTCCCTAATTATGTTTAATCCTTAAGCTGAGAAAGGCCATGGAGAGGAGATATGGTGCAATTCTATTAGGGGAAGCTGGCTAACATTCTTATGGATTTGACACTTATGGCATTCCCTTATGAATTTGATACAGTCTTCCATCATTATCATCCAAAAGAACCTTTATCTAATTAGCTTCTTAGTTAGGATTGCTCCATCCATATACATACCATAAACACCTTCGTGTACTTCTTTTATAGCTCTTGCAGCCTCAGTTTCATCTAGCCATCAAAGTTATAACCCATCTGAAGTTCTTTTGTCTAACACACCTTGGTGTGATGTGAATTTTGATGCTAATCATTAGATGACTACCTTATCTTTTTCACTTTCTTGATCAAGATAGGCTCATTCCTTCATATATCTCTAGATGTCATAAAAATAGGGTTTTTCAACTATTTCTGTCTTTTCTATTATGAAGTTCTTATGACAAGGTTGTCCCAATCTGAGTAAAATTAAAGGGTTTATGGGCATTTTGGATGGTCCTTCCCACACTGATGATAGGGAAGCTAATGCATCTACCATATGATTATGGTTTTTAGGGAGATGAATGAATTTTCATTTTTAGAAGGACATGGTGAGTAACTTCAAGTGATTTAGGTAAGGCTTTAGGTGCTGCTCTTTTAATTCCCACTCTTTTGTGGCATGGTTGATTAGTAGCATGGAATCTTCAAAGATTTTGACTTCTATAATATTTAGGGCTATCAGTGCTTCTATTCTGAGTGCGTATGCCTCATATTCTGCTTCATTATTTGTGACTCTAAACCTAGCTTTTTAGCAATTGGTACTACTTCACATTTTGGAGATTGTAATATGACATCGACTCCTGCGCCAAATTAATTAACTACTCTGTCAAAATACATCTACTATCCTTGAATCTCGATGGCTAAACTAAGGTTGTCTAGGAAGTCTAGTTGGATTTCTTATGAGTCTGGAATGAGGTTAAGAGCTAGAAATTTAGACACTACACTTCCTTTTACTAACTTTTTAGTAAGGTATTGCACATTGAATTCTATTAATAGCATGATCCACTTGGCAAGTTTTCCCATTAGGGAGGGAGCTTCGTAGAGGTACTTCATTGGATCCATTTCAGACACAACCTGAATTCTATAAGACTGAAAGTAATGTCTGAGTTTTTTCATTGCCCATACCATTGCCATGCATATCTATTCGACTTGGCTGTACTTTTCTTCATATGGCAACATCTTCTTACTTAAGTAGTAGACTACGTGTTCTACTTTCGTTTCTTCCTCTTGGGCTAACATTGCACTTATTGCATTTCTTTCAATGGCTAGATACAAGGTTAAAGGTATTCCTAGTTTAAGTGGTTTCATAACTAAGAGGATAGCTAGGTAGTTTTTTATTTTATCGAATGCTAACTTATACTGCTCGTTCCTTTTAATTGGTTGATCTTTTCTAAGTAGCTTGAAGATTAGTTCATACATTGCCATCAACCTGGTAATGAATCAACTGATGAATTATAGTTTCCCTAGAAGCCACTCTCTGATTTCTTTTTATGTTTTTGGCACTGGCATCTCTTTGACTGCTTTTGCTTTTTCTGGATCCATTTCAATCCCATTCTAACTGACAACATACCCTAGCATCTTTCTTGAAATGACCCCAAATATGCATTTCTTTAAATTAAGCTTAAGGTTATACTTGTCAACTCTTTAAAGAACTTTTCAAGATCAAATATGTGTTCTTCCTTGGTTTTTGACTTTACCATCATATTATCGATGTACACTTCAATTTCTTTATGTATTATGTCATGGAACATTGTAGTTGCCATTCTGTGGTAAGTTACTCTTGCATTCTTTAAATAAAAAGGCATTACTCTGTAGTAATGAGTGCCTTATTATGTTATGAAAGTTATCTTTGCTTTGTCAATACTTTGTCGATAATGGCCATTAGGATTTGATTCTACTTAGAGAATCAATCCATGAAGGAGTACATTGCATATGTGACAACACTCTCAACTAGTATATCTATGTGAGGTAGTGGAAATCATCTTTTAAGCAGGCCTTATTCAAATCTCTATAGTTGACACGGATTCTAACCCTTTCCTATTTCTTTGGTACTGACACCATGTTTGCTAACCATTTCAGATAGTCTACTACCTCTAGAAATTTTGCCTTAATATGCTTCTCGATGTCTTCTTTCACTAGTTGGGCCTATTCTGGTATGAGCCTTCTTAGTTTCTACTATACTGGTTTGCACCCACCTTTGGTAGGGATGAAGTATTGAGAAATGTCCTTGTTAATACCAAGCATATCATCGTATGTCTAGGTAAATACTTTTTAATATTTTATTAATATTTTTTTTCAATTTCTCTCCTCTCTTCAAGGGTCACATATTTTGAAATATGCAGAATGCATGGTTCCAGCTCCATGCCAATGTTAAATGATTCAGTGCATATGGAATGAATGTCAAATATGCTAATTTTTTTAAAAATACAATGCACACTACCATAAGGAAAGACATCAAACAAGTAAGTAAAATCTAATTTCATTTCATTAACTTTAGAGTTTAGTACATCATCAGTTTCAAACAAAGAAAAAGTACACTTTAACTTTAAAGTTTAGTACATCATCAGTTTCAAACAAAGAAAAAGTACAGAGATCATCATCAATAATGTCTTCAAACAAAATGTCATTAATGCTTGACTTGAGGATGACAACAGTTTGAGCATAATTAACGATGTCATCAATGCTTAACTCGAGGATAGTAGTAGCTTGAGCATAATTTATAGTCTTACTTTTAGATTCTAGCTCCAGATTTTTCATCAGCTCATTGATGTCAGTCTCAATGACCATATCTAGTAGGCGCTTTCCTTTGAGAGTGTCATTGAATGTCTTGAACCTCAGTTTCTCAGTCCCGTTGCTTACTATTTCTCAACTTGTCCTTGGTAGACTTGATTGAGCTTTCAACTATAAAATAAATTGACTTCTTAGCCCTAGTTTCCTTTTTAGGATCAGACCCTAGACCGCATCTATTAGTCTATCTTCAGAAGTTAGGGAATTCTGTGACCCTAATGTTTCTTCCTCCAAATCTTATTCTAAGTAAATATTGCATCTTCTTCATCGTGGTAGTAAATTTAGGATTGACATGACCATCACTGATTATAGAAACTTAAAATGTTGGTGGGACTACATTTAGACATGCAATAATATTATTTGTTTCAGCTGGGATGGTAACAACCTTTCCATTCAAAGTAAACTTATCTTTTGATGCATAGTGGAGGGTATGCCCCCTGGTTAGTGGAACCAAGGTCTTCCTAGCAATAAGGCAAAAGTTGGAGGGATGCCCAAGATGGTAAATTATATTATTGATTCGATATCAGCCTCTATAACTACTGCTTTGAAAGTCTTGATGACTGGCTTTTTTGAATCATCATAAGCTCGTATGACCACGTTGGATTCTTCTAGGTTTTTAGTATTCATCCTAAACTTGTGTAGCAACCTCAAAGGGCAAACATTAATAGCAGATCCATCATCCACCATGACATATAGAGTCTTCTTAGACTTGACAATTGCTTATATGAAGAGAGGATAGTTGTGCACCCTTCCCTTGAGGAGTAAATCTTCATCCGAAAAGGTGATTACATTGGAGGGAGCTTTTATTAAGGAGGCTATCATCTCACAGGGTGAGGTGTTAGTGGTGATCTTTGCCTCATCTAGTGCTCTGACTAGAGCATCCTTGTGCTTTTTTTTAGGCTATAAGTAGGTCCCAGATGCTAGCTTGTGCTTGAGACTTCTTTAGGGGGGTCTTTCTCTTTCTTAAAGGGTTGATATACTTGCCCGCTATGAGTCACATGGTTAATTACTAGTGAGGGGTTCTTAGTTGGTTGCTTATCTACCTTTATGCTACTTTTCTAGTCCTAAATGATAATTTCAAGAT
This sequence comes from Mallotus nudiflorus, assembly GCA_947683625.1. Taxonomy (NCBI): domain Eukaryota; kingdom Viridiplantae; phylum Streptophyta; class Magnoliopsida; order Malpighiales; family Euphorbiaceae; genus Mallotus; species Mallotus nudiflorus. The sequence continues at coordinate 547,099 of CANTUR010000013.1, read as the reverse complement.
CATTAGAGTCATACCATATATCGATCCCCATGACCTACAGGTTTTGAAGCTGAATAGTACTGTCCACCCCATCTTCATTGTCAAATTCTTCACCCCATCTTGAGGGTACTATGTCTTCTAAATGAGTGTGAGTAGCGAGGGGTGCTATGTACTTGACTTTGCAATCAAACTTCCTAGATGGTTGGCCTAATAAATTCCATACTCCATGGTCACTGCCTATATCTGTTTCTTATAAGTAGGGGCAATCAATCACTTCACTGTTCATAGGGAGAGCTATATCCATAGTTCTTTTTTACATCATTAAGTGGGGGAGGAATTTCTAGGGCATCAGAATGTATTCAAAGGTAGAAGGACATTGTTCATCTTCGCCAGAGTCATGAGGTTCAAGAATGAGGCTTGAGAGTTTATCTTGGGTTTCTTAGATGGCTTGGATCGATTGTTCAATAAGGTCTTCTGGTAGATTGGAGGAAATTATGCTAATGGTTGGTGGAGGAATGTTTCAATAGTTTAGGAGAGGATTGGTACTGATGCTGGTTCATTTTGCTAGTTTGTTAATCTTTCTAGAGTCAATAAAGTCTTAGATTGCATTCTTGAGGGTTCTATATGCATCAATAGTGTAACAGGGCATTTGGTGAAAGTGGCATAATAAGTTTTGGTCAATATAAGGGGGTAATGGGTTTGGAAAAGGCTTGGGCTCTTAAGGTTGTAAGAGGTTCTTTTATTGAAGTCTTTAGACTATTTTTGATAGTAGGAGGTTAAAGCTTGAGAATTTTCTCAATGGCCTAATAACATTAACAGATGGTAAACTGTGAGTGTTGGGTTGGATTAGGTTTATTTCTGCCACTTGGGTAAAGGTGTTTTGGATGTTTAATTGGGTGTTGCGATGGAAGGTGTTTCCAGTTTGTTGAGGTTCCTTATCCTTAATTCTGATTCCAGCTTGATTGAGAGCTCTGAAGTTAGGATAATGAGTAAAGATCATTTATTTTATAAAATAAGGTAATGTCCCTTTGATTATAAGCTCTATCTGTTCATCTTTAGGTGGACGGTTTCTCATTTTGACTACCTTTCCCCACCATCTTATGACATAGTCAGAGAAAGCTTCACCGGGTTTCTGCCTTGTGGTCTCGAGATCTCTACGAGTGGTGTTTAATTGAGTGTTGTATGAACTTTTGAGTTAGCAGTAGCAAATCGCTTTTAATTTTTTCCTCAAGGTCAAAGAACCATGCCCTTTGTCCTTCCTTTAGTGATATGAAGAAGAGTCAAACAATCTAAGATTTTGTAAGCTTTATAGCAACCGTGAAAGTAGCATATTGCCTTAGATGGACCCTTGGATCCCCAGTTCTGTCAAACTTAGCAAAGTTTGGTAGTTTAAAATCATTTGGGAGTGGTTCATCTTTGAACACTGCCAGGTCAATGAAGCTTTTAGAGCCTTGGGTTCCTTTATCTTTAAAGGCGAATTTCAACTGAGCGATTCAGGCTTGGTTATGTCAACATTTTTTATAGCTTTTGGTGCATTTCTAAGATCTTGGTAGTAGTTGTTGTCATCGTTAGCTTGAATTGGAGTGCAGGGAATTCCTTTTGCTTTATCTACCATGTGGTGAACAAATATAAAAGCTTCATTCTGTGGTGTATTATTCCCATCTTAGGCATTTTTAGTCTTAATTTAGGCTTGGAAGATTTTAGCTATGGTACCATTAATGAGTAATTTTTGGAACCCCTCTTTTAGTCTGTCTTTGAATTGCTTATAGGAGGTATCTTTTTAGTCACTCATTTTTAACATTTTATTTCTATACATTTATTAAGGTTACCTAAATGAATGATGCATGACGTGTGCCTATAAAAGAAAAGGGTGAGCATGTATACATGGAATGGATGCAAAACCCTATAATGAAAGATGATCATTGCTGCAAGAAATAGTAGTTAGTATGTGCTATCTATATGTATGTAATGTATGCATGATTGATCTTAGAAAGTTGGTTAGTATTTCCTGTATAATGAACAAACCAATCACGAGTAAGCTCTTGCCTCTAACCTTATTTCTCCATAAGGTCATTCAATTTCTTTCCTAGGCGAGTTTTAAAACTATAGCCATCGAGGGACTATGGTTTCGCTCTTAAAACTGGGCTATTTTGATTTATGTAGTTAAAAATTAAAGGGTAAAATAAGGAACGATACCAAAATGTACTTGAGGTAATTACATGATGTCATTGTTTTCAAGCTTTAAATGATGTATAGAGCTCGTATGCACCCATATGCATAGGGTTAAGGTCAATTAAAAGGAGCCCAAGTCCTTACCCTTATATTGATATTTAATATGTTACTACTAGCTTATCTACATGAGCTGAGTCAAGGTAAAAGGCTAAGGGTTCCTTTAGTGAGACTACCCCAATATGACTAGGGTTACAAACTCTGATTAATGAGTCTAGCATTCTTTTAATAACTCGGTTGTCCCCCTTTAGGACTTGGGTTATAAACTCTAGTCAGATGAGTCTGGTGAATGAATGAGTAAAGACTAAAGGTCATAATACTTATCTTTATTGCCCTGTAACTCAAGTGGAATCATAGTGGTAATGTTATTCAGTATTATCAAGGTTTTAAGGTCCAATGGTGTACATATGATGTGTACTTTAAATGCAATAGTAAGGGGCTCTACATAATTGAGTATTGCATAATGAGAAATAGTCATTTTCGAGTTAATCCCTCTTACTTAAAATTCCCCAATGGAGTTACCATTGTGAGTGACCCATTCAATTCTTGAATTCTGTTTTGAGTTTTTTCGTTTTTGAGGGACATGACAACTTTACTGAATAAAGACAAATGATTAGTTTCGGGAGAAATGAGATGCTTTTTTGATTTTGTGGAGTCACCACTTGATTTTTAAAAAATCAGGAAAAGAAAAGGACAACATCAAGTTACTCAAGGAGTATTGCCCCTAGCAGAGTTTTTCGAGTTTGGGGGATCACATATACTTTTTAACTATTTCTTATTATACGATATTCAATGTGTAGCTACCACAACACCCTAGTTTCGACAATGATAGTTTGTATAGCATTCACATAATACATCAGATAATGGAAGATGATACAGCTAAAATATCTCTATTATATTGCATTCCTAATGAATACATATAAAAGGAAAAAAGATGATAAAGCTAAAATATCTTTATTACATTGCATTCCTAATGAATACATATAAAAGGAAAAAAGATTACGGGAAAGTAAGTCTATTTTAGATATAATGGACTTGAAAGGTTAACATGACTATGCATATAGCTTGCTCAATCACATGAATAATAGGATAAGCAATGGACACTCAATTACTTAAAAAAGTAAGCAAAGAGTACACAATCATGCATATTTATGGTGATTATTTATGTTATGATGATATGTGATGACAATATAGGGGATGCATGGTGACATCACTGGATTGGGAGCATGATAACTTTAGTCTAAAACATAAACTTTTCACGTTATTGATATTTACGGTGTAATTTCATGTTTTGGCACTAGAGGATGCGAAATGATGATACGAAATGAGCAAAGTAAAGCACAAATTGTTCATATAGCATGCAAATTGCCAGTCTCATCACACAAGCACAATAATATTCATAAATGTTGGTGACAATAAACTAAAATGCAGTGCGATAATATAAATGTGCTAAAATGATTATGTGGTCCTTAGATTCGACTGATTTTACGTGAGTTTTGAAGTTTTGGCATTAAGGGATTATCAAGCTTTCCTTATTAAGAGGTTCAAAATGATGTGTGGAATGATGCTAGTTTGTATACCTTTGAAGCATGCTTTGACAAAGATGAGGCTAGGTTTGGTAGGAGGGAGACCTAATAACCTAAAAAAAATGCAGTTAGAGAGCTAAAAATTTTTTGGAAGTAAGTTTCCAATGCCTTCCGCCTCCAAAATAGTTTTTAGTGTGTGTGTGTGTGTTTCTTATTGTTACCCCCCAAAATAGGGTGTGGAGGTGCCTATTTATAGTAAAAATATGAGGAAGAGGGGGAATAGGCATGGTCATGTGTGCATCCCTAGGATGAAGTGCGTGACCATGCGAAGTGTATGTGATTGCACGCTTAGTGCATGGTCACGTGTTGGTGCATGGCCATATGCACTCGTGCATGGTTACACACTCCATTTGAGGCTTGTTTGGGCTATTCCGAGGTTGGTTCTTAAGGTTTTTAGGCCTTCCGGATGTATTTTTGCTATTTATTTTATCTAATTTGGCTTAATTTTAGCACGTAACACCTAGGGGTGTTTACGCACACTTTTGAGTGATAGGACTAATCCTTGGGTTGTTTTGGAGTATTCTGGGACTACTTCTAGAGGTTTTGGAGCCTTCTGGATGTGTTTCTAAAGTCTGGTTTGTCTAGTTTTGCTTTAATTATAGTGCATAATAACTAGAGGTGTTTGTTTCTTCATACGCACTTCTAATCAACACGCGCTAATCTTTGGGTTGTTTTGGACTATTCTGGGACCACTTCTAAAGGTTTTAAAGCCTTCCAAATGTGTTTTTGAAGTCCATTTTGTCAAGTTAAATTTCCATTTTTTCACAAAGTTGGGTCATAGACTGATAAAATGAACACTGGCTCAACAAGTTGCATATTTCGAGAGAAGATTCTTGAAATAAGCCTTTTACTATTATGATAATTTGTATTTCATAAGATCAAAGTGCAACTTTCACACATTGGTGGGGGTTGTTTAAGGTTTTAGGGTTGCACACTTCAGAAGTGTTATGAACGAGCAAACACTAGTCTTTTCAAAGATTCATTTCTTTATTGGATCCTTTTTAGGGACAATCAAAATTAAGGAATGACACCATGGTTTCACTATAGAGTACAGATCATCAAAGGGCACTCTTTTTATACTTCCATGTTTTTGGCACTATTGACACCATTTAGCATATGTAATGCAATCTTTTAGGATTGATGGCCAAAAGTACCCATGTCTTCAGATTAGCCATCTCATCTTCCTCCTAGTATGGTGAGCACCACAAACACCTTCATGCACTTGCTTTAGGATTTCCATGGTTTGGGGAAATAAAGGGCACCTTAGGAGCAGTCCATTAAGAGTTTTTCTTAAAAGCTCATTTTCAATTAAAACATAATTCAAGGCATAAGCTTTAACTTTGAACGAAACCTTCTTGGTAGGATTTTCCAGATAGCTTTTAATTTCCATACACCAATCCCCTACTATATTTAAGTAATTATTGCATAACTCAAATTGCAAATCCCTTTCATGGTTAGATGGGGGAGATTTTTTCTTTATAAAAATAAACTTATGAGTTAACTCTTTTAACATTCTTCATCCAAATGCAACCTGAGATAATTCATTAGCCTCCCAATTAGATTCTCTAGGTATATGCATAAAAGACATTTTCAAAAGAATCAATAGGTTGAATAGCAACAACAAAATAAAGTGCTAGAGTCATGCTTGTGTATATATATTCCCCTATTACAAGCTGAGAATCCTTAATTACCAATACCTTTTTGGCTCCAAGCTCTTGGAGAATTTTAAGGCCTATAATTAAAGCCTCATATTCAGCTTGAGTATTAGTGCATTCAAAGTCTAAGGTAAAGCTAAGAGCTACTTTTGTTCTAGATGGTGATGTGATTACCACACCAACTCCAGTTGATTTGTCTATAGATGATCCATCAAACTTTAACACCTAAGGTTGAACATCAATTCCATATACTAGGAGGTCTTTTTCCTCCATAGTTCCTTGGGTGGGATGGTTGACTATAAAGTCAGCTAGTGCTTATCCTTTCATTGATTTTTTAGGGTGATAAACTAGTGAAACTTCAATTAAGCTCAGTAACCATTTTCTAATTTTATTAAAAGAAATTTAATGCTTCTCTTCCCATTTAAATTCAGCTTCCTATTTTAGTTTTAACAAGTCAAAAAATTCCTTAGTTTTCCAGTAAGGTTAGAAATAAACCTCCTCTAATAATTGACTTATCCTAAGAATCTTTATAATTCTCTTTTAGTCTGAGGTGCTTAGTTTCAAGCACTGCCTTTGCTTTATTCTTATCAATCTCTACTTCTCTTTGATGCATAAGAAATCCTAGAAAGTTTCAAGCCTATACACTAAAAGCACATTTAAGAGGGTTAAGTTTTAAATGGTAAAATTCTCATTCTTTCAGAGCTTATACTCATATGAGAAATATAAACAGAGGCTTTTTTGGATTTTACCACTATATCATCAATGTAAACCTCCATATAATGGCCAATCATGTCATAAAAATAGCATTTATAGACCTTTTGTATATAACACCAACATTTTTTAAACCAAAAGGCATAACTAGCCATTCAAAGGTCCCTATTGCTCTTACACATTTGAATGCAGTCTTAGACACATCTTCCTTAGCAATGAAAATTTAATTGTAACTTGAGAAGCCATCCATGAATGATAATAGCTCATTTCTAGAGGCAACATCAATCAATATATCAACTACAAGAATAAACTAAACATCTTTTGGAGCAGATAAATTTAAATCCCTAAAGTTTGTGCAAACTTTAAGCTTACCATTCTTTTCCATTACAAAAACTATATTAGAAAGCCACTCAATATACCTAGTTAGCTTGATGAAGTTAGCTTTGAGCAATTTTTCAATTTTATCCTTGAGTTTTAATTCCACCTCCTTTGACATTCTTTTGGGATGTTGTTAGAAAGGATGAAATTCAAGCTTTTATAGGGAGGAGATTCTTAACTATCTCTCCAGGCATCTCCATATAGTCTTATGCAAAATAATTGTTAAATTCCTTTAACAATATAATTAACTCCTTTTTTTTATTTCTTCCTTTAATAAAGAGCTAATATATGTGACTCTTGGCTCTATTTTTTGCCAAGATTAATTTCCTCCAAAGGGTCTTGTACTTTATGTTGATCTTTCTAAAGGATTGTGGTGCCTCCTTTAAATCATTTATTTGCAATTCATTTATACCTTCTTCAAACCCTTCCTCACCTATAATTTCTGTTCTATTCACTTCTAATTCTTCTTTAATTATCTTCTCTGTAGTCTATTGTATTAGATATTTCTTTATAGCAGTTGCAACCACTACCAACTCCTTCTCTATATGTCTAATCATCAATTTCTTCAATAATGGGCTTCTCCATCGGGTAGTAAGTGTAAGGCATAGTGGCTTTCTCATTGTATATCAGGTTTGATTATTCTTGGATCCTTTCCTTCATGTCTTCTTTAGAAAGATAAGTGTTTTTAGGATCACCATTCATCTTTTTACTAGTGAATCTGAGAGGCCCCAAGTTGACATCATAGAATCTAGCCTCTAAATTATTTGAATAGGTGCTAAATGGCTTGTTGTCAACCTAAACCACTTCAACTTCATTGTCTTTCCAAAATAGCAAAAATTAGTGAAGAGAAGGTGACACACGCTAATTAGCATGAATCCAATCCCTCCTAAGTAGTGCATTGTAGATAGAACTTAATTCCACCACAAAGAAAGTAATGAATGATCTCTTACTATGAATAGTAATTTTAAATGGTAAAACCCCTGCACTTTTGTGATTTCCTTGGTAAAAGCTGAAACAGTGATATTAGTGGAAATTAAATCTTTTTCACTTTTACTAAGAGAACTCAAAAGCTTGAGTGGAATTACATTTATAGTTAAACCATTATCCACAAGTATCTTGGAAAAAGGCTTGTTATTTAAGTGAGCCTTTATATACAAAGGTTTTATGTGTTTGGTCATCTCCATGGAAGGCTTTTTAAGATTACCCTTTTGGGTTGATTTGGCCTAGTGGCCTGTATCATGACTCCACTCAAGTGTCCTACTTCTTTTGATGAAGTTGCCCCCTAAATGTCATGGGGTTCACTTCTGTCAGCTTTTTGCATCATGAATTATTGAGGTAGTGTAATTGATGCAGTTGCCGCCTAAAGGGTAAAGGTTCACCCTCTATCTAAAAGGCATTAATTTCCATGTCTTCATTTAGTTCCATGCTTCCTTTAAAATCCACCTATTAAGAACCTGAGCTCCCCATAGACTCCTTTTATTAACGTTAGGATCCTTTGTAGATTTTCTCTTAAACTTAGACTTATTTTCAAGTCCCAATTGCTGCACTAGTTGGACTTGTATTTGTTGTTCTTTTTCCTTCTTTTCAATATCATGTTGCCTTTAGAGCCTTCTATTCTGAGTATAAGTTAATTATTACAGGAACTTCCTGTGCTCCACTCGTTGCCAGCGTTTGATTGGATCCACAGGTGGTGGAATAACAAATCTAGGTTATTTTCTAGTGAACTTTAGGGAAACCATATTCTCTTCTCTTCTCTTTTAGGTTTATACCTTTAATTATTATAGACATTTCCAGAGAAATTAGAATAATGAAAAATCTTTATTTTCTAAATTAAAATTTTTTTTCCTTTTTAGTGAATTCCAATGTTGAGCAGGTCTTTAATTACTTTCAAATCTATTTGGTTGCCTCCACATGTTGTTATAAAATTTTAGTGGTATGGTGGCTATGGCTTGGGTGTCCACTCCCCTCTTCTAAGTTCATCTCTCTATTTGGAAGGAATTATTGATCCCATGTGAATATTTACTGATGGAGGTCTGGAGTATTTCACCCTATAATCAAATTTTCTAGAGGGTAGGCCAAGAGTATCCCAATTTTCCTCCTTTTCTTTGAGCTTTTCTTCAAGTCTAGAAAATTTCTAAGTTTAGGATTGATAGCATTGATAGTAGGTATAGGTGGGAATGGATCTTCATCCATCAGCATTGCTTCTTTCTTCTCTAGGAACTTCAATACACCTTTATTGATTCAGTTTTGTACCATGTTCTTAATCACCGAACAAGCATTAGTGGAATGATTGTAAGAGTTATCATACTTACAATAATTTCTTCCTTTTTAGCTCCTATGCTATGGGTATTTATGATTAGGTGGTAATTTGATGAATTTTTCCTTAAGAAGGAAATTAAAGATCTTATCAATTTTTGAAATTTCAAAGGTGTATGAAACTTGAGGATTAGAACCCTACGATTTTTTCCAAGTTTCGGAGTCTTCTTTTCCAATAGTGGGTAAAAACAAGATCCAGTGCTGGCAAGATTTTCTACAGCTATTTTAGCGTTGGAAACTTTTTGGAAGTATGTGCCTATTAAAGCCTTCCTCTTTGATTTTCTTCCTTAAGTAGCTCCTCATATTCACTCACTTTAGTAGCAAGTTCATAAAATATAGAATTCCATGCCTTGAAACTTTTTTCTCAACTCAATGTCCAAACCTCTATATGCCATTTTGACATATTCACTCTCAAGTAGTAAAATCTTGCATTTATTCCTCATCCTTTTGAACCTTGCAATGATAAGGTCAATACTTTAACCAACCTTCTGAGTCATTCTAGACAATATAACAATGAAAATTTCTAATTTAACTTTAAAAAATTGGGTGTCAATTTGCCTTTCCATCTCTTGCCAAGTGAGAATAGAATTTCTAGGTAACTTTGCATACCAATTGAATGTGGTTCTTATCAAACTATTAGGAAATAATCTTAATTTTAAATTAGGAAAATTTTCATAGTTTGCTAACTCCTTACATGTGAAACAAGCAATGTGCTTGCATCAGTCTATCTTCCCTGGAGAGTAAAGAAAATTCAAGAACTCAATAACCTTTAAGATAAGGATTATCCCTATCAACCACATTCGGGTATGGCTTGTGAAATTCTGGGCAGCCAACTTGACATAGACTAGCCTGTACAACTCCTGTACCATGTCTCTCACAACGTCCAAATCAATTCCCACCCTAAATACTTAGGGAGGAGGCACAAATGCTTAGGGAAAATGCACCTGGGTCTGGGGATTTAACATGTAACATTGGAGAGAGTTGCCCTCAGGCCTTTTCCTTTATATTCATATATTTCGGGTTGTAAAGTTAGGTTGGTCCTACCAAAAAACTATTGGTTAGGCTTGTTATTATTCATATTATTACCATTTTAGCTAGCAGGGCTATTAGGAGAAATTATCTTATTATTTAGCCCAACCGCATCCCTTCAAAGTGGAGGAATATACCTTTCATCAATAACCATCTAGACTCTTGGAACAATTTTTGCAAAATTACTAGACTCCTATTAAGCCACTACTGGTTTGGATACAATATCATGCTTGGATGATTATTCATTTCTTTTAGAAAATGCTTGCACAATATCCTATAACATTTTCTTAAAATCCTTAATGACAGAATTATTAGTCTGATGTAGATAATGAATCATTTAAGGTACTGCATCTTGTAAGGCCTTCAATCCTTCTGCAATAATAGCTTGAGAATTGGTGTTTTCTCCATCAGTAACATTGACGGTTTTCAATTTTTGGCCTATTTGGTCAAGGGGTGCCTCATCCTTGTTTTAGTCATGAGGTACCAGGTTGCCTTTTGAATGTTCATCACCTACTTCTTTAAGTGTTTTTTTGATGAATCTCCAACTTCAGATATTTATTTTCCATTCCTAAGTTTTGGCATCTTACTAAAACATGTCCATTTAGGCGTGCCAAAAGATTATTGGCTATTTTTTAATTTTTTGAGTAAATATGAGCGTGCTAGAGGAATTGAATCCTTAAAATATACTAACTTCTTGAAAAGGATTGTGAGTCCCTAAACTCCTTTACCATAATTCGTTTGGATTTCAAAAGATAAAGGTATATTGAAGATAGCAAAAGAAATAATTAAATAATTTAAAAGGGAAATTGTATTGATTTTTGGAAGCTTAATACAGAGCAAAAGACAGTAAAAAGAAATAAAGCAATTGACAAGCTAATGAAAAGAAAGTACAAAAGTATGAGTAATTGATAGTTTTCTTCTTCTTCTTATTTCTTCTTAAGTGTAGTGAGTGTGTGAGTAAAATACAAGAGTTGCATTTCATATATTAGCTTATAGTCTTCATCCATAGAGTTTAGGTTATGTAAGAGTTATACAACTAAAAGACTATATTCATCCATCTATTAGAGGTAATAAATTCTACATCATTCAAGCTAATAAATGAGCTTTAACAAGGATTTAGGTCACCATAAAAAGAGCTTGTGATAGAACTCCATTAAAGGCTTGAAGTAGTTCTAGTGTTTCTCGTGTGTTTTGAGCTATAGACTTCACACTTAGGGAGCTAGGAGCTTGTAGATTGCACTAATCATATCTTAAAGTTTATTGAGTATGCTAATAATATTTGAAGTTTGTAAAAGTTACTAAACTCTTAAATTTAGGTTTATTGACTTGCTAGATGTTTTGGTTATTTATGATTCTTTATGCATTATTGTCCATTTATGCATGCATGCACTTAGTTATGTAAATGTGATGTGATATGATTTTGGTTATTTAGGATTCTTGCATTTCGTTCAAGGGTTGCATGCTAGGAAAGATATTTGAAATTAATCCTAATTGGATTCGTGTTCACACCATGCTTTCGCTTATAATCAAGTGCATGTAATTAATCCTTTTGAATGGTATCAGAGCTTAAATTACATTATTTACATATTAGATGTGTTGATAATTGCAAGTGTTATTGATATTAGTTACAAGTGTTATAGCTAAACATGCTTAAAAAATGTGATTTTTAAAGTTAGACCTATTTTACTTATTTGCATGACTTTTTTGCATGACTTTACAAATTGATCATAACATGTAAGGGTTGTATTTTATTAAATGTTTATTTTTCATACATGCAAGGATTGATGATGGAATTTGATTACATCCATTATTTTGTAATAATAATTAATTTTATTATTTTGGTATGTAATTAAATGTTAATTATATAGAGTTAGGATATAATGTTTGCCTTAATATGCTAAGGATTGAATGTAAATCATAAGATTTATGACTTAGAGGTTATATTGTTCAAAATAGTGACCAATTTGACCCATTTTTAGCATGGATCAAGGCCCATGAGGATGGTGACACAAAGTTCTATGACTTGAAGGCTTTTCTTAGACTTGACATATTTGAAACTTATTTTAAGAGTTAGAATAGTCTTAGAAAAGACATATGATCACTACTTATTTATGCATCCATTTTTCATGTTTTATGTATAATATGATAAATATGTTGAAACTTGTTATATGTATATGAGATATGTATATGAATAGATGATATGCAATGCATGTATGAGATATAAAATGTAAGCCAATTAATGTGCAAAGTAAGACCTTAATAATTAAAGACCCAAAAATCTCTTAAGCAAATTTAGGTATTGGCTCTTAATGAAGCAATAACTTGCATGGTTTTGGACTTATGTACATTGGATATGGACATGTAAGACTACACATTGGGTTCAAAAGATTCATATAGTGTTATTATTTAGCATAAGATGTTATGGGCGTATGGACACACTCTAGGTTAAGAATGATAATTAGGAGTACTTAAGGTTTGTAGTGTTTAAATCCATACATTTCATTGATCCATAATGTGGACCTAATTAATGCCAAAGGCCAAGAATGATAATTAGGTGTACTTAAGGCCCATAACATTAGGAGGCAAATTAATAGAACATCACATGAGATGTGATAGACAAAAGATGTCCACTTAATGAGAACTAGTATTCCAAGAATGGCATTGTGTACCTAAAGGATATCAGTAGCCCATTAAAAAAATCCATAACCCATTAGAAATCCACCTAATAAGGGATTTCCATCTCTTACTTTGGAAGTGTAAGATTCACTAAGTTAATGGGTGACCATTATGATTAAAGACCAAATCTTATGGTAAAATCACAATGTCATAATAACTAACTGATCTTGTTACCTTTTAAAGAAATTTGATAATGTAATACCATTAGACCCACTCTCAATCATACTTAACCAACATAGGCTCATGGGCCTAACGTTATAGATAGGTTAAGAAATCTAAAAGTTATTTTAGCATCCAAAAAAATACTTTATATGTTAGAATAAAGTCCAGCTGAATTGCTTTCAATAATGCTTTTTAGGAGGAGCATGACACTCTAAAGAAATGGAAAGATGATGACATGCAAGCACGTCACATTATGTGGACTTTCATAAGTATAAAATCCATCAGCAACATCCTATTACATAAATAAGAGCTATTTGGTAAGCATAGTTGAACCACTAGATATGAAATATTTAAACAACTTTTTCATGCTAAAATAATGGAGGGAGAGGATGTAGGATTCTATATGAACTCCATGATTAAAGCCATAGAGGAGCTAAAGTCTAGATTTCATAATGGACTTCCACCTCTAAGTGGATTTGATCCTATAATCCTTTCTTGAATCTTTTGGACAAATCATCACCAACTTTCACATGAATAAGATAAAGTGCACTCTTATGAAGGTTTTAAACACTCTCGTGATTACCTAAAAGGCCATCCTAGGGAGTAACAAAAGGAAGGAGGTTGCTCTTATTGCTACTTCTAGTAGGGTTAAGAGGAAGGTAATAAGAAAAAGAAAGGCAAAAAAATTGTTGTTAAGCCCACTAGTGCTATAGCAAAGAATAAGGGCAAAACCATAATGAGAGAAGAGTAAGGCAAGAGAATATGTTCCCATTGCCAAGGTGAAGGACATTGGAAGAGAAATTGTCCTAAGTTTCTTAAGTCCCTTAAGACAAAGGGAAAAGGCAAATAAGGAAAAAGTGAGACTTTCTCTAATTTATTTGCTTCCACATATTCTAAAAGCTCTTATAATGCATTAGTATTGGATACTAAGGCAAGTTCTTACATTTTTTCATTATTGCAAGATCTAGCATATAAGAGAAGGTGGAGGCCCAATGACGTGACCTTAAGGCTTAAAAATGGAGCAATTGTTGTAGCCAAGGCCATAGAATTCACTTATATTGATTTATATAATTATGTTTTGTTATTGGATGATGTATTATAAGTATCTAATGGTTATAAAAATATTGCCTCTATTTCTAGTTTAATAAGAAGAGATTATAAATTCCATTTTAGTAAAGATGCATGTAATATTTTTCTTTAGAAGTGAAATGGTAAGTATGTGTTATTTAATACATGGCTTATATTATGTTGATAATATGTCCAATAACAATGAGCCTTTAACCAATGTGAGTAATGCAAATGCAATATTAATTGAAAATCCCTTTAACTCTAAAAATCCATGGCACTTAAGATTATGTGACATTGCAAATGATATAAAACTTCTATTAAAAAAAAACTTAGAATTCCTATTTAGAGGAATTTGAATTTATACTTCTTTTTAAAATAAGTTTCTCTTAAAATGAAGAGGAAGATAAGAAAGAAAGAAATTGAAGGTAAGAAACTGTTTTAAGTTTTGTTTCTTTTAATTAATCGAATAACTTTTATTTATATACATGTTTTGATAACTAAAAATAACTTTAAGAAAAATAGCAAATGAATTTAAACCTTAAAACCTTAATCATTTTAATTCTTAATTGATATAAATCATTAATTTAAAATAGTAAATTAAAATATTATAATTTGTTATATAATAAATAAATTTATTTATTATATAATAAATTATAATAGTTTATTTTAATTAATAAAGATCCTCCTAGATCATGGCCTTCCAATTAGATAGCTTGATCTTCTAGTGAAACTAAAATTTGAGATGGAAGAATTCTTGAGTTGCTTTGTTTTAGATATATTACTTTGACTTGTGTGAAAGTAGACCTTTCCTGTTAATGTGAAAATACTCCCATTCTCTATGTTTGGTTTCATGAATCTTTTGCTCCAAAATTCAATCCTCCTCTAAAGGATTTTGTTAGTCTATCTTTAAGTCATCAATTGAGGGAAAACGAGTGTCTTTGTTTCTTAGCATTAATTACCGAGCACATATGTATGTATGGTGGTAAGTCAAGTTGGAATGCATTGTCACTAATTTGTTTGATGATCTTGAATGGTCCATATCATATAGGTTTTAGTTTTTTTCCTTCTCCTTTTAATAGTTCATTACTAAGGTGTAACCACACTAGGTCTTCTTCTTTAATGTTACATGGCACATGAAGTTTTTCATGATGAGCTTTATATCTCCGTTGAGAACATTGCAGTTGTGCTTCCACTTCTAAATGAATCTTTCTAATTCATTTGAGGAAATTATGTGCTTGAATATATTCATTTTCCTTTTTTTTTTCACTTAATGGTTTTGTCACTAATAACAAATGCCAAATCAAAAGGACTTTGAGGTAAGTACCCTAAACAAACCTCAAATTGAAATTTAAGTGTGAAGCCATGAATTACTCGATTAAATGTAAATTATAAATAAGGAAAGTTATCATCCCAAGTTTTAGGATTTTTTAGAATTATAACCCTTTAACAAGTGTACTACAGTTGGATTAACAATCTTCATTTTTTCATCAATCTGAGGATGAAATGAAGTACTATGCTTTAACCTGGTATCCATCATTCCCCATAATGACTTTCAAAAGTGGCCTATGAATTGACTATCTCTGTTTGAAATAATTAAGGTAGGCAAGCCAAAATGTTTCCACACATATTGGAAAAATAACTTAGCATCTCCTTCTTTGATTATTATCTTCTTGCAAGGAATAAGAATCATATCTTACTGAAACAATCCACCACAATGAATAAGTAATCATATTTGGACTTGATTTTAAGCAATCCTCTAAGCAAGTCCATTAAAATGCTCTCCCAAGGTCTACTAAGTACTGGCAATAGCAGATATAGTCCTAGCTTCCTATTAAAAGGCTTAAAGGTGTTATAAATAACACAACCTCATATGTATTATGAAATATTAAGGTGCATCTTCAACTAAAAGAAATAATAATAAAGATTCAATATTGTCTTCTTAACTCCAAAATGTCCTACTACTTTAGAAGTATAAGCTTCACGAATCCATTATAATTTATCGCCATCTTTTGGTATGCATAATTATGTTCCCTTGTACATTAGTCCATATTGTAACTGAAACTCCATAGTCTTTTTCTTATTACAACTTAGCATAGGTTGAATTAAAATTAGAGTCTATATTATACCCTTTTATATATTCAAAAGGATTTATAGGTTAAATCTGTGTAGTCACTAGTAGTGTGGACTTAGTTAGTATAAAAGGTCAAGATAACATATCTACCAACTTATTAGTTGCTTTATTTTATACTTTATCACAATATTGAGTTGTTGTAAATAAGACATCCATTTCATATGGCAAGCGTGTTGTAACTTCCTTCCTTAACTATTAAGCTCTTTAATGTTTTACTGTTTGATGCAAACATATAACTCCTTATCATAAGTTGGATAGTTTAACATTGGTCCATTGAACATCTCAAAACGGTATGCAATTAGTCTTCCATCTTGTAATAAGATGGCTCCCATAGCACAGTTAGATGCATTTCCTTTAACTTCAAATGGTTTTTTTTTTTTGTAGATTTAGTAATACTAGTACTGGAGCATGTGTAATCTTTCATTTTACTAATTGCAAAAGTTCTTCATGCTTATTAGACCATTAAATTTTTTATGGGCCTTTATAAGAGATTGCAATGATGCTGTAATTTGTGAATAAATTTTTGTAAATATTGACATGTACTTATAAAACTTCAAACCTCGGTTACATATCATTATGCAAGCCATTAGGAAATAACTTTCACTTTTTTTGGATATACTTTTAGCGCTCCTACACCATTAATGAATCCTAAGTATATCAAATGTCATTTTCCAAATTCATACTTTTTTCCATGTAACCATAACTTGTTTATTAAAAGAATGCCCAATAATTGAGCAATATGACGAAGATGTTCCTTACATATAACATTAAATATTAATATGTCATCTAAATAGATAATGGCAAAATTATCAATAAAAGGGTGAAGCACTTCATTTCACAACTGTATAAAGGTTATTAAAGCATTACATAACCTAAATGACATAATTAACCACTTGAAGAGTCCCTACTTCATCTTGATTACAGTTATCTAGGTATTTTCTTCATTGATATGAACCTGGTGATAACCAGATTTGAGATCAAGCTTTGTAAAGTAACGAGAATTATGCAATTGATCTAACAGGTCATAAAATCCTTGATAATGGATATCAATTGTTAATGGTAGTTTTGTTTAGTGCTTTATAATCAACACACATTCTCCAACCTCCATCTTTCTTGGGGACTAGTAAAATTAGTGAGCCATATAGTGAACAACTAGGCTTGATGACTCCTTGTTCAATAAGCCCTTAAAATTGTCTCTTAATCTCTTTAAATTCTACTAAAGAAGTGTGATACAAGCCTAAATTTGTAGAGGAGAATCTCCTACTAATTGGATTTCATAATATACAACTCTTTTTGGTGGCAATCCTTGAACATCCTGAAATAAGTCTTTAAACTCCTTTTGTAAATTTCCAATTTTTCTTCTTTGTGAGGGTAATAAAGTTAATATGGATAAGGTCATGACTTATGGACTTGAGTCTTGGGGTCAAATCATTAGTTACTTAGTTAATGGTTCAGAGGGGGGGGGGTCAAATCATTAGTTGCTTAGTTAACGGTTAAGAGATTATTTGCTATTTGAGGCTTGTAAGAATTGATAAGGAATTCTTTCATATTTTTCACAAGACAATACTTGTGTAATCTCCTATAGTGAATGGTATCACAATCCTATAAATATGGACTACCCAATGTCACTTGAGATATGTTTATTAGTACTACTTCACAAGTTACCTCATCAATATAATGATTAGTGATAGTAAATTTAAAGGTATATTTCTTTGTAATTTGCATATCAATATCCTTCTGTATCTAATTTAGAGGATATGGCTTTGGGTGAGGCATTGTCTTTAATCCCAGCTTCCCTACTAAGGCTTTTGAAATCATATGCTTCTGAATTTCTTAATAAATAATGGCATGCACAAGAATTCTTTTGATTTGAATAGTCACATGAAATAACTCTTCTCGATTATAAGCATCTTCAACATCTATTGGTCTTATCATAAGGGTTAGTGTAACATCAAATTGCTTCATTTTAAGAAGCTTTTCTGTTTGCTACACAATCAAGGTGGCCTTCTTTTCATTCCACCCTTAGTTTCCTTTTCTATATCTTTTAGCTTTAACTCAAGGTGAAGAATTCAACATTTTACTTTGCCATGCTTGTTGGTATGACAATGATCACAGTATTGTTTATATGTCGACTCATACTTGATCTACTTACTTTTGCTTTTTTAATAAAATTTACTAGAAGACTTTAATTTATCATTTTTCTTATTAAATTGTTTATTTTTAGTTTTAATAATGATAGTTTTGATGGTAGCTTCTTCAATGGATTTTATGGTGAACAATTTGAGTTCTCTTTATATGTAATTAACAAGACCTTCAATATACTTTATGAACACATTATAGTCATCAACATCGATATCCAAGGCCATAGCTTGGTTGTGGAACTCTGTGGTATAATTTTTGTATAGTTTGGCCAAATTTTTTATTGTAGCGTTACCATTTATACCATCTTTCCTCTTCATACCCAACAGGATAAAATTATTTTCTTAATAATGCTTTGAAATCTTTTCAAGTTAAATTTGATACATCGTACCATCGTTGACAAGACTTCCACCATATGAGGACATGACTTGAAAGTTTAAAGCTTGTAAACTTTATCTTTTGAGCATTAGAATACTTATACATAATGTAATAAGTTTCTACAAATCTATCTAATTATCTAACTTTTCAAGTTCAATTTCACATTTGTATAAAGGAATATCAACCTTAAAAGCAATCTTTAAGGTATTGACAAGATTTTTATCACCATTTGATTTAACCTTTTAATCCTTGTCGTTAGGTTATATATTAACTTCCTCTTCACTCTCTTTGCTAACTTTCTTTTTAAGCTTACAATTAAACTTCTTAGAAGAAGGTGTATATGGAATTTTTTTAGAGTAAATACCTTCAAAGAGTTGAGCAATTGATGCTCTCAAGTTTTGAGCTTGTTGTTCTAATATGAAGATTCTATCACCTTCAGGGTTAAATGTTCCCACTTTGTCTTCTCCTTACATCTTTTCTATTTTAGACCTTCATTTTTTATGTACTAGCAAAGGACTTTTAAACTCTTCTCCTGAAGTTTTGTGTTGGCCGCGAGTTAGGAGCATAAACCACCTTCTCCCTTTTTGGATCTATTTCTTTAATACCATTTGATATAAAACTTCTAGGAAAAAGAACTTAGAATTCCTATTTGAAGGAATTTGGATTTATACTTCTTTTTAAAAGAATTTTCTCTTGAAATGAAGAGAAAGAAAAGAAAGAAAGAAATTGAAGTTAGGAAATTGTTATAAATTTTACTTGCTTTAGTTAATCGAATAACTTTTGTTTATATACATGTTTTGATAACTAACAATAACTTAAAAAAATAGCAAATGAATTTAAACCTTACAACATTAATAGTTTAAATTCTTAATTGATATAAACCATTAATTTAAAATAGTAAATTAATATATTATAATTTATTATATAATAAATAAATAAATTTATTATATAATAATTTATAATAATTTATTTTCATTAATAAAGATCTTTTTGGATTAGTAAAAGATAGGACCACAAAATTGGAAAAGGTAAGAAACTTGAGCAATTTTGAATCCACATCCAATCTAAATTGTGAGGCTTGTCTTTAGGGCAAGATAACTAGATCAACATTTATTAGATAAATGAAAAGAGCCAAGCACATATTGAAGATCATACACAGTGATGTATGTGGACCATTTGGTGAAATGGTTAGAGGTGGTTTCTACTACTTTATAACCTTTATAAATGATTTATCAAGGTATGAGCAATTATATCTTATGAAGAACAAAAGTGAATCCTTTGAAAAGTTCAAGGAGTTCAAAGTCAAAGTAGAGAATATAATCAGGAAAAGTATTCAAACTCTAAAATTGGATTGAGGAGGTGAATACTTAAGTACTTAATTCATTAAGTTCCTTAAGGAACATGACCTTGCATTGCAACTCACACTACTTCAAACACCTTAATTGAATGGTGTATTCGAGAGGAAAAATCGTACTTTATTAGATATGGTACTATTGACACTCGCGGGTCTGATTCGCTATTATTTAGATCATGATCCCTTTTTCCTTGTTATGGGAAAGTAGAGGAATATAAGGGGAATAATGAAAGAGTTTAGAGATGTTATAAATGCACTTACAACCCATCACCCAGTTAGGAGAAAGAGGAGTTGCTATTGGTATCACTTGAGAAATTATCTGATTAAGGACTAGGTAAACTCAAATTCCTCACTCAAAACTAAATTTGCTCATAGGATAAAGCATTAGGTTCAGAGGTCAATGTTAGTAGGAGCATACTCATGTATTTAGAGGCATCCCTATAATGTTCAGATGGAAAGTAGGTCGATTGTACTAGTTAACATAATGCTTCCAAGAATTTGTACTGTTTTGGATCAACCATGACGCACAAATGCAAACATAATATATATAAAGAAGCACATAATAACAATATGATATAAAATGATGCATGTGCATAACATACTACAAAAAACATTATAATCATGATAAAATAAAATATGACATTTTGATATAATTCATGAATAAAACAATTGAGGGATCTTTACAAATAAATAATAGTAATATATATAATATCATATTTAATAATAGTATATATATAAAAATGAACAATAAATTAAAGTTTTTGAAAAATAAATGATAATAAAAGTAAATGTTAGAAATTAGTGGAGTTAGAAAAGTTAGTAATGTTACTAACTAGAGAGATCAAGAGCATTGAGAATAAGAATTTTGAAATTAAATAACAAGATCTATAGAATGCAATGAACAAAGCTTATGCAAATGTATGGCTTAGTCATCGGCTCACTTGACTTTACTCTTGATCATCATTTGGTTCGTAGTCTTATTCAAATCAACCTCATTCGTATTTTATTTGTTTATGGGGATTTTAGTTGGAAATTTGAGATATTTTTTTAAAACTAGAAGTTGAGATATTTTGAAACTGTTGCTGTGATAAGTTGAGGATTATATAACGGGTGTTACTAGTTAATGAATCTGCCATTTTACAAGGGCCTGGAAAGTTTGTTTTGGAGAAAAACCTATTTTATTTGTTCCAAAAAAAAAAGAATGAGGCTTATTTGATCCCGGAGGTAAACATGAAGGGCACAAATGAACCTTATGCCACAAAAAAAAATAAAAAAAAATAATAGTAAACGCGTCTTGCTCGCAAGTCGCATACCATCGTGTTGCGGTATAGAGGAAGAATTCCTTTTCTGCCTAATAAGGAACGGACCGAACAGTGAGGATCTTTCAGACCGCTAGACACAGAGAGGAAATTGGAGCGATGGCAGAAGATCTGGTGCTCGACACTGCTATAAGAGATTGGGTACTCATTCCACTATCTGTAGTTATGGTCCTCATCGGAGTCCTCCGCTACTTGGTGTCTAAGCTCATGCGTTCCTTTCAGACCCCTGATACTAAGATCGTAAAGGAAGGGTAAAATTTTGCAAACCCTAAACGCCAATCTGTTTATTGTTATTATTATTATTATTTTAAAACTCATTCGCTTCATCTATTTCAGTCAAGTGATTGTGAGGGCTCGGAATTTGCGTGCCAGCGCTAATTTTATACCTGCTAAGTCTTTTCGTGCTAGAAGGGTTTATTTCAGCAACGAGGTTCGCTTTTTTTTTTTTTTTAATTCTCATTTTATTATTGCGTTCAGTCAATTGACGTCAATCGTGATGTTTAATAAACAAAGTGATGACATTTAAAAGGAGATAATTTTGCTTAATTAAATATTGGATATTGATTTTAGGTTTCCATCAGACTCAGGAGCTTTATTTTTCAGAATGCGTGCTACTCTAGCTAATTTGCTGAGTACAAATGTTTATTCTTTGGTTTTGAGTAGGAAAATGGATTGTTATATGTTCCCAAAGGCCAGGCACAAAATGCACAAGCACAAATGTTTTCTGATCCAAATATGGCCATGGACATGATGAAGAAAAATCTTTCTATGATCATTCCCCAGGTATCACAGATTAAAATTAAAAGCATATGGCTTCACGCTTCATATTGTATGATTTACCATAATGATTTTGTGAATTTTTCCTGCTGGCTAGACTCTTACTTTCGCCTGGGTCAACTTTTTCTTCTCTGGGTTTGTTGCAGGTGTGTTTCTTTGACATTATTTTAACACCCGCATGCAATATCTTAGCTTGTCTATTTTCAGATGCTAATCAGATTGGTCTTTACAATCTTTTTTCTTTTCTTCTTAAGCTCCTTGTAGTGACTTTGTTCATGATTTTCTTTTGTTTTTCCTTCCAGCCAAGATACCTTTTCCACTTACCCAAAGGTTCAGGTCAATGTTGCAAAATGGGATTGACTTGAGCACTGTTGATGTTAGCTACGTCAGTAGTCGTTCATGGTATTCTTTAATGATTTTTTTTTAAATTCTTTTTTGTAATATTTGTTGAGCAAGTGCAAGTAATTTCCCTGAATTAGTGCACCTACTTGGTTAATTATCTATGATTATATTTATGTACTACTATGTTTTTCCAGGTATTTCCTTAATTTGTTTGGATTAAGGGGTTTGTTTAGCCTCATTCTTGGTGAAGAAAATGGTTAGTTTGTGAACTTTGTAGCTGTGTTAAATTTTTCACTTAAGTTGCATTCTAAAATATAATATTTTCAATGCAGCTACAGATGACACACAACGTATGATGCAAATGAGCGGTTTTGGCTTTGATCCATCAAAGGTATGAAATGCTTACCTTTTGAGTTTTTTGGGCTTTAAATGCATTTAATGTCTAAATTGTCATGTTATAACTCTTCATTGTTTTGTTTTCCTCTCACATTTTCACATCATGGTTTGCCTACTTTGATAGTTTTGTTGAACAAATATTGTATCATTCTAAGCATATTGATTGTAGCTAGAGGTGAGCACGAGTTGAATAAATTTGGGAATTCAAAATCTTCAGAACCAATACCAATTTTAAAAATATCCATACCGGTCCCATCCCATATTTCGGGATGGTTTTATACAGAAATTCAATTATTTCAAAATGGATTGGTGTGGTATGATTAAAAATGAAAATTTGAAAATTTGTTTTATACACAAATTTATATTATTAATTGAATTTATATTTATTATTAACAAATAAATAGTAAAAGAAATTATATTAATAAATAAACATCATTTTGGTTATCAATAATATATGTCTTTATATGTATATATTAATAGACAATAAAAATAATAATTATAATAATATTATTTACCTCATTAATTTTAAATATCAATAAAATTAAATTACTTAATAATAATAATAGTAATTAATAAGTTATTAAATATAATAATAACAATATATTTTAATTAATAAAAATGACCATCTCTCTCTTCTTCTTTTTTTCTTGTGTAAGGCCACTATTTACTATTATTAAAACGACATAGTTTTGGGTACAATTGTGTCATTTTGTTTATCTATAATATATGTCTATATATATTAATATGCAATAAAAATAAAAATAATAATAATATTATTTAGCTCACTAATTTTAAATAATATCAATAAGATTATATTACTTAATAACAATAATAATTGATAAGTTATTAAGTATAATAATATTATTTAGCTCATTAATTTTAAATAATATTAATAAGATTAGATTGCTTACTAAAAATAATAATTAATAAGTTATCAAATATTATAATAATATTATATTTTAATTAATAAATTATAAAATTTGAAATAGTACATTGTTAATTTTCTTATTTTTATATATTTTTTTAATTTAAATGGAAATATAATGGGCATTTCACATTTGTACTTGTTGATAATAATAATAATAATCTTATTTCTCATATTTTGAGTTTAAATTGTGTTGTAATTGACATTCTACATTCTTATTTGTTAATTGAATTATTTGAAACTATGCAATGCGAATTTCTTTTTTTTATGTTTTAAGTTCAAACTGTAATATAATAGACATTTCACATTTCTACTTGTCAATAATAATAATAATAATAATAATAATTATTATTATTATTATTATTATTATTATTATTATTTGTTAATAATTTGTTTATTATATTTTAAACACAAAACATATTAATTTTTATCGTATATTATTATACATGTTACTTAATATATATTATTTGCTAATATAATGAAAAATATAATTGAATTTAATGTTTATGTATTATTTATTGAATTAATACTCAATACTATATTCTATTTTTAGTTCAGAACGGTTCTCGGTTTAGGTTTTTGTAAATATCCAGTACCAAATAAAATTAGTCATAAAATTTGGTTTGGTTTATTTGGTTTGATACAGTCTTAATATCTTTCGGTTTGGAATTTTAGTCTGGTTCAGTATTTTCTTAGTCTCGTGCTCAGCCCTAGTTGTAGTTAATGTTTCATCGGGCACGCTATTTGACCTAGGCTTCTGACATCCTTGTCCAGTCTTGGTTATAACCAATTCCGTCTCTAATCAAAAGCATCGTTGGTTTTGTTTATTAATTGTACAACTAGCTACATGGTATGCCAAAATTGTATGTTTACTTTGGCACTATTAGAAACCTTAACATTTCAATCGGCCTTAGCTAATGTGGGTTGCCTTCTCTGTTATCAAAGTCATTAAAGCTAAGGAATGAGTCTTGGTGCATAGGTGCACAACAGTGGAATTGGTTTTGTTCCAACTCTGCTCTTGGTTAGAACTGATTCTGTCTACAATTAAAAGTGTGTTTTGTTTTGTTCATTAATTGCCAAAGTAGCTACATGTTATGCTAAAATTGTGTGTTAACATTGGCAGCATTAGAAACCTTTACATTTCAATTTGTCTTGGCTAATGTGGCTTGCTTATAGAAGTTTTAGACAGGCAACAATTGCCTAAAACCATAGGTCTCTGTCATCAAAGGCATAATTAAAGACAAGGGATGTGCCTTGGTGCATGGATGCACAAAAAAGTAGAGTTGATTGACCTCATGACTAACGAGCATGGTCTCAGGTTTGCATTTGCCAGCTGTTGTACTAGCAGTGCCAAGATGATCAAGTCATTTTATGAGTTGTGATGGGGTTAATGGCTGTTGTTTGGCTGACAGTCTTTGGAGTTATCTGCTATGAGCCTGGATTGGTACTGGGTATCCCAGTTCAGATCCTTTGCCCATAGCACTTCTTTTGTCAAATCTTTCCTTCTGTTCTTGGCAAAGCTTTATAACGTTTCCCTTAACATTATTTCTGCTTGTTGAAGCTCTCATGTTGGCCAACTTTGCAGTTTACTGTTTGAGTTCTTGCAGGGAAACCAATTAAATCAAAATGGTCTATGCAAGAAAAGTAGGTCTTCTGTTATTTATTGTTACAGATTCTTAGATATCCCTTGGATGGAAGTAGCCATGCAACTTCCTGGAATATTTTAGAAGTTTGTTAACAAAAAATTCAGTCCAAGTGTAGACTTATGAACCTAGTTGTAGAATCACAAGTCAACTTGTATTAATGAGTTCAAAACCCACAATGCAATGTCTATGAAATCATTTCGAAGTTGAAATCATTTTAAAATCATGACAAAAAAGGTATAATTAATGAGAAAATATGATTTTTGATCTACTTTTAGTGATTCAAATTTTCTTGTTCTCTTAATTGTATAGACAGTAGTTGAGGGTTTAACTTGGCAGCAGGGTTCAATGCTAACTTTAACTTGTATCTCAATCTTTTTTCCAATTAAGACGTTGGCCGCCAGTATTGATAGCTTAATTGCTATGACCTTTTCATTATTAGGAAAATTAATGTTTTGGCAATATTTTTGGGTGACTGAGTTGGGTGGAAATGAAATTTCTGGATTCTCTCTCTTTAGTTCAGTTAGAATTAGTTTGCTTCCTGCAGGTTTTTCAATGACTAGTTTTTAGCCGTTTTGTTATGTTTATCATATTTGAAGATGATGAATCTTGGTCTTTGAGAAGTCAAAATAGTTGATTTTTCTTTTTGTTTATAAAATATATTTTGATTTTGTATTGAAAGTTCCTTGGCCTTCGGGTCCAATACTAACTTGTTTGCAATTTCTTATTAATTAAATGATTGGGCACATTGTTAATAGCTCAACTTCTGTCAGCTTTTTATTTACAAACAGACATTAATGTTTTAACAAAGATGTTCTGGTAATTGATTTTGGCTGGAAATGAAATTGCAGAGTGAGACTTTCTTTAGTTCTGTTAAAATTTGTTTACCTTCTGCATGTTTGCATTGATTTTTTTTTTGACTCTTTGTTGTCTTGTTGAAGGTATTGAAGTTGCTCTATGAAAAGTAAACTATTTGACTTCTTTTTTTTTTTTTTTAAAATGTTCTAAACCCATTATGATTCTTTATTAAAATTGCATCTGTTCATGGATACTTGATTCTTTATATTCTGAGAATTAGTAAGCTATAACATTAGTTTGCTGTAAATTGAATTTTTTATATTCTTTAAATGTTAAACTAATTTTTTCATATTTGTGAAGAGACTAGAATTTTAGGAAGCAAACTATCAGCCATTATAAGGACCTGCTGGAGTCAAAATTTGTTTTATGGAATAGCTGGTTGGTGTTGGAAATTGTAATTGAGGATATTAATTCCAGATAAGGTGGTCGGCTGTGCACTGGAAATAGAATTTTAAGTTTCTGCATTACAAACATGAATTGGGCCTTCTTTAGTTTGAAAGGTGCAACTTGAAATTAGAATTTAGCGTATAAAGTTCCATAGGTGCACTTCTTTGCCTTTGTACATGCGCAATTGGCTAGGGTTGCTTTTCTCACTGCATTCTTCCTTGTGTGTTGGAGATATGAAGCAAGTGCACTCTAAAGAACAGGAACTGTCATCTTCAATGTTCACAAAAAAATTATTAACAACCAATGTCAGTTGCATATCATTGGCAGCTTTGTTGTCTCTCCTCTCCTTTTCACTCTCCCATTAAAATTTTCTCTTTATAGATTTGGACTAAATCTTTCTTCAATCATATTTTCTCCATGCCTCCATTGGTTTTCTTTTCTTTCCTTTTTCTCCGAGCATCATTTACACAAGTTTTTGGTCCAAATGATATTTTGAATTTTTGGCAACTTACATATTGATTTTTCTTGGCTTAGATTAGATACCAATTTATTGTTGTCATAGGTGTTGCACAAGTATTATCTAAAACCTTCTATTATTTTAGCTGTATATCATCAAATGATTTGATATTAAGAAAATAATTTTCTATTTTCAATAACAGTACCACATTAATGTTAAATAGGAGGCAAGATTTTTTTTCTTCTTCCGTGTTGGAATATTTTTATTCATTAATTGACACAATTAGTAATGATATAATTCTTTTATATCTTAAAAAATTTAAAATTTAAAATTTAAAATACTAATAATACAATAATTTCCATATATATAGAAATCAAATTCAATTAATTTATATAACATTTTTGAAAAATAAGAAATTACTACAAAATAAATAATAATAATAATTTTTAATAACATATATGCCCTTTAATAAAACTTAATTCAAAAAACTTACTTTAATATCCTCCTTAAGGAATTAGAGTAAAATGATTTGTGAAAAAAAATGTTCATTATAAATCCTAAATTTGATAGGATTGAAAAAAATGCATTTAATACTTTTATAGTTATTTAAAGTAATATTTAATAAGAAAATTAAATTTCTAAATATGTCATATCACCATGCATATGCCAAAAGAATTCCGTTTTATGTGGCATACACTATCACTATTTTTTCTTTTTCTTTTTCTTTTTGTATTTCTTATACGTATATCACTAGCCATGTATATAATTATCATTATTTCAATAAAATGTTGATGCTTTTTGAATTATGTAATTTTTATTAAGAATTACCAGCAACAAAATATTGTCTAAATTAATTTTATAGAAATTAATTAAAGATTCTTTTAAAATTATAACTAGTATTTGGTGTAATTATAATGTTAGTATTTATGTGTTTTAATATTTTATAAAATTTTATATTGGTATAATTTTAAACTAATCATATATAATTTATAAGATAATTCAATATACAGATAAGGGATGAAAATATGTATTTAATCTCATAAAAGTATAAAATTTTTAAATAATTTAAAAATAAGTATTTTTAAGTTGAATTCTTATATAATTAGGATTATAATTAGAGATAGAGTTAGTTTTAAAAATATTATTTCACATAAATTGGGATTGTAATTAAATATAAGTTTGTATAAAGTGAATTCTTATAGTAGACACGGGCTACATGTGACTCATTACCTCTTATACTTGCTAAATATTTAAAAGTATATCAGCATAGTAAATTATTTATTTAGTACTTCTATATAGATGTTAGATATAGATTAATTATAGAGACTGAAGAGTAATCATTGTAGTATATGTATATAACACAAATATGAGAGTATGAAATGCAAATTTTATGGTATTTATTTTATTACAATGTATGGATGTATTTCAAAGTCTTGCCTATTTTTCACTAGAGTATGTCCAACCTGTATTCTTGATCTGATCAGAATTTTCAAGCTCAGTTGATTAGGCCTAAAATTGGGCCGGGCTGGCCCATGCCCAGCTCTACCCTTGTAAAGAGTCATCGTTGTAGGAGTTACTAAATGCGTTCTTGTTGGGATATGCATTTGCCATGGTGGTATTGTGTTTCGTTTTTGGTTTGATAACTTTAGTTGCACCAACCTAACTGAACCAACCCCCCTATGAGGTTCAATCTGTCTATTAAATACTCCTGTCAAATTTTAGTTCGCTTCTCTGCTAGCGAAGGCTGGACATTGTTTTGTTTTGTTTTGTTTTTTGTTTTTTTCCTGACTTCCTAAGATACAATTCTCTATTCTCTTCTTTTGCATGTTTCATATTCCAGTTGCCTCATTTTTTCTTTTTCCCTTCTCTTTTATCCTACCTTTCTTCATTTGATTTGTTCTTTGTTCTTTTTTTTTTTCTCCCTTTGTAGTTCTCTCAATTCTTTTCCCCATATTCTTCATTTTTCTTTTCTTGTTGATTTGTTTTCCCCCAAATTCTCTTAATTTTTTTTTTCTTGTCAACACAACAAATGTGTAAAACAATAACTAAATTGCTTTTTAATAGTCTTGAAAAAATAGTTTAACTGAAAAGTAAATTAGTCCTCCTTTATCATCACAAGAAGTAATGAATAAAAGAGTAGATGAAGGATGATTTTGAGGTGAGATCTTGCTCTCATTTGTGCTTTTTGATTTAAGGTGAGGTGTTGTCTTTGGAATTGAAAGATGCTTGAGCAAGAAAAGTTGGTGTTGTTTTTGGTTTTAGTGTTATGGTGTTCTTAAGGTTTGTTGAACGAAAAATTAAAAAATAAAAACTGAGTTCAGGAAAAAAAATTTGAAGTGATTAAGGGGAGAGAAAAGTTGAAAGAGATAATGATGCATGTATAGCAATGGGGATTGCTGAGAATGGAAAAAGGATAGAGAGATGAAAGAGTTCTAGATGAAAATAGATTCTTGTATTGGCTTTTTTTTTTTTAACTAATTATTTATTTTAAATTATTAAAATGACATCATTTCCTTCAAGATCAAAGGAAAATTGATAACAAAAAATTACAAGGAAGAAGATAAAAGTATTGACCTACTAGTGTGGGTGTGATAAAGTTACCAACTATTAAATATATTTTCTTTTTTTGCAAGCTTGATACTCATTTTAAGGTTTAGGGTATTGCATTAATTCATTAATTAAAAGGTTAATAATGATTTAGTATTCAACAAGACTAAAAGAGGGAAACAAGAAGGAAAAAACCATCTAAAAAAGGAGAAACCATAGAAGGGAAAAACTATCTGAAAAAGGGAGAAACCATAAAGGACTGAAGTAGTAGAATGGAAAACTTATAATGTGATATGTAACTATGCTTCTATTGCTTGCCACCGGATTAGTTGCTTTCCTAACATGCACATATAGGAACAGTTATGCATGTACCATCCATTAATTTTTGCTAATTTCTCCTGTTCCAAGGTGATGGCTTATTGAAATAACAATGCTTATTTCCTGGTTTAGTTGGTAAACACTTCTGATAGTGACATTATTTTCCAATTATGCTAAAGATGAACAGCTGGTTGCATTTTATGAAATGATTGGTTTCACCAACTCAGCTGTCTTCCTCTTCACATGGAAGACAGCTGAGTCGCCATCTCTGTTGGTGGCCAGCTTTGCGGTATCTTGCACATTTTTCCCTCACCATGCGACTTTTATCATAGGTTCACTAGCATGCATCATGTGGGACTTCTGCATCATGCCTGCTCTTTTTTGTTTTTAGGCTGTTAACCATATTGCCACTATTATCAACTTCCATAGATTTTCTTTCCAACTCAAGGCATGTCTCGTACCTAATTAGATGATTGATGAATACTTTTGTCTGGAATATTACTGATGTCACTTTAAAAGATTCTCTTACTCTTTCATGTTTAATTCTGGTCCCAGTTTTTATAATATTGAATTTTAGATCAGGCAGCTGCCTTGATTATATTTTGAAAGGAAAATTTCGGTTGTGGGACTGTTGACCACTAGTAAGATCTTTGGATTATGTATGTTCATAAGCATGGATGCGTTTGCCATGGTATTCAGCATGAGAATTGCCTTGTAAAGAATTTTGGACTGCATGCTATATTAACTTCTCTCACCTCAATGGGTAATGTGACTTTTTTTTGAAACATTGTTCACTACTGATCATGTTATGCAATGTCATCAGAGCTTGAGTGCTGAGAAAGACGGCCTTGACATAGTTCAGCATGAATGGGCCCTTCCCAAATTTGAGCAGCGTGCCGAAGCAGTATTGAGAAAACTTTTGAGTTGAACATTGGCAGTAGTGCATTTTCCAAGTCTGGCATTGTCCATAGAGGTCTGCAGCAGCAGCTTGAGGACAGACTGCATTTGTAACAAATTTAAGAACGGGCAACTCTGTTATTGTCGAATTTGATATTTTGATCT
This sequence comes from Mallotus nudiflorus, assembly GCA_947683625.1. Classification (NCBI taxonomy): domain Eukaryota; kingdom Viridiplantae; phylum Streptophyta; class Magnoliopsida; order Malpighiales; family Euphorbiaceae; genus Mallotus; species Mallotus nudiflorus. Next base: position 516,277 of record CANTUR010000013.1, on the reverse strand, counting down.
TAAGTTCGCAGTAACCGTCGATTTGTTTTTTTTTTTTTTTCTTTTGGGCTAAAGTAGCAATTCGCCCCTAAATTTGGATGTGATGGTCAATTAGGTCATAAATTAACTTTTTAACCAATTATTCCACTAGCTTGGCAACTATGGCAAGTAAAAATTCGATTCTTAGAAAAATTAAATTAAGTCCAAACCGACCTTTTTTTTTTTTTATACTTAATTTGCTCCAAAACTTGTATACATTGAGAAATTATATTGAATATCAAATTTTATAATATGCAAGATATAAATTAGTAAAATTTAATATTAATTTCAAACATAAAAAATTAATTACAAATTAAAATATAGAAATACATAATTAATGCAAAATTTAAGTTAATTTTATTTTTGTTGTATTTTACTTGTACTTTACTTTTATCACTATAAAATTAGAGTGTATTGTCTCAAAGTAGAATTTACTTCGTAACAAATAAATTAACCATAGAATTCACCTATAATTATTTTTTTTTAATTTTTTACATAAATTTAATTTGAAATGATTATTTTTTAAAATTAAAAAATAAAAAATTAAATTGCTTCTATTTAACTTTTCAATTATGATCAAATACTGCTGCTCAGGTATATAACAAATATTATTTTTGAAATTTTTTATTTTTTCAATTTAGTTAAATCTATATTAATTAAACCAAGTTACTAATTTATAAAATATTTTAGATTAATTAATTAAAAATAATAATTTCAGAAATTTTAATTTTATTATTTTATCATAAAAAAAAAAAAAATCTTCTACACTTTCTATGTAGGTAGGTTACATCACTATTTTTTTTTTATTAAATTCACTCAAAAAATTTTATATATTAGTGATTAAATTCAATTTATATCACATTAAAAAATTGATATAAAAAATTTTAATAATTAATTTTTAATTTTTTTAAGTAAGAACTTTTTTATTTTTTCTCTGTCTCTTTATATATTTTTAAAGTTTTAATGTTTCTATTTCTTTACATATGCCTAAAGTTTTAATGTTCCAATCTCTTACTATTACTCAATACTTTTTTTTATCTCTCTTAATATCTATGATTAAAAAATTAAAAATTAAAAATTAAAAATAATTGTAATTTTGATTTATTTTTTCAGTAAAAATTGAGAAGTTGAGTAGATGATGCAATTTAATTTTTTATTTTAAAAATTTTAAAATAATTGATAATTTTAATTTAATTTTTAGTAAGAAATAAAAAATGATTATAATTATATTTTTAATTTTAATTATTCTCTATTTTTAATGTTGATATATATTTTTCAATTAAATTAAAAATTTTAAAATTTTAAAAATAATATTTTATGATTTATCAATAGTTAAAATTTTTTATGTTCTCAATTTTTATTTTTATGCATACTTTTTACATATCTTAATATCTAGTTTATTTTATTTATTTATCAACTATTTCTTATTTTCAAAGGATAAACGTATAAATGATTTTCAAACTTTTCGTTTTTAGAATTTTAGTATTTGAACAATTTTTTTTACAATGAGGTGTTAAACTTACAAAAAATTTCTAAAATAGTGTCTAGTTGATTTTGCCGGTAAAAATGCTTATATGTCATATTTAAAACAATAAATTGACTTTAAATGCCTTTTTACCATAGTAGATTTCTCTTTTTTTTCAATTAAAAAAATATTATTTTTCACTCATATATTAAAATTTCTAAAAAATATACTGAATATTGTTAAAATATAATATAATAAACAATAAAATTGAACTATTATTATTATTGAAAAATAACAATAAAAATATTAATTTTATTTTAAAAATTTATCTGAAAAATACTATTTAACTAAAATAAAAATTTATTTATCATAATTAAAAAAATAAATTTGAATGGATAAAAAATTAAATTTAGCTAAAATCTTGAATAAAAAAATTAAATTCAACAAATGTAATTAATAAAATAAAAATTGTAGAAAAAATAATATTTAATTTTTATTGTTTACTGTAATAAATAAAAATACTTTTTTTTTTTAATTTTTAATAAGTTTTTGAGAAAATAATGTTTAATATAAAAGAGTAATATTTAAGTTAATTTACTGTCTTAAGTAAAATAAATAAGCACTTTAATCTTAGAGGCACCATCCAAAACTTTTTCATATTCAACCACCTAATTATAAAAAAATTTGTTCAAATAAAAGTAAAAATGTTTAAATACATTCAATTGCGATACATTATATTGGCAGTACGTGGAGGCATGGTGATAAGGATGGTGAGTGGTGATCAATCGTGGCGATATATGATGGGGCTTTAAGCGGGTCCCAGTTCACGGGATACCTTCTCAGAAAGTAGGTGCAGATGGGACCCACAAGAGGTCCATCTTTAGAATTGGACGGTTGACAAAAAAGGTGTGGGGCCGTTTCAATTGAAAAGGGGGACATACTCAGATGGAAAACGGCTAAATCAAAGGAAAAGAACCCAATTTGGTGTGGGGCCATCTTTGGGAAGGTAATGTCGTAATGATATGTGCATCGTTGATCCTTGTAGGTCTCATTTCTATCACCGGCCTCCACTCCTTGTTGGTCCTTTTCTTTGGCCCCACAGCTTTAAGGCCATACCGTCAAGTGTAAACGAATTTTGCTGAATCAAATTTTATCCCAATCGAGCCGAAACATAATAAACTATGGAATTCGATATTTGTAAATTAAAATAAATCTTAAAAATTTTTAAAAATATAAATTATAAATTAAAAATATGCATAAAAATATTTTAATAGTAATCATTTACTAAATATATTATAATATATTTAATTTTTATAATTTTATTTTTAATAATATATTATATATCTAAAATCAAATTATTAATATATTAAAATTAGCCAAATTTGTTAATAAGGTCCATTAGTCAATTTTCATATACTTTAAAATCGTTTAATTTATTAAACGAATTTTAATATACAAATTTAAATAATTTTTTTTAAATTAATTTCTAAATAACTCGTAAGTGACTCGATTCATTTAGAAATTTTCATATCATTAATCTTCAAAAAGTTGAAATTAGAAACATTATTTCTTTTTGAAGAAAAAGTTGGTAAATCTTTTTGACTCCAATAGTGTAACAAAGATAAAAAGTCATGTAGACACAATTAGCGATCTCTTTAAATTTTGTGACATGTTTAGATTCATTAGTGGTAAAAATTACTTAAATTTTACTTATAAAATCATTCAATTTTAATTACTAAAATTTATAGATTATAATAGTTATATCTAATTTTAATTTAGAAATTTAAATATAGTTAAAAATTATTTTTCAAAATTTTGCCATTTATTTATTAAAATTTCTTCCGTTTTTCTTATAAAAATATAAAATCTGAAGAAATTTTTTGTAAATTTTAATTTTCTCATTCTCAAAATAATTTTTAAAAATTCATATCTAATTTTTTTTTGGTAAAATTTTAGATTTTTATATTATTTTAAAATCTGAAGTTTTATATGTTTTAATTTTTTAAACTAACTTCTCACTCATTAACTATTTTATTATTATAATAATTATTTTTTTTGTAAAGATTGAGTAAAAATATAGTGTGAAGTGGTGTAATCTGATACGAACCCTACCTATAATAGAGATAGAACGCGCATCCAACTTTGAATATTAGCCCAAGGATCATCAAGGATAGTTGTGTTGATGGAGCTAAACCCCTTGCTTATTAATTTGAAGCAAGATACTTAGATATTATAAGATGAACAATCACACAATTCTAAGTTTAATCTAACCTAGTAATTGTAATGAAAGGTAGAAGTGAAACAATTCAAGTAAACTTGCAAAGTTTCAAAAGAACAAAGTTTAAGGAAAAATCTCACTTTTAATATTTCAATCTTCTTTAATTCGTATGTCATAGGGTTAGCCCTTATATAGGCATGTAAACAACCTAATCCTTAAAGGAAAAGATTCTATTCCTTATTCCCAAAGATACCTATATAGGAAAATCCTTAATTAAGTAGATTTCCTTTAAAATAGGACAACTAATGACAACTCATCTTTGAAAAGTCAAAATTGACAACTCATTACAAGTCATGACAACTAAGCAAAATGACAACTCATGACAATTAAGAATAGAAGCATGCCATGTCATATGTTGACCATTGACTTTGACTTGTTGACTATTTGACTTTGACTTTGACTTGTTAACTTTGACTTGGAATATTCTTGAATCTTCTCACATCTTCTAGAATCTTCTTGAATCTTCCTTATTGACTCCAAAATAGGAATAACTCCAAAAATTCATCCATATCAAGCTAATTAATTTCAAAATAGGAAATTAAACTAATTAGCTTGAATTCTTAATATTTAGGCACTTTTGATCCCTTTTAGGGTTCATATTATTCCCTCTCTCTTGAAGATGATTCGCCCTCGAATCATAGCCATCTTCTAGAGTTGATAAATTTGCAAATCCTCCAGGGTCGAACACAAAGTCCTTTGTTGAAAACTTCTCCTTTGAAATAATGATCCACATAAGTAGCTTCAACATAACTTGAACTTGATAGCACATTTGAAATATAGAACGTCTGTTCATGAACATGTAAGGATTGAATTCTTGTTGCTTCTTTCTAAACTTGAAACATGAATATCTCAAGTTCTTTTTGCTATTAGTGCAGACTCCATAGGTGTTGTTGTAGGCATAAAATACTTCAACTACATCATCAAATGGATCTTCATATGGCATAGATGTCTGAAAAATAACTTTCAAAACACTAGAAAAACAAAGATTAAAATTATTAGTATAATCATGATGAATAACCAACTCTTGATCTTTCATGATGCTCCCAATCTCTAGGTTCTCCTTTTCACTCATGCCTTGCTCATTTTCTCTCACCAGTTGATTTGTGCACATGTCTTCAATAACTGTCTTTGGTGGTGTAGTTTCAATTTGACACTCTTCCTCCCTGCTCTTCTCCTCAACTTGTTGCTCAACCAATTCGGTAACTTTAACACCTTCATATTCCTTGGAATCACACAATGTTATTGTCTCCTCATAAGAACCCACCTGCTTTTCAAACTCCAGAGCAAGTTCAATTACAACCTTCAAAGAGATAGAAGGTTCTAATTGCACTTCTTTCTTCAATCTCTTACCAATCTCACACTTAAGCCCATTGATGAATTTTACAACTTTCCTCCTTTCAAATTCACCTACATCACTTGCAATTACAAACAACTTAAACTTTTTAATATAATCATTAACGCATAATTCATCACCTTGTTTAAGCCTTTGTAATTTAAGACAAAATTTATCCCTAACTTCAGAAGGAATAAAATGTCTAGTCATTAATCTCTTCATTATCTCCCAATTTTTAATCTCACTAGGCCCATTCATGCTCCACGATGCCATCAAATCCTTCCACCATATAGCAGCATCACCCAAAAATTTACAAGAAGCAGCGTTACACTTTTGGAAATCACTTAATTCAAGAGAGTCAAATATCTCCTCTATTTGTTGCATCCATTCCAAATAAATATAAGGATTGTCCCCACCAAGAAAATAAGGCATATCCATGCTAAAAAAAAATAGGTTTGAAAAGATATAGACAAAAAAAATCCTCACAAAGCACTCCCTTACGTGTTTACACTCAAGGATGTGAATGCTCTCGTGTTTCACTAAAAAAATTTTTTTTTTTTTTTTTTTCAATTTGTTAAGAATTGAGAAGAAGAAAAGAATAGATAATACATAAAAATTAAAGGATACGTAACCAAACCTTGAAGTTTGGCTCTGATACCAAACTGATACGAACCCTACCTATAATAGAGATAGAACGCGCATCCAACTTTGAATATTAGCCCAAGGATCATCAAGGATAGTTGTGTTGATGGAGCTAAACCCCTTGCTTATTAATTTGAAGCAAGATACTTAGATATTATAAGATGAACAATCACACAATTCTAAGTTTAATCTAACCTAGTAATTGTAATGAAAGGTAGAAGTGAAACAATTCAAGTAAACTTGCAAAGTTTCAAAAGAACAAAGTTTAAGGAAAAACCTCACTTTTAATATTTCAATCTTCTTTAATTCGTATGTCATAGGGTTAGCCCTTATATAGGCATGTAAACAACCTAATCCTTAAAGGAAAAGATTCTATTCCTTATTCCCAAAGATACCTATATAGGAAAATCCTTAATTAAGGAGATTTCCTTTAAAATAGGACAACTAATGACAACTCATCTTTGAAAAGTCAAAATTGACAACTCATTACAAGTCATGACAACTAAGCAAAATGACAACTCATGACAATTAAGAATAGAAGCATGCCATGTCATATGTTGACCATTGACCATTGACTTTGACTTGTTGACTATTTGACTTTGACTTTGACTTGGAATATTCTTGAATCTTCTCACATCTTCTAGAATCTTCTTGAATCTTCCTTATTGACTCCAAAATAGGAATAACTCCAAAAATTCATCCATATCAAGCTAATTAATTTCAAAATAGGAAATTAAACTAATTAGCTTGAATTCTTAATATTTAGGCACTTTTGATCCCTTTTAGGGTTCATATTATAATCTATGGTTATTTTGTTTTCTATAAAGTAACTTTTACTTTGTTAGTAACTATCGTTGGATAATTTAATACACTTTCATTCAATGGTAATAAAAATAAAGTAAATAAAAGATATATCTTAGAATTTTCCATGTGAAGTGGACAAAAAAAAATTGGAGGAACTAAAATATTAATAGGAATATTAAAAATTTTGAATTTGTAAAAAAAAAAAGTTAAAATTTTCATTTTTTATATTGATTGCAAAAATACACTTGCTTTGAATATATATATATATATATATATATATATATATATATATATATTGCATTGTTATTAATGCAAATAATAAATTAACTTATAATGGTGTGAATCTTTTGTATAGTGCTATTTTAAAGAATTTTTATTTCTTACATTTTTTTTTTCAAAAAATGAAATGTTATTTATAGTCTTGATTATCATTTATAGTTCCAACACTTTTTTTTCTTCCATTTCACACCATTCTTTTATATAATCTTTGTTAGAAAAATTTTAAATAACATGGTTGAAGGTTAAAAAAAAAAGAGTTTAAAAGAATTAACATATGAAAATCTTCGGATGGTAAAAATAATGTGAAAAAGTTAAAATTTTTTAAAACAATTAGAGATTAATTTCCAAAGTATTTAAAAAATGGTGAGTTATCTATATATGTTCCATTTTTTTTATTAGAAGAAAAAGGAAAAGTATTCAATAAATAGGTTCATTTTACAAGAATTTTAAAGTCATTTTAAAATATATTTGAATCTAAAATTAAAATTAGACATAATTGATACAATTCACAAAGTTCAATAATTAAGCTAAAGTCATTTATAAGTATGAAATAATTGAAAATTTAACTAAAGTTTATTAATTAGTAAGCTTATTGTTTTTGGTCTAATTTATGGAAAAACAACTTTGTTGTTAATTAAATTTCAAAATCAAATTTAACAAATGTTATAAATATTAGTATAATTTAAAATATAAATATTATATGTAGAAGTAGCTTTGTTGAAAAAATATATTATTTGTTGAATTTCTGATTAAAATAGCTTAATTAATATGATTACAACTTTTATAAAGAAAATTGATAATTTTGCATTAAAAAATCCTAACAAATCAAATAGAAAGAAACAATCTATTTGATCTCATATTATTAACTTGCGAAGATGGCTCCTGAAGATCTCAAATGGCAAAATGATTGCTATTGATTTCTTGTGTCCTTATTCCATATATATTGTTTGGCATGTGAATAAATCTGAAGGTTTATTTGTTTAATTTTTTTTTTTAAAACTCTCTTCTCATCCTTCAACTATTTTATTTTATTCTTTTTTTTTTTTTGGGTAAAGATTGAATAAAACAAATAGTGTGAAGTTGAAAAAACTGGAGGTATTGAAATATAAATTGGAATATTAAAAATTTTGAATTGCAAAAAAAAAAAAAAAAAAAAAAATTCTTAAGAATTTCATTTTTTATATTGATTGCAAAATTACACTTGCTTTATATATATATATATATATATATATATATATATATATATATATATATATATATATAGAATTTCATTGTTATTAATACATATAATAAATTAATTTATAACGGTGTGAATCTTTTGTATAGTGAGATTTTAAAGAATTTTTATTTCTTGCATATATATATTTTTTAAAATCAAATGTTATTTATACTCTTGATATTCATTTACCGTTCCAAGACTTTTTTTTTTTTTTTTATATTTATTTAATATCCAACCTTTGTTAGAAAATTTTTAAAATAATAGGGTTGAAGCTAAAAAAAATGAGTTTAAAAAGAGTTAAAAAATGAAAAATTTCAGAAAGTAAAATAAATGAAAATTTTAAAATTTTATGAAAATATTTAAAGTGTATTTGGTTCAAATGAATTTTATAAAATTTTATAAAATTTATTTATAAATTCAAATGAGTATGTTTGGTTTAAACGAAAATTTTTACAAAATTTATTTTTAATTATAACTTTTTAATTTTATAAAATTACTTAGCACTAAATCTATTATCATTGATGAAATGTGTTTGGTTCAATTAAATTTAGAATTCATTTACAAATGAATTCAATTTAAAATTTATTTGAAAATAAAATGAATTAGATTAAGATTTCATAAGTAATCTATATTTCATTTTTTTTCTTATAAGACTATATTCCATTTTCTTTTACTTATAAGAAATAAGGAAAAATATTAATAAATAGGTTCATTTTACAAGAATTTTAAAGTAAAAATATTTAGATTTAAACATAAAATTAGATATAATTAATAAAATTTACAAAGTTGAATGGTTAAAGTAAAGTTGTTTATAAGTATGAAATAATTAAAAATCTAATTAAAGTTCACAGGACCCATCGAAAACAGCTCAATGTGAGATACGTATGATGCTTACTGGTCTTAGAAATAGATTTCATCAATCAAATGGGTTAATTATTATTATTATTATTATTATTTTTAATTTCCATCCGTAATTGAATGAATTAAAAGATGGTGGTAGATTTTCTTTTATTTTTCAAGTTTACTCATTATACTTGAACAAATATATGTTTGTATAGATAGACATATATGATCAATCAACTTCAAGTTGCATTTGCAAAACCATTTACGAAGGTAATTGTTTTCATATTTTGATATCCAATAACAATAATGCTTTACTTAAAAGAAAGAAGAATGAAAATTACATATGTACAACTAGACATAAAAGTCCGTTGTCAGTGACACATGCAAGATTCTTCATGATGTCGTATTCTTTAATTAATCTAAGCATTTCACATCTCTATAAATACCTCTCACTTTGATCATCTCTTCACCTCACTTCACTCCCAAATCCCCTTTCAGCTAGCCCAAAATCCATCTTTTCTTATTTTTCAACCTATTAACGATACATTTATACCTTTTTGCTTTCCGAAAATGGCCACTGTTGAGGTATAATTAAGCTTGGTGTTCCAATCTTTCTCGAGCTTCTTCGTTTTTATCTGATATATTCTTGCCAGATGAATTAGCTAGATCTCATATCATCATGTTGATTTTGCCCTTGACGTGTTATGTTATGTTAGATGGAAGCGAGTGGATCTTGGTCCAAATGAGTAGATCATTCTCTTTTGTCCTTTCAAATCATTTTGCCCTGCATATCATATATTGTTCTTGATCATATTGATATTCCACTGCTTAAACATTAGAGATCAAACATATTCGATATCAATCTCGTCATTTGATGAGAAACCAAAACAATGCTTGATGGGGAAGATCCAATCCATTATTAGAATTTGCAAATTTAAACAGCAATCATCGGGATCATTATACCTTTGAAAATGCGCTATATGATCTTTATACGAATTCTATTGATCATTTTATCTTAGTTATAACAAGATCTTGGTTATATATGTTTTTTTAATTCACGTATCAGTATTATTCAGATGTATGGTGATGTTCTTGATGAATCTGCTATACATTCAACACGTCTTCTATTTTTGCAGTACTGGACAGGAAAAAACTCAATTGAATATATAATGTTTCCTACAGGTTCAGTCCGCTCAAACGCCATTGCCAGATAGCGATAAACCTGAGATGACCAAGGCAGAAGAGGAGGTAACCAAAGAAGCTGCACCAGCTGCTTCAGAGCCAGTAGCCGACAAACAACAGGAGCAAGCATCCGCAGAGGCTCAAGCTGAAGAGGAACCTGCAGCTAATGTAGAATCGGAAGCTCCTGCCGAGGATGAAACCAACGTTGAAGAAAAAAAGGATGAGGGTGAGAAGGCCGAACCAGTAGCAGCAGAAGAGACCGCAGAGGTGAAGACAGAAGGGACCGATGCCAAGGATGAGACCAGGGAGGCTATAGTGGAGGCATCAGAAGCCCCTGCAGTGGAAAAGAAAAAAGATGGAGAAGAAAAGACAGCTGAAGAAGAAGAAGAAGGTATGGCAGGCAGCACAGATGTTCCGGTGGAGAAGACTGTGTAGCAAAATTAAAGGAGCAGCTACTTAAAAGTGAAGGGATGATGCTCTTCTTTTAGGTTTGTGCATGTCAAAGTTGGCGGTGTCTGTCATTTATGTTTCATTAATACGTTGCCATTACCATGATTACTATAATACCATCGAATGATAAAATTTGGATTGGGTCGCAATATATATATATAATATATAGCCAGTATTGGGGACGCACTTATTGGAGCCATGTTGGAGCACTGAGGTTCCATTAAGGTCCATTACCTTTTGTGATTGATGGTGTGAGGATGTGATTCATCTTTATTTTGCTTTTCTAGACCAGTAAGATCATATTGTTCTACACTTCTAATTCCCCTTTTCTTATTATATATTTATTTATTTTTGTGTTCTATTGTATTGTATCGTTTCTCCTACAAATATGCCGGGCATTTCGGGCTAGAATTATTTAGATTTTTCTAAAAAAAAAAAATTACTACAATTTATATATTCATACAGATTATTTAAAAATTTTAATCAGTATATATAATGTTACATCCAATTTAATTTATATATTCACAGAAAAAATTTTATAATATTATTATAACATATCTTAGCACTTGATTTATGTTTTAACTTATTAAAATATATTAATAAAAAGTTTTGGAATTAAGCCAATTTGAGTTTTTTAAATTTAAATACTTTCTTTTGTTTAGGTCATATTATATTACAAATTTAAATTATTTCGAACTAACTTTTCTTTTAAATTTAAAGAATAAATATTTTTTAAATTCAACATTGAATAAGCTTCTCTTAAATTATAAATTACACGTAAAATCTATGTTATTTATAAATTGATGAAAACTGATTTTTGATAAACATGTGCTGGTTCAATCTCAACTAATTTATAGATACAAAATATATTACAAATAAATACCATATTTTGTACACTCAACAATTTAGCATTTAATTAATTAGTTCTTAATAAAATGATAATTCAAAATTTAGTTGTCATGTATTCTGTTACTGCTTATAATTTTAATAAATTACAGTTATCCATTTAGGTAATTTTCTAAGTCCAATTTGACTTAGATTTATCTAAAATATAAATTTATATATATAAATTTTCATTTTTTTAATAGTCCTAGAAAGACTCATATGCCTTGGACCTAGAATCACTAAAAACATATTGTCAACCATTGGCAAATCAATATCTAACTAATTTTAATTTTAACATTTACAAATAATTTTGAATGTTTAAGTGTGTATTCAAATTAGGCTCAAAATCACATTTAATTCAAAGAAATGAAAGCAAAGTCAAAATAAGGGAATTTAACATATTCACGATCCGCTCACTATTGTGAGCTCATTCAGGAACAAAGGAGGATCAATTTCAAGTTATTTTAAAAAGACAAGACTCACAGTCTTGTTCATGATCGTGAGAAGCACTCATGAATAGAGGTGAATTGAATGAAGGAGATAAGATTCCTCATGAGTCCTGTTCATGGTTGTGAGTACATAGTCTCAATCGTAAGCAAGCTTGTCATGATTGGATTCAAGGAGTAATCAAGTGGAAAGCTCACACGATTCGTCAATCTACACGCGTGGATCGATAATTTATGTGTGTGGATTTCCATCCATACATATGGGTCTAATTTTTCTATAAATTAATAATTTTTGAATTTTCAAAAGATTTTTGGTAATTTTTCAAAAATTTTAATATTTTCTAGATGGTTTTTAGGGCTGATTTGGAGACTTAATCAAGTCAAAAGCATTAAAAATCATTATTTTTAACCTCAAAACCTTTACAATAGGGTGAACGACTCGTGGAAATTCGCTTTCCAAAACACTCAAACCACAAAATCTCACTATTTTAAAGATTTTTGAATCAAAATCTAAATTAAACTTCTTTGTCAAAGCACGCATCAAGGGTAAGCCCTTTGATGGCCAATTTAATCATTTTCATTAAAAACTGCATTATTAGTATATTGTGTATATTTTCTTTGTATTTTACAACTCTATTTTATTTATTTATTTTACTTCATTATTTCTTCTTTTTATTTTCATTTTCATTTTTATTTTATTTACATCCTCCTTATCTTTATACGTTTTTTTTTTATTTTTTCATTCATTTTCATCCTTTTTTATCATTTTATTACCATTCCATGCATTTTTATTATTGTCACATTATTTGTGTTGCATTTATGATTTTGTTGAATATATGTGAAATAGTAGTTTGATGGTGGTATGGAGTTAGAGGAAAATATCTATGAGTGTTTGTTTATTTGTTTAATATTTATTTATGTAAATATTGCATTATTTGTGAAGTTTTCCTTTTCTATTATCATTCACATCTTAAAGTTTACATTTTTATTTTTATATTCAATAAAGTTTTCATTTTTATACTAAATTTCGAATTTTTGATGTAAAATCTCCATTTCATTCGTAAAGTTTATATTTTTAATAACAAGTTTGCATTTTTGTCATATATCCATGCTGTAAGCACCCGATTTCAGGATGCAATTGTGCACATGTGCGACGAAAGTCCTTATGATGAAAATCTAATTAAGAATTGATCTTTGGTGTTAAGTTTCGCAAGTTAAAGGACTACATTGCAACGTTTTACAAATTTAATTGTTAAATTAGTTTTTCAAGGATTTGATTGCAGAAATTAGAAACTTTCAAGGATCTTTTTTGTAATTTAATTTTAAAAAATAATTTTTTGGTCAATCGGCATTTAATGTCGACCGACATTGTGTAATACTGATTGACATTATGTAATGCTGATCAACATTACGTAATGCTAGTCGACATTACGGGCTAAAATCAGCATTCTATAATGCCAATTTTCGCTAAAAAAGTGATTTTTACATGTTTTTTTTATGCTAATTTTGTCATTTTTTAAATTAGTCTAGGAGTCTTTAATTTTTCAAAATCTTATCGCTTATCATATGTTATCTTGATTTTGAAAATTCAAAACAAAAATAAAATGCAGACTAGTCTCTGATCTCGCTCTTAACTATCACATAACTTTCCTACATGATCATAAAAACTGAAGTGGTTGGGTCTGGTTTTAAAAGCCAGGAGGAGGGGTTGTGAAGGGGGCTAGTTGGAGAGAGAGTTTAAAAAAGAAAAGCTGTGTGAAAACCCTAGAAAAAAAAAGCTGCGAAAAAACCAGGGAAAAAAGAACCCTTATTAGCTACTACAAAAGAAAAATACGTTCTTTGCTTTTAAGGTCCAGAGAATCAAAACAAAACAATAGAGTCAATCTCAAAATGGTGACAATCTCAATCTGAGGGGCATTCAAACAACATTGACACAACATCTTCTACTCTTTTCTTTTCTCTTTTCTTTTTTATTTTGATTTAATTTCTTATTTTATTTTTGATTGATTCATTATTGATTAACTTTTATGTTTTTTTTGTTTTGATTGATGTTCTGTGGTACTCTGGAGATGTGATTAAAATAAGATTTTGACAGTGATTACATTAAAGAATCCATGGGATGTCATATATTAAGATTTGTAAAATTCTCGTAGAATTTAGGATTTATGATTTCTGCGTTCTTTTAATTTGCTTTTGTTTTGGGTTATAATTAATTGGATTTTAATTTCTGTACAATAGGTTGCAATAGCCCTAATAGTGGGAAATAGTGAATATTTTTTAATTTTCTGCACTATTAAAATTAATTAGTAAATTAGGTTAATTTGGTAAACTCTAATTAAAATCAATGGAGGCAGTAGGTTAATTTAGGTTGCATGTTAATTAAAATTAAGGTTTTTTAGAAGAATTAATTTAATTGCTTGTTTGATCTTTTTATTTAATTATTTTGATATTTTTTATGTTTTTGGATTTGTTTGTTTATTTTTGTATGTTTTGGGCCCTAAGCCCATGTTAGGTTCTAACCCATTTAATTAATAGGCCTTTTAAAAATTGAATTTAAGTTTAATTAATTTAGGTCAATTTGGTTAATTTAGACTTAGGTCCATTTTTAGTTTGATTAAAATTTAACTTAGACTTTAGCTCAGCCCATTAATCTCATTTCTTTTAAAACAAATAGACTTAGGCCCATTTTTTCATTTAAATTAAAATAAGGTTATAATTAGGCTCATTAATTAATTCTTTTCTTTAAAATTTGTAGACTATAAGCCTATTTTCTTTAGTTAAATTAAAATGAATAGACTTAGGCTCATTTATTAATTAAAAATATAGGTCTTTCTTTAGTCCAATTCACTTGTAAATAAAAATATATAGAATTAGCTAACTTTTAAAATAAAATAAATATAGTGATGCACTTTGTGTGCATTTTTTACGTGCAATTTTATGACTAGTATACTTTAGGGCTAGATGAATGTTTAATTAGGGTTTAATGAAATTGTGTATAAATAGAGAATAAGATAGTAATTCATAAAGTAATTCTAAATGAACACAAGACTAAAAGAAGTTGGTATTCCGTTCCTAGAATTTCTTGGTTGTGGTGCTAGCTTTCTTTTAGAGAATCAAGTAACACCAAAAGGATTTGTCCTAGTTATTACCTTGGGTGGTGACTCCTCATCTCCACGTTATGTCTTTGTGACATAGTAGTGTGTTCCTTAGAGCCTTGAACCCAAATAGTATTGCGGTTGCTAAAATCTTAGGCATGCGCTAAACCTCATCATCTACATATGTTAAAGTTAATATTTTTAATATAATGTTTTCATTTTTTAAGTGAAGTTTATATTTTTATTATAAAATCTAGAAGAGAGATTTTAGGGGTTTTTCTTTTTTGGCTTTTTATGCCATTGAGAAATCCTATCGACATTTGATGATCATTTGAAATTTCTAAAGATGCATATTTTAGTCATTTAGACCTGTTCTCTATGTCGCAATTTAAGGAAGCAACTTCTATTTAGATTCAAGAGGGTACAACTCCTTCCTATGTAGATGTAGTTGCCAAGGAACCTGTTGGTTCTTTTCTCTCAGCCACTCTTCCAAAATCAACTTTGACTATTAAACTTGGTTCTCTTCAGGTTATCAGAATTAACTTTGATGCATACAATAAATGCCTAGCTTTTTGTTGCCACTTTTTGATTGCCAAAATTATTTTGAAGAAGGATGGTACACCCTAGACTCTTTCCAACCTGAAATAAATACTCTCTTTACTTTGGACTCTAAAATCCAATTGGCATTTAATATCTTTGGGAAGAGGGTTTTATCAAATCCTTTTATTTTTAACACAAGATAAGGAACTAGTATGAGGTAAAGGATCTCAGTTTTTAAAGCTTGGAACTTTATGTTTGTAGTAATGAACATCGGGCTTTGATTCTTACAAATAAAAAATTTTAACTATGCATATTTTGATAAGGTTTTATAGGCTACTTTGGGAGCTTTGGGATCATTAACTGCTGTGTGATACTGCTAGCAATATTGGTTTATCGATTAGAATTGATTGAGCAACTCTTGAGGGAGATTTTAGGCATTTTGTTAGAATTCTAATTGAAATTGATTTATCTTCACCATTACAATAATATTTTTTTCTGGATTGTCAGGGCTCAATGTATGATATTGATATCCATTATGAAAATCTATCTATGTTTTGCAACCTTTATCATTCGATTGGTCATAACATTTCGTCATGTAGGTAGAACAAACCAGTTATTGTTGACAAATCTGTTATAGAAGCTGCACAATGAAAAATAGATGAACACCCTTATTAGTTTATAGGATGACCTAGATCTCATAAGTTTTAGAGGCCTAAATCTAAAGTTCGGCCCTAAGAGTCTGCTTTCCCTCAAAATATTGATCTGCATGTTCTAATTCGTATCAATGTTTATACTAAGGTGGATGATTTGGCACTGGTGATTCCATGTGACAATATAGGTACATAAGATACAACTTCTACCTTTTCTCCATGTGTTAATGATCATATTAATGTACTCAATATTGCTCTCATAGAACTCGATGAAATTAGTAAAAAATCATGGGCAAATGTAGTGGAATAAGAGGAGTCATAACAAAAGGTGTCTTGTAAACAACATGGCAAAAAACATAATTAGAATCATGTTAGTATAAGTCGTACGCCTTAGAGGCTAATCACATATTTTGATATTGTAAATTATCCAAAATAGCAATAAAAGAATATTTTATTTTTTAAAATGTTTATTTAATTAAATAGTTATCCATTAGCATCATGTTAAATATATTTATTAAGCTATGAATTTATTTAGTACATATGCTGTAAAATGTTCATAGCCATATAATTAATATTTGGGTAATATTAATTAGACTATTACCTTTGTTTATGTTCCTTGATTAATATGTGATATTAATAGTGGGAGGTAGTTAGTTTTATGGTACTTGATATGAGATTTCAAAATAGACATGTGGATACTCATGTGATGGGTGGATTGAACAGTGACGTTAGATATGTGATTGCAAGGATGTTCACTTATAATTAATGATCATAGTCTAGGTCATAATGGTGCATATAGTCCTTTGACCTGAGGTGACACGATCATCCACATTTGAGTGGTTAGAGTTTGTTACCTCTTATATACTTATGTTAATCACACATAGGTATATGGTGGCTTTAGTTAGTTAAATGTAGGGATAAGTGTTCAATCAAGATGGGATTCATTACCTAGAGTGAATCAGGATAATATCCTATGCTATCTAGGTCTTTTCTTGATGAATAAGTTCCTAGTTAAGATAAACATTCAGTCTGAAAGAGTTTCAGTGCTAGAAAAGAGTTTCTAGTATTTGTTATATTCTATCAAGAAATATATCTTGAGATGAGGTCATATGATATGGCTATTAGAGTTTGATTGAACCTTAACTCTAAGCTATGTCAGGATCTTCTAATGAAGGGATTTTAATGCACGGTAATTATGACCAAAAGGTTTGTGTGAATCAATAAATGCATTCATTTTTAATTGGGTAGTTGTGATATCCATGCTACGGTCTTACAACTTATGAGAAATAAATGTGAATAATTGGGATTTTCACATTTAAACTTAAAAGGAGTTTTAAATAATACAAGTGTTGATATTATCTTCTCATTGCTAATTGGACATGAACCTAGTAAGTCACACCTAAAAGGTTTTTACCAAATCTCTATTATTATTAATCTAATTATTGATTAAAGTGTTTAATCAATTAATTATGATTAATGAAATTAGATTTATGCTTAAAGTAATGATTCTAGCATATCATGAAATCTAATTTCAATGAAAGGGTTTAATTATTAATTTATAAATAACTAATATAAGATATTAAATTAACAATATAAATATATGTTGTTTCTATTTGATTTAGATTAATGGCCCAAGTGTTATGGACCTAGACCTAAAAGAGTTTTGGACTAAAGAGTAAACTAAGAAATTGGCAACGCCTTTCAACCTTATCTAGGCTCACTTATTTGATGGAATGGACTTAGGTCAAGTGTTGGCCCAATGACTTAGCCCAATTCCATTAGCTGATATTATATTTAATTTTTTATTAAATCAAATTAAGATAAGGATGTTAAATGATATGTGTAAGTCCTTGGTGATGTAGAGAAAGTGCATGAGTTGTAATCTCTACATCCTTCTATTTTGGACACTAGTGAGTTACATAATAATCAACATATCATGCCAAGTGATGTCATCAATCTTTATACTTATCACTTACCATGATTATCTAAATTGGTAAATAAAAATTGATTATGATAAGAATTGAGGTAGAGAAAGTGTAGAGAAAAA
Source organism: Mallotus nudiflorus (assembly GCA_947683625.1). Taxonomy (NCBI): domain Eukaryota; kingdom Viridiplantae; phylum Streptophyta; class Magnoliopsida; order Malpighiales; family Euphorbiaceae; genus Mallotus; species Mallotus nudiflorus. The sequence goes on along the minus strand of CANTUR010000013.1, from coordinate 498,101 downwards.
GAAAAGAAACATATATACACAAAAACTAAGAGTTTTTGCAAGGATCATATTAGTGCAAGTTTCTAAGGGCAATTGAGAGAGGATATTTGCTTCTAATCGATTAAGGCAAGAAGGAGATTTGGAGAAGCTTAGTGTTTTAAGCTAAAAGTCTCACATTTATGAGACTAAGGAGTTGATTCAATAGTTTAATCAAGAGGACACAAAGATAGTAGAATACTTACGTCCACATCAAACTTAGGAGATCGTAAGTTTTTTTTAAAACTTAGAAATCCTAGGTTGTTGATTACTTGTTATTTGTATTGCCTTATGTATCCGTAATGTGTTAATTATAAAATCGATCTTTGGGATTGGAATTCTTATGAGATGAAGGGTTGTGTTTAGTAAATTTTTGAAATTTGTTCTACTTAGGATTTGATTCCTAAATAGCATAATCGATTCCTGGCAGTGGTATCAGAGCTCCTTTTTGCACTTAACATATGCTATATTAGTTGATAATTACAAGTGTTGTGATTTAAATGGATGTTAGGTGCAGATGTTGTAGCTAAACATATGCAAAAATGGCCTTAAGTGTGTGCACAATTGTGGCTATGCTGACTTATGACATAGGCAACATGTGCTGAGTCATTCTTAAGTCAACACAGTGGTGCCGAGTTGCATCTACTTTCCTTCTTTGTACCCTTTCATGATAACCCTATTTTAAAGGACACGAGTTGGAATGCTTAAGGACCTTTAAATGCATGTTTTTGCTTGACATACATGCAAGAATGATCATGGACTTAGTATATATCCTATGGTTTGTAATAATAATTAATTTTATTATTTGGCATGTAATTAAGTGTTGATTATATACAGTTAAGATATAGATTTCACTTTGGTATGCCAAGGATTAATTATAAATCACAAGTGTTATGATATGGAGCTTGAAGAGTTTAAGTTGGATATCCATAGAGATGATTATAAGGTGGCCCTTTTACGTAGCTTATTCTAAGAGTTAGAATAGTTTTTAGCAAAGTCCATGGTCACTCTTTATTTGTGCATCCAATTTGCATGTTCTATGTATATATGTTGTAACATGAAATGTGCATATGTGATATGTATAACTTGATGCGATGAGTAATACGCATATGTGATATGAGTATGAATACCATGCTATGTATATATGTGATGTATACAATAAAAATATGGCTAATGTGCAAAGTGAGACTTCAAATAAAGACCCAAAATCTTCCAAAATAAATTTAAATCTTGGCTCTTCATTAAAGCAATGACATGTAAAGTTTTAGATAAATATACTTCAGCTATGGATATATAGGGGTGTATATTTATGCTAAGAGATCTTTGTAGGGTTCATTGTTAAGCATGAGATATTATGAATTTATAAACACAGTATATGCCAAGAATGAAAAATAGGCAGACTTGAGTTGTGTAGTGTTCAAGTTTATAAATTACACTGATTTAATGGTATGGACCTAACAAATGTAAGGAGACCAATAATGGCAATTATGCGTACTTAAGGTTTCTAAGCATTAGGAGCCTGATTGATTGAACCTCATATAAGATGTGATGAATAAGAGTTATTCATTTGATGAATATTAATATTCCAAGAATGGCAATTATGTGTACCTAAGGAATAGTACAATTTCATCATGAATTCAGTCATCCACTAGAAACCTATCCAATAGGGGTTTTTATTTCCTATTTTTGAAAGTGTAGGATTCGATAAAATAGTGGGAGACCATTATGATTAAAAACCAAATCTAATAGTATTAATAATGTCAAAATAACTAATTATCTTATTGTACTTTTGCAACAATTTGATAATATGAGATCTTTAAACCCACTAAGCATCATTCTTGATAACAACAGACTCACTAGGCCTTATTTTGTTGATTGGCTTCATAATCTAAAAGTTTTTTGGCCTCTGAATGCATCTTATATGTCTTAAAATAAAGTCCTCTCGAACCCTTTCCACTTAATGCTTCCCAAGAGGAACATGACACTCTTGAAAAATAGGAAGATGATGATATGTAAGCACAGTGCATTATGTGGGCTTCTATGACCAATGAAATTCATAGGCAGCATGAGAAGTACACTAATGCAAGGGAAATTCTACTTCACTTGCAAGAATTATTTGGTGAACAAAGTAGGACTGTTAGGTATAAGATATCTATATGGCTTTTACGTGCTAAAATGAAGGAAGGAGATGATGTTGGAGCACACATGAATTCTATAATTCATTTCATTGAGGAACTTGAGAGTCTAGATTTCATGATGGATGCTCAACTTAAAAAAAATTTGACCTTACAATCCCTTCCCTTTTGGAATCATTTGGGCAATCTATTGTAAATTTCCATATGAATAAAATTGAGTGCACTCTCGTAGAATTATTAAACATGCTTGTGATGGCCCAAAATGTTATTTATAACGAAAAGAGGAAGGAAGTTACTTTAGTTGCCTCTTTTAGTGAGACTAAGAAGAGTAAGGGCAATAAAAGTAAGAAAGCTAAGGACAAAATTCCTAAAGCTTTAGGAGGTGTAAGAAAGAATAAAGGCAAAAAGAAAGTTGAGAACACAAGCAAAGGAAAGTGTTTCTATTGAGATCGAGAGGGACATTGGAAAATGAATTGTCCTAAGTTCCTAGAGTCTCTCAAGACCAAAGGAAAGGATAAGATTGGAGAAAGAAAGAATTTTTCTAATTTATTTATTTCTAATTGTTTTAAGAGCTCATCTAAACCATAGATATTGGATACCAGTGCTAGTTCTCACATACGTTCTTCCTGGCCCGATCTAGCAAGTGAAAGAAGGTTGAAGTCAAATGAGGTGACTTTAAAGCTTGGAGATGGAGCAAGTGTTGCTACCAAAGCTATAGGAACCACCTCTATTGACTTAAATAATAATGTTTTATTCTTTAATAATTTTTTATATGTACCTAATGCTTATAAGAACATCATCTTTATTTCTAGTCTGACTAGAAAATGATATAAGTTTTTATTTGAAAGAGATGTATGTACTATCTATTTTGATAATGAGATAGTTTGTATGGGTCATGTATTACATAGTCTTTATTATGTTGATAATAAATCCAATATCCAACCAATTTGAATTTTGCGAATATAATCCTTATTATTAATGCCTCTAATCCAAAATATCTATGGCACTTGTGATCAGGTCACAATGCAGATGATAGAATCATAAAGTTGGATAAATTAGAAATATTGAGTGATATTGAATCCTTAAGTATTCTAACTTGTGAAGCTTGTATTCAAGGCAAAATGACTCGATCACCATTTATTGGACAGATGGAAAGAGTTAAAGAAATTTTGGAAATCATATAGTGATGTATATAGGCCATTTAATTAAATGGAAAAAGTAGGGTTCCACTACTTCATTACCTTTATAGATGATCTATCAAGGTATGGATATTTATATTTGATGAAATATAAAAATGAATCCTTTAAAAGTTTAAAGAATTCAAGTTCCAAGTAGAGAAATAAATGGGAAAAATTATTAAAATCCTACGATCATATCGAGGAGGTGAATACTTAAGTACCCAATTCATGGAGTTCCTTAAGGAATATGACATTATATCACAACTAACTCCACTCATAACACCTCAATTAAATGGTGTATCTGAGAGGAGGAATGAAAATTTATTAGATATAGTTTGATCAATGATGAGCTATACAAATTTGCCTACTTTCTTTTGGGGTTTGCATTGCAAACTGCTACTTACATTTTAAATCATGTTCCATCTAAGTCTATTTCTACCATGCCATATAAGATATGGCATGGTAAGGCACTAAGTCTTAAGTATGTTAAGATTTGGGGATGCCTACCTTATATCAAAAGATTGAAAATAGAAAAATTAGATGCAAGGTCAATTCAAGGTATATTTATTGGTTATCCTAAAGATAGTTTAGGGTATTATTTCTATCTTTCTACTTAATAAGTTGTTGTTGTAAGTAGAGATGCAATATTTCTTGAGAAAGAGTTTCTTAAAAAAGGTGGTAAAGGAAGGAAGATAGCATTAGAAGAGGAATCTTCTAATGAGGCAAATTGAGTTAATCAAATGAAAATTGATCAATCCCAAGAGTCTAATCCCATTGAAAATATCATCACACTAACTCTTAAAAAATTGGGTAGGATATCTCATCCACTGGAGAGATACAATTTTCTATATGGACTACTCCCTCTAAGACTTGGGTCATAGACTCTACTCAGATGAGCCCAATAGTCTCTCTTGAATCGCTTTAAAGCTAAGAGTGATGGTTAGCGAATTTATAATTCCAATAAGCTAGTGGAGTCAAGGGACTACAAACCAATGCCATCGGCTAATAAGGACATGCAAAATGAATGCAAGAATAAAATAATAATTAATAAAATAATTTTAAAGAACACAAGTAGAATCAATATCCCTTATCCCTAGTAGAGTCACCACTGTAGATGACTGGGTTTAGAGTGCATCCAAGTATCTTGCAACCATGACATTGTTTAAGCTTAGGGCTTTAGGGAACATGCTACCGTATCAAAAAGACATAACATGAAGATAAGGAGTCACCACCCAGGATAATAATTGGGACAAATTGAAGGTGATGGTAACTCGATTCTCTAAAAAAAGTTAGCACCACACTAAGGGATTTTGAGTACGGAATACCAACTTACTTTAGTCTTGTGTTTATTTAGAATTAGTTTATGAATTACTATCTTATTCTTTATTTACATGCAATTTCATATTACACCCTTATTTTAATAATAATTTTAAGATAATTTGTCAGTGAAAAATATATAAACAATGCATTCATTCAAAGCATACAATCTCTAAATTAGTCTAATCTATATTGATTTTAATTAGATGAGCTAAGTCTACATATTTTTAATTTACAAATGAGCCTAATTCCTATTTAATTTTAATTTAAATGAGTCTAAGTTTATTTATTTTATTTATAAAAGTGGGCCTACATCTACAAATTATGAAAGATTTAAATTAGTGGGCTTAATTCTACATGCTTTAATTATGAAATAAGCCTAATTCTACAAGTTATGGAAAAAGGATTAAGTTAATGGGCTAAGTCTAATTAATTTTAATTATCCTACGTAAACCTATGTTTAAATTAACTAAGTGGGCCTAAATGCATTCTAACCTAAAATCTAATTAATTATGGGTCTAAAAATATATTTTAATAAATTAAACCTAGAATTAATTAAACTAATAACCTATTAAATTAATTGGGCTAATTGAAATATGAGCCTAATTTTGTAATTAAATTAACTTAAATTAATTAAGTACAAAAATGGATAAAAAATAACAAAACAAATAAAAAGCCCAAACATAAACAAATAAATAAAAGAAGCCTAATGGGCTTAAAATAATAAAACAAATAAAAAACCCAAACAATAATAACAAATAAATAAGGAAAGCCTAATTTACATTCTTCCTAATTCTAATTAATTTCACATGAAACCCTAATTAAAATCTAAAGCCACATTAATTTTAATTGAATTTATCCAATTGAAATCCTAATTTTACTAAGTAATTAATTAAAATAAAAAACACAACCACACATAGGATTCCATTATTTCTATTGTTGGGGCTATTACAATGATCTATTGAAAATAAAAATGAAAATTAATACAACTTAAAAAGCTAAATGAATAAAAATACAAAATAAAACAACCAATAAAATAAAAATAAATAAAATACACAGAAACCCTAAAAACTACATTCAAATATAAAATTTAATCCATGACATTTCATGGATCTTCATGGGTTTTGTTCTCCATAATGAACTCATGTCACCTTCTCCATGATGAAAATAAAAACAAACAAACAAACAAACAAATAAAAAAATAGTCAATGAATGATTTAAAATAATTAACAAAGAAAATAAAATAAAATAAATAAATAAATTAAAATTAAAATAAAAGAGAAAGAAGATGAAGATGAGAATAAGGTGTAGTATTAATTTCCCTTATAAGGATAATAATCGTTGGTAACAAGTTTGTGACTTTGTTGTTTGTGAGTTTAGTTTTCATTTTGATATAATTTATGACAAAGAACTAAAAGAAATACATGAAATAAGAGAGAAAGAGAGGATGGTGTTCTTGGCTCATGGTAAAGAATAGAAAAAAGAAGAGAAAATAATCAAAAGCAGGAGCCTTCCTTTCATGTATTTATAAAAACCTGCCATGTAACCCTAAGGTGGTTACATGATAAAAATATATTTATTTTTATTATTTATCTAACCAAACAAACATATTTATCAAATCAAATAAAAATAACAATGTCATACATCGAATTTTGAATGTACCCAAAAAGAGTTCAATGATGAAAGTAACTTTTCAAATATGACAAATATCTGTACATTCGTATAGCCTCTAAAGCGTGCTAAAGTCTAAAAAACCCTGAACTGAGACTCCAAAGTGGGAAATTGGTCATTAAGTCACTAAGTCATACTTCAATTTTGTGAATTATGAATTATTGGAATCATAAGTTGCTCATTTCAAGCAATCACTGCTCAAAATGTGTAACTCGTTAGATTGGTGTTCATATCATAAGACCAAAGTTCAATTTTATGAAAAATGGAAGCTAATTTTGATAAAATGGACAATGAAATCATGTCTAGAAGGTTTAAAAACCTTGAAAAGAATTGTGTAAACTTGAAAAAGTGGCCCCAGGAAGCTCGGGTAATGTGCGAAAGAGCACGTGAGCACACAACCAAGTGCATGACCACGCGTCCAACTGTGTAGCCATGCTCCCTTGGCTCGTGCCCATGCAGTCAAGCACATGGCCATGCACTAGGCCATGTGGACATGTAGTTTTACATATAGATGAACTCTGATGAACATGTAAACACACGTATATACACACTCCTAGGTGCGTAGACACACGTAAAAGGCCATTTTTCTCTATAAATATTGATCTCCACCATCCATTTTAGAGGAGGGGGGTTGAAACAAATACCCAAACTCTGTCAAATTAAAGACTTACAACTGCCATTTTACACACGTTTAGCTCATTCACTGCCTTTTTCCCTAGGATTATTAGACCAACTTGAACCAAACCCACCCACATCATTATCAAAGCACACTTCAAAGGTATACAAACTTGTATTCTACATGTCATTTTCAACCTCTCGCTAAGGATAACTTGAAAATCTCATAAAGCTAAAGCTTTAAGAACTCAAAAATAAGCTCAATCGAATATGAGGATCAAATAATCACTTTTGCACATTTATTTTTAGTATTCTTGAATTTCATTTTATTATATGTTACTACTAGCAATTGAGAAATTATTATGATTTGTGTGATGAGACTAGCAATATTGCATTCTATGTGAATAATATTTGCTATATTCTAATTATATTAAACTATCATTTTGCAATTTTTAGCTCCTAGAATGTGAAAATTAGAAAATATCACTATAATTGCATTAAGTCTTCATTTTTATTTCCAAAAATAAAATTTATCATTTTCATGTAATTTCTACATTTTTTGCATATCTAACACATTTTGACAAAAAAAATCACATTTCTACACCGTAATCAACATTTTCATATAGTTTTTACAGCTTTATGTGGAAAATCATCATTTTTATAAAAATAATGTATTTTTCATCTAGTAAATATCAATATCATCATTTTGTATAATTTTCACATTTCTAACATGAAAATCATATTTCTAATATAAATTTTGCATTTTCAACATAAAAATCATATTTTTTCATCAAAACTATGCATTTGCATTAGGAATGCACTCTCATAACTCATTAAACATGAAAATAAGTGTTTTCCCTCATTTTTGCATCGAAAATGCAATTATAATGTGAAATTTCACATTCTTGAGTTAAAGCCTCCATTTCATGGTCCAATAATGCAACCATGCATCTTTTCTTACTTTTCTTCTATTATTTAGAAATGTTTTATAATAATTCCTATAAAAGCATAAATCATGCGCATTTATTTGCTTGCTTATAATGCATTAATTGAATATCTTATGTCTACTTGTTGTCTGAGTGGATGGAATCACACATAGTTATGCTAACCTCTATCTTGTAGGTATGTTTTAGATCTAGGCTAGATTTACATTTTTGCACTTTTTTTTTCAATTGTATTTGCTAAGGAAGCCTTATAAATAATTATAAATAATTCTTTACTTTCTGTCATTATCTACTGTATTGTGTGAATGTGCATATACAAATTGTCATTGCTAAAACTAGAGCGTCATGATAGTTGTACATTAAATATTGTGTAATGAGAAGTAGTAAAAAAGTATATGTGATCTTTCGAACCCTGGAATCTTTACTAGGGATGAGTCTTATTGAGTGACTTGATGTTGTCCTTTACATCTTTTCCCAATTTTCTAAAAATCAGGTGGTGACTCCACAAATACAAAACATCTCACATCCCCCTAAGACTAAACATTATCCCTATCCCATAAACAAAACGAATGTCCCTTTTTGGTACAGTTGCCTCATAATCAAAGGATAGCAAAGAGCCCTGCTATCCAAAGCACTATAAACCCATAATGGTTACTTATAGTGGTGACTCTACTAGGGACTTTGGTTAGATAGATCAATTCAAAAATTACTACTTCTCATTACATAACGTTTAACTAGATGGAGCCCTTCACTATTGCATTTCACAACACTTCATACATACACTACTGGTCCTTATCAGCCTATAATGATAAAAAGTGATCCACTATGGTTCCACTCAAGTCAAAGGGTGACTGATTTAGACTCATCATCTTTAGCCTTGACTCTCATGAGTTATCAAAACAATGCTAGACTCAGTGACCAGAATCTATAACCTTAGTCATGGAGGGCATTCTTGCTAAAAGAGTCCTAAGCCTTTTACCCTCGACTCAGCCCATGATAATAAACCTATAGAAACTTTCATTAAGATTCCACCAAGCTTTGCATATAAGGCTTAATGTTGTCCATTTGATTTGACATTAATAAATGCTATAACATCCCTAGTTTCTATCCATGATTGACATAATTGTGCTCATTCTCATTGAATTTTCACACTTACACTAGTGTGATCTTTATTTACCTTATGCAAGCCTAATGCACATGGAATGATAAGAATCATACACCTCAGTCTGGACAACTTATGAGAACTGGCAAGTAATGATATCTTTTGATGATAAAACTTATGAGATGCCATCCATTTGTCCTTATTAAATCAAATAAATGGATCAGGAATTTGACTAGATTGCAAATGTTTATATTGAAGGGTTCAAATTATAAAATCTTGAATGACACTTTAATGCCTTTTGGTAAACATATTGAATATCAATTTGGGGACACGAACTTGAACCCTTCCGTTGATTATGGCCTCTACATATGCGGGTGTGCATAGATCATGGATGCCATTTAGGACTCGATGATTGGTCCTACATTAAAATTATATGTTTATCTCAAGAACATCTTAGTGTCATTCTCTAGTTTATTTTTTGATTATAATCAAAATAAACTAAAGCAGCCTAGTTTAGGAATGGAACCAGAGTCCCCTGTTGACTATTGGGTCAAAACCTACCTTGGAAAGAGCCTGAATGACCATGTGGAGAGATAAGGTTGGAAGTGAGAGCTTACTTATAATTGGTTTTCTCCTTGTGCAGGAAACACTAACCATCTTTGAGTCATGCATACATGACATATATATAGATAGCATGCAATAACCACATTTTCTTTTAACATATGCATTCATCTTAATAAGATACCATGCATACATGCTTACCTTTCTCTTTTACAGGCACATGCTATGCATACATCATTCATCATTTGTTTATTCATCTTATTAATGTGCAGAAGTACAACTCTTAACATGAGTGATCAAGAAGACACTTCTTGTCAGTAATTCGAGGATAGGCTAAAATGGGGAATTAAGAAATTGCTTACTGATGGCACTATAGCCAAGATCCTCTAAGCCCAAATCAGAGCCACCAATACTCAAGCTAGAAACACTCATGACAGTAATCATGTTACTATTCCACTAAATGAAGCTTCAACATCTATCCATCCAAAAATAGAAAGGGGAAAGGGCATCCTCCACACTCTTATGCAAGTTGACAATGATGATGAATATTATTGTGCTTTTAGGAAAGTACCATAACAACAAGTCACTAAAATTATTGATATGACCAAGTCTGAATCAACAAGGGAGGTCAAATTATTGGCTAACAGGATGGCCCAGCTGGAATTTGCTTTCAAAGACAAATGGTCTCGTGAATCTAAAAGCTTAACTGATATGGCTCTTTTTAAAAATGAACCCCTCCTTGATGACTTTCAATTGCCAAACTTTGCCAAGTTTGATGGAATTAGAGATCCAAGGGTCTATTTAAAGCAATATGCCACCTTCATGGCTGCTACCAAGCTCACTAAGTTATAGATTATTTGATTCTTTTTCACATTATCAGAAGAGGGACCAAGGGCTTGGTTGTTTGACCTTGAGGAGAGATAAAAAATGACTGACTGTTGTGGACCTAGAAATTTATCAAATAATTTGAATACAATACTTAGTTGGATATAACTTGAAGAGATATGGAAACTATAAGATAAAAGTCTGACGAGTCTTTCTCTAATTATGTTGCAAGATGGTGGGCTAAACCAGTCAAGATGAGAAACCACCATCTTGAGGGATGAATAGATATAGATGATAATTAAAGGTGCACTACCCCACTCTAGAAAATAAATGCTCTTTGCGTACAACCCTAATTTTTGAGCCCTTCACCAAGTTAAAATCAAAATTGAAGATAAAAAATCCCAATAACCTATAAACAACTTTTGCTGAAACGCTCAACCTAACACCTAAAGCCAAAAAAACCTTAGAAATAAACCTAGTCCAACCAAAGACCTCTAGCCCACCACTTGTCAATGTCATCAACAAACCACTAAGAAAGTTCTTAAACTTTAACCTCCCTTTATCCAAAATCCTTTAAAGACTTTAGCAAAAGAATCTCCTTTAACCTCAAGAACCAAAACCATTACCAAATCCCTTACCTTAACATATTGACTAAAACCTATTCTATCACTTCCACCAGATGCCTAGCCATACTACTAACACTTGCAGAACTCTCAAAAATACAATCCAAGACCTTATTAACTCTTGAAAAATCAAAAATATTGAGAAATAACCCAATGTCAAAACTAACCCTCTCCTAAATTACCGAACCATGTATCCATTAGAAATCAACACAATATCATTTGGCCTACTTCATTGAGTAATCAATCCAAACCATTTGAGAAACCTAAGAAGGACAAAAAGCTAGAGATGAAAAATTATTCTTGATGATCCTAGAATTTGAACTTCTGAACCTTATCTTTAACTATTATGACTCTAGTGAAAATGAGCAAGACCCCTTCACTTTTGAGTACATTTCAATACCTTGAGCATTCACTCCCCACTCAATGATGGAAAGGAGAGACAAGGATATAGCCTTTCTGATGAATGGTGAAATAATTAACTGCTCCTACTTATACGAGATAGATTCAAATGATAGTCTCATGAATGAGCAAAGTAAACTTGAACTGTGGAATCTATTGGGCTAGCCATTTAGAAAATTTGACTATAAGGTAAAATACACTACACCTTCAATTGTTCATATCAGTTCAAAAGATATAGTGCCCTTAGGTTAGGGAGAGGAATTTGATGAAGAAGATAGAATAATTAGGATTACCTTGCCTTAAAGCTTGTAAGTTATGGGAATTAATGTATGGTATGATTTTAATGAATAAGTTAAAAAGAAGATAAGAACTCAAGAATATAATGACTTAAAAATCATCACTTGGAACAAATATAGCAATACAGAAGCAATTAGTCAAGAGACAACATAATCAAGTGGTAAAAAGCAAGAAGCTAAGAAGCCTCCACCCTTTGTTAACTAGGTGACATATAGTAAAAGAGTCTATCAACCTCCTGAGAAGGAAAGGATCTTTCCAAGGGGAAGGAAGTGTCGAGCGATGCAATTATAACTAAGGAAGAAGATGATATAGTCCTTAAGTAGCTTAAGAGAACTCAAGCACAAGCTAGTATTTGGGATTTACTTATAGCTTCTAAGAAACATAGGGATGCTTTAGTTAGGGCACTTGATGATGCAAAAATTGCCACTGATGCCTTACCTTATAAAATGATAGCTTCCTTAATGAAATTTGCTTCCAATGCAATCACCTTCTCAGATGAAGATTTACCTTTTGAAGGAAAGGTCCGCAATAACCCCCTGTTCATACATGCTATAGTTAGGTATACGAAAACTTCATGTGTTATGGTAGATGATGGATCTGCTATCAATGTCCGCCTTATAAGGTTGCTACATAAGTTTAGTATGAATGCTAAAGAACTAAAAGAATCCAATATGATTTTCGGGCTTATGATGATTTTAAGAAGCTGGTCATTGGGAATTTTAAAGTAGTAGTCACTATAGGATATATTGAATCAGTAATAAATAGTAATTCACTATCTTGGACATTCCTCTAGCTTTCACCTTAAAGTTAGGAAGACCCTGGTTCCTCCCACTAAGGGCATTTCTTCCACTGTGCATTAAAAGATTAAATTTTTGCTCAATGGAAAAGTTATCACTATTCCAGCTGAAACCAACAACATCATTGCTTGCCTGAACATAGTATCACCATGCTTCTAGATCTCTAAGAACCATGAAGATTAGGTAGACCCAAAAGTTGCTACAATAACGAAGAAAATGCAATACTTGCCTAGAACCAGACTGGGTAAAAGATACATTAGGGTTATAGAATTCTCTAATTTGCATGGACAGATAAGTAAACATGGTTTAGGATATGATCCTAGAAAGGATACTGGGGCTAAGAAGTCCAACTCTTTTGTTGCTAAAAGCTTAATAAAAGTTTATTAATGATACATTGAAACATGGGAAAAAGATGGAATCAAGAAATCTAGGTTCAAAATCTTCAATGATGTTATTGACTCTACCAAAGGGAAGCATCCACCACTGCTAGAAATGATCACTAAAGCTAATATTAATGAACTAATGAAGAATCTAGGATTAGAATCCAAGATTGAGACTCTTGACTGTGTCAAGATAATTGCTATCCTCAAATCAAGCATCAATAAAATTCTGTTTAAAGACACTACTGAAGATGATCTCTATACTTTTTCTCTATTTGAAATTGATGATGTAATGAACTCTAAAGTTAATGCAATGAAACAATATTTTGCTTACTTTTTTGACGTCCTTTTTGATGGTAGTGTGCATTGCATTGATGGAAACACTAGCATATTTGACATCCATTCCATATGCACTAAACCATTTAATATTGGCATAGAAATGAACCATGCATTTTGTATATGTCAAAAGGCATTGCCCTTAAGAAGAGGAGATAAATTAAAAAAATATTAATAAAATATTCAAAAGTAATTGCTTGGACATACAAAGACATGCTTGGCATCTACAGAGACATCACTTAACACTACATTCCTATTAAAGAAGGGTGTAGGCTAGTAAAGAAAAAATTGAGAAGATTCAGACTAGAATGGATCTAACTAGTAAAAGAGGACATCAAAAAATGGATCAAAGCCAAATTCATAGAGGAAGTAAACTATGTAGAATGGATGGTAAATGTCAGACTAGTGCCAAAGAAAGACAAAAGGTTTAGAATTTATGTTGACTATAGGGATTTGAACAAAGCATGCCCAAAGGATGACTTCCCTTTACCTCACATAGCTGTGTTAATCGATAATGCTGCCACTTGCATAATATATTCTTTCATGGACGGGTTCTCTGAGTAAAATCAGATTTTAATGGCCATCATTGACAAAGCCAAGACAACTTTCATAACATAATAGGGTACTTAGTACTAAAAGGTAATGCCTTTTGGTCTAAAAAATGCAAGTGCAACTTATCAAAGAGTGGTGATAGTTATGTTCCATGACATGATTCACAAGGAAGTGGATGTATATGTGGATGACATGATGGTGAAATAAAAAACTAGAGAAGGGCACCTAACCACTCTTAGCAAATTCCTCAAAAGGGTTAAAAAGTATAGTCTCAGGCTCAATCTGAAGAAATATGTATTTGGGGTCACCTCAGGCAAGATGTTAAGGTATGTTGTCAGCCAAAATAGAATTAAAGTGGATCTAGATAAAGTAAATGTAATCCGAGAAATTCCTGTGCTGAAAATAGAGAAAGAGATTAGAGGGCTTTTAGGGAAGCTATAGCTATAGTTCATTAACATGTTCATCGCCAAATTAATAGCAACCTTTGAACCAATCTTTAAACTATTTAGAAAATATCAGCTAGTCAGATGGAATGAGTAATGTTAGTTAGCATTCAACAAGATCAAGAATTACCTAGCCAATCCACCACTCCAAAAACCACTAAAGTTATATATGCCACTAACTTTGTATTTAGCCATTACAGGAAATGTAAATGTTCATCCAAGAGGGAGAAGCAAATATAAAACATACAGTCTAATGCTCGAGTAAGAAGATGTTGCCTTATGAAGAAAAGTACACTCAGGTTATGAAAATATGCATAGCAATGGTGTGGGAAAAAAGAAAACTCAGAAATTACTTTTAATCTTACAAAATTCAATCTGTGTCCAAATTAGATCCAATGAAGTATATCTACAAAGCTCCTTCCTTAGTAGGAAAACTTGCCAAGTGGCTTCTTCTATTAATAGAATTTGATGTACAATATCTGACCAAAAAGACTATAAAAGGGAGAGCAGTTGTTGAGTTCCGAGCCCTCAACCTAATGCCAAACTCAGAAGAAGTTCAACTGGACTTTCTAGATGACTTTAGTTCAGCCATTAAGGTGCATGGGTGGTGCATGTATTTTGATAGAGAAAAATCAATTCAGTGTAGGAGTTAAGATCATATTCCTAACATTGAAAGGCGAAGTGGTACTAATTACTAAGAAGTTAACATTCAAAGTTATAAATAATAAGGCAAAATATGAAGTGTGTACATTTGAATGGAAGCTCAGATAGCCTTAGGAGTGATAGAATTTAAAATATTCAAGGATTCCATGTTAGTAATCAAGTAGACAATAAAAGAATAGAAATTGAAAGAACAACACCTGAAGCCTTACCTGAGTCATCTATAATAACTCGCTCTATCCTTCAGAAAGTGCAAATTCATTCATCTTCTTAGAAATCACAACCAAATGGTAGATGTGCTTGCTTCCCTAGCATCAGTATGGGAAGGGGCAAACGAAATGCCCATGAAGCCTCTAATCCTACTCAATTTTAGGCAACCTTGTCACAAGTTTTTTAGAATAGCATAAATGAAAGCAGATAGAAACTTTGGTTTTATAACATTTAAAAATACCTCACAGATTGAGTTTATCCTAAAAGGAAAATGAAAAAGAAAAAGTAGTTATTTGACATTTAGCATCAAAGTTCATATCATACCAGGGTGAACTATATAGAATAATTATAGATGGAATGTAACTACGATGCCTAAACAAAATTAAAGCTACAAGAGCAATGGAAGAAGTACATGAGGGTGCCTATGGTCCATACATGAATGGAGCAATCTTGGTTAAGAAGCTAATGAGACAATGGTCCTTTAGATATCGATGATAGAAGATTATATTAAATTCATAAAGAAATTCCATAAATTTTAAATGCATAGGGATGTTAGCTATCTTCCCTTGAAAAAACTACACTTCGTCTATTCTCCATAGCCTTTCCCAGTTTAGGGATTAGACATAATTGGGGAGATTCACCGGATAGCCTCAAACAGACACAGATTCATCTTAGTCACAGTTGACTATTTCATAAAATGGGTCAAAGTAGAATCATATGCAAAATTGGGGGCAAAGTAAGTAGTAAAGTTCATCAATAACCTATCTTTCAATATGGAATTCCCCATCACATAATCTCATACAATGGTGTTCAGTTCTGAAGGGAAGTGAAAGAGTTACTAAGAAGTTATAAGGTGGAACACCATAAGCCTTCACCCTATAGACCATAAGTAAATGGGGCAGTAGAAGTTGCTAATAAGAGTATTAAGAAAATCTTGTAAAAAATGACTTAGACTCATTGGGACTAGGTAGATAGGTTGCCATATGCCTTATGGGGATATTAAATAATAGTTAAAACTTTGACTAGAGCTACTCCTTTCTCAGTAGTATACGGATGTAAAGTAGTACTCCTAATGGAAATGGAAATCAAGTCACTATAAATGGAAATCAAGTTTAAACTGCTTGAAATGCAATGGGCTTAGTAAAGGCATGACAACCTCACTCTCTTAGATAGCCAAAAACTAAAAGCACTATATCATACACAATTGTATCAAGCATATCATACATAATTATGTCAAGCTTAACTAGTGAGAGCTTTTAACAAGAAAGTAAAGCACAAAAGTGTAAAAGTAGGTGAATGGGTGCTAAAGCAAGATAGGCAAAACATTCTAGACTTGAGAAGGAAATTTAGACCAAACTGGGAAGGCCCATATCTAGTCAAAACCATCTTAGTAAGAGGAGCAGTCAAGCTAATGGATTTCAAATGGAATGAATTTTTCGAGCCAATCAACATAGACCATTTAAAGAAATACTTTGAATACATTAAAAAAAAAATCTCGCTAAGCTGAAAAAAAAAGGTGACTTAGGTAAAAACTAGAGAACTTCCCTTTAGATTGAAAACCCAAAAGGGTGACCTAGGAAAAAATTAGGGAAATTGAGCAGAAAAAACTTAGTTAGAAAACCTAAAAAGGCTATCTAAGGACAAGGGTATTGTCAATTTGAAATTTGCATCAATGCATCCGTGCTTTTCTTAAATTTTTTCAATAAATATATGAATACTTGTTAACTCATGTAAGTGCATTTATGAAAATGTAGTTCACCACTATCATTTGAACCCATTAAACATTTTAAGTAGAATTTATACCCTTTTAGTTTTCAATTGTTTCATGATCTTTTCTTTAAATTGAAAATTGTCATTGTCTAACCTTAGAAAAAACCCTGTTAAGCATGAAAAGCTTTGAAAAGAGACACCTTAGGCAAAATAGGGAAGAAAAATAAACCCAGTTAGGTGCAAAAAGCTTTAAAAGGGGACTCCTTAGTCAAAAAAGGGAGGATACAAATAAGAGGTAGATGAAACATAATAATAATCATTAAATAGAGTGATCATCCTAACATAAAAGAAGCATCATACAATAATAAATGTTCCAGTCATCATCAGAACACATACATTGGCCAGTTATAAGCATATGAAGTTATAATAGATATGTTAATCTTAGTAATAATAAATCTTAATTTTGATCTTAAAAACTCAACTTTGAGCATTTAATTTATTTTTTTTAAGTGTGTATAAGTTAGGACTCTATTGAAAGTTAAAATGAAGTATGATTATCTTAGGCTGATTGGACCTTTGAGATTCAATGAGGCTTTTGACATCCTTAAAGCTTTATAATGAGAAAGTTATATTCTTCACATTTGAAGTAGACATCTTAAGCTTTTTGAATTGGCTTATTTTT
Organism: Mallotus nudiflorus; assembly: GCA_947683625.1. Taxonomy (NCBI): domain Eukaryota; kingdom Viridiplantae; phylum Streptophyta; class Magnoliopsida; order Malpighiales; family Euphorbiaceae; genus Mallotus; species Mallotus nudiflorus. Next base: position 480,649 of record CANTUR010000013.1, on the reverse strand, counting down.
CAAAATTCGAGTTCATTTGGGTATGCAAATTTTGAGTCGAATTCCACATATACGTCTGCCATCTCAGATTACACATCTCTTAGTATTTTGGACATATCTTGAGTTACAAAAGTCCAATGAAGGTGATTCAAAATGATATGGAATTATAAGTCAAATATATAAAATTTTCATGAGAAACTATAGGCAAATTCAAATTTCTTCAAGAGAAAATCTTGGCTTCAACTTGTGTATAGATGTCTGATAGTATTCTGCATTTTAGATTGCATAGCTCTAAGTATTTTGGAATATCCTGAGCTACAGAAGTTCAATTTAGGTGATTAAAAATGATATAGAAAGATAAGTCAAATATCTATAACTTTCATGAAAAAATATGGGCAAATTCAAATTTCTTCAATAGCAAATCACGGGTTCAACTTGGATATAGTTGTTTGATAGTATTCTGCATTTTAGATTTCATAGCTCTTAGTATTTTGGAAATATCTTGAGATATAGAAGTCTAATTTAGATTATTCAAAATGATATAGAAAGATAATTCAAATTTCCATAGCTTCTGTGAAGAAAGCATAGGTAAATTCAAATGTCTTAAGCAGCTAATCATGGTTTCAATCCATGAATAGCTATCTGATAGCATCACTTTTAATGATTCAAAATATAGACATTGGACATATCATTTACTCCTCCAATAGCTATATTTTTAAGCATAAATACCTCTAAAGTTAAATGGAAGTTAAGAAACTAGTTTATTATTCATTCTTTCTTAAGCATTCATTGAGCTCTCAAATTCTCTTAAACAATTCTTTGTTTGTATAAATCTTGTAAGAGTTGGGTGTGTGTTAGAAATAAAATTTCTCTTCATATTAAATCTTGGGTTAGATTAGAAGGGAAGTGAGATTTATTTCTAAAGGAGTTGGTTTAAGTGTTGTCCATGAAAACACTTGGGTTTTGGTTGTTTGAATGAGCCTTGAAAACTTATATTGTAAGGTTATAAGAGTGAGCCATAAAAATCTTGTGTTATCTCAATCTCATGAATATGACTGTGGGTGATTGAAAATCCTAACTTTGGGATAAGTTAGGTGCAGACGTAGGATTATTATTGAATCCGAACTCCTTAAATCTTTGTGTTCTCCATTCTTCCTTCTCAACTTCCATTCAATTCTTGTAAAGAATTTTTTTAATTTCTCATTTTTATTTGATAGTCCTATTCACCCCCCTTTATGACTCTTTTCATTTGGTATTAGAGCTTGAATTCTAGGCACTTCATTCCTAGAAGACAAGATCATGGAGAGTGAATCATAAAATGTCTCTTCTCTTAAAAAATTCTTTGATGGTAGTGATTATCCACATTAGAAATTCAAAATGGAATTATATCTTAATTGTGATTCCATCAAACTTTGGGATATTTTCCTAAAAGGTTAGGAACCACCTATAACTATCATTGATGGTGCAGTAACTACTCTTGCAAGAAGCCAAATGATTATTGATCAAAAGGAAGAAAATCATAAAAATAAAAAAAAGTTATGATTACTCTAGTCTCTTTAATGACAAGAGAAGAAGGAGGCAAGCTTCAACATTGTATGTCAGCTAAAGAAATATGGGAGACTTTAGAAAACCACTATAAAGGCAACATTCAAATAAGAAGAAAGAAGGTTAAACTTCATATGTACGAATATGAACTCTTTAAAATGAAGCTTCATGAATCAATCGCGGATATGAAAAATCATCTTAATGCTCCTATCAACCCTCAAGAAACTTGGAAAACATTTCTCCAAGGAAGAAGTAAACAATAAGATTCTAAGAATCCTACTTAAGAAGGATTGGGAATATCATGTTACTTCAATTGAGGAAGCTCAAGACCTCTCCACCCTATCAACCAATGTGCTCATTGGTAAGCTTTTAACACATGAGCTCACTATCAAGCAAAGAGGTGAAGAATAAGAAGAGAAAGAAAAAAAAAGAAAAAAAAAAGAAAAAGAGCATTGCTCTAAAAGCTCTTCAAGAAGATAGTGAAAAGGAAAGCATTAAATATTCTAGTGATGAAGATGGTGACATTGCCTTGCTCACTAGGAAATTTAAGAAGTTTTTGAGAAAAAAAACTTCTCAAGAAAAAGGGACTTCAATAAGAAGTTCAAAGGATATGGGAAGAAGAAAACTAAGGAGGTTAGAAGTTAGTGTTCCAAACTCAAATTCAAGAACAAAGGAGCAAAAGATAAGAAGAAGACATTCAAAGCTACTTGGGATGATTCCTTCAAATCCGAAGAGGAAGAGGAACAACAAGAGGTGGCTAATCTTTGCTTCATAGCCCTTGAAAATGAAAATAAGGTACCATTTACTTCTTATTCTTCCTTTAATGATTATGATAATTCTTGTGATAATGATGATGATGATGAGAGCTCTATTGTGAGCAAATTACTTATTAAATGCAAAAAGTTTATTATCTATGAAGAAACATTATAAGCATGAGTTAGGTAGCTTAAATAGAGAATTAGAAACTTTAAAAATTAATTTTGCTAAACTTGTTAAATCAAATGAAAAACTTGTTAGTGATGCAAAATCTTTTAATTCTTTGAAAGATCAACTTAAGAAAGCAAATGATGAAAATTATAAGCTTTCTAAGGAGGTTTTAGAATTAAAGAATTCTATTGCTAAATTTAAGAGAGGAAAAGAAACTTTAGATAGTCTTCTTGACTCTCAAAAATTTCATGGAGATACCCATGGAATTGGATATAAGAATGGAATGTCTTTATCATCTTCATCACATATTATTTTTGTAAAAGCTTCATATGATTCCACTCCTTCAACCTCTAAATCAAATGAGACTTAAGCTTTCAAAGCTAAAAGATCTCATGTGTTAAATAGCAAGGGAAAGTCTCATGAGATTCATCCTTTATTAACATAAAGAAGTAAGGCTTAAACTAGAGCACCTAAACCCAAGCATGCTTATATGTACATTAGACATAATTATAATAGGCATTCTACACAATACAATGCACATAAACATGTTGCACAAAATTATCAAAATACACATTAGCATTGCCAATGCATGTCTCACTTAATGACACAAAACAATAGGAGATACACATAACACCAAAGGCATATTGCACACATTGGAAAGCATTTCATCCTAGGAGGAATAAATTTGAAAATATTATATGTTCTTATTGCATGATCAAAGGGCATGCTAACAATGTGTGCTTCTAAAGAAGACTGCATATGAATTTACTTCCTATGGATTATCTTGAAACTAACCAACCTAGACTAAAAAAGGTTTGGGTCCAAAAGAACACTTAAATTGTATTGTGTAGATGTGCTTGAAATCCATAAGAATAAAAAGCTAGTGATATCTCGATAGTGGATGTTCAAGGCACATGACAGGAGACAAAGAGCAATTCAACAAAGTTGATGCTAAGGATGGAGGACACATTACTTTCAGAGATAATGCAAAAAGAAAAATTATTGGCATTGGAGAAATAGGTAATCCTCAATCCTTATATATACATCATGTGTTTTTTGTTGATGGTCATAAACGTAATTTGCTTAGTATAAGTCAATTATGTGACATGGGAAATAAAGTAACTTTCTATCCTAAAAATTGCTTTGTTAGAAGTCTTGATGAAAATAAAGTTATTTTTAGTGGTGAAAGAGTAGACAATGTTTATGTCATTGATTTGAATAAAATTGATAACAAAGACATAAAATTCTTAGTGTCTATCTCCCATGACACATGAACATGGCATAGAAGGTTAGGACATGCAAATTTTAAGCTTTTAAATGATCTTTGTAAATATGAACTTGTGATTGGTTTACCTGAGCTTGAATTCACTAAGGATAAACCTTGTGATGCTTGCCAAAAGGGAAAATAATCCAAGTCCTCATTTAAGCTAAAAAATGTAGTGTCCACCTTTAGGCCATTTGAACTTATACATATGGATTTATTTGGACCAACTAGAGTTGCTAGTCTTGGTGGAATGCACTATGCATATGTATTGGTTGATGATTACTCTAGATTTACATGGGTACATTTCCTTGCTCATAAGAAGGATGCATTTAAAGCTTTTAAAAATTTTGCAAAAAGAGTTAAAAAAGAAAAAGGCTTTTATATTTCTTTTATTAGAAGTGATTATGGAACCGAATTTGAAAATGAATTTTTCAGAAACTACTAGAATGAAAATGATATGTCTTATACATTTTCATCTCCTGGAACTCCTTAACAAAATGGGGAAATTGAAAGGAAAAATAGAACTCTTATGGAAATGGTTAGAACAATGCTTTATGAGTATAATTTGCCTTTATACTTTTAGGCAAAAACTATTAACACATCTTGTTATATTTTAAACCGAGTTTTCAAAAGACTAATTTTAAATAAAAATCTTATAAGCTAGGGAACAATAGACAACCTAAAATCTCATGTCTAAGAGTATTTGGATGCAAGTGCTTTATATTGAACACCAAGGACAATTTTAGGAAATTTGATTCTAAAGCCGATGAAGGAATTTTCCTAGGCTATTCTATTTCTAGTAAAGCATATAGGGTCTTTAATAAGAGAAGTCTTATAGTTGAAGAGTTAATGCATGTTGTATTTGATGAATCAAACTCACTTGATCATAGAAAGGATTTTTGTAGGTTTGATGATCTTGCAGGTGACAATGAGATTATGGAAACACAAGAAGAAAATGCTAGTAAGCCTTTAGAACTTGAAGATATAAGCAATGAGGAAAATGAGGAGACATCTCAACCTATCTTGAAGGACGAACTTCCAAAGGATTGGCAATTCAAAAAAGCTCACCCTTAAGACCTCATTAAAGGTGACACTATAAAAGGAGTAACTACTAGATCTCAATTAAGGTCTATTATTAATTTAGCCTTCATTTCTCAAATTGAACAAAAAAATATTGATGATGCTTTGTGTGATGAATTTTGGGTCCTTGCTATGCAAGAATAGTTAATTCAATATGAGAGAAATAAGGTTTAGAACTTGGTTCCTAGACCTAAACATCATCCTATTATAGGCACCAAATGGGTGTTTAGAAATAATATGAATGAACAAGGTGTCATAACTAGGAACAAAGCTAGACTAGTAGCTAAAGGTTATAATCAAGAGGAAGGCATTGATTATGATGAAACCTTTGCCCCTATTTTAAGGTTAGAAGCTATTAGGATGCTACTTGCATTTACATCATTCATGGATTTCAAACTTTATCAAATGGATGTTAAAAGTGCATTTTTAAATGGTTTTATTGAAGAAGAGGTGTATGTTAAACAACCTCTAGGTTTTGAAAGCTTTGATTTTCCAAATCATGTATTCAAACTTTCCAAATCATTATATGGATTGAAATAAGCTCCTAAAGCGTGGTATGAAAGATTGAGCAACTTCTTAGTAGAGAAAGGTTTCTCTAAAGGAAAAGTTGATACAACTCTTTTCATAAAGAAATCCAAACATGATTTATTAATTATTCAAATATATATTGATGACATCATATTCAGTGCTACTAACCATCTATTGTGTAAGAAACTCTCTAATTTAATGTAAGGAGAATTTGAGATAAGTATGATGGGTGAACTCAAATTCTTTCTTGGACTACAAATCAAGCAACGCAAAAATGGGATTTTCATCATTCAAACAAAGTATGCAAGAGATGTTCTTAAGAAGTTTCATATGGATGGAGCTAAGATAAGTAAAAATCCAATGAGCACCCCAACCAAACTTAATAAAGATGAGAATGGCAAACTGGTTGATGAAAAGCGATTTAGAGGTATGATCGGATCTCTTCTTTATTTAATTGCTAGTAGACCCGATATTATGTTTCCTACTTGCTTATGTGATTGATTTCAATCAAGTCCTAGAGAGTCTCATTTGAATGCTATTAAAAGAATTTTTAAATATTTTTATGGTATAATGCATTTAGGACTTTAGTATCCTAAGAGTTCATCCTTTGACTTGATTAGTTATTCTGATGCAGACTTTGTTGTTAGTTTACTAGATAGAAAAAGCACTTTTATAACTAGTCAAGTTTTAGGACAATGTTTAGTTTCTTGGTTTAGTAAGAAACATGTTTCGGTTGCCTTATCCACTACTGAAGTTGAATATATTGCAGAAAGTCTTTGTTATTCACAAGTTTTATGGAAAAAATAATAGTTATTAGACTACGGTGTAAAACTTAATCACATTCCAATTAAATGTGATAATACAAGTGATATTAACCTTAGCAAAAATCCCATTCAGCATTCTAGAACTAAGCATATAGATATTATACATCATTTCTTGCGTGATCATGTTCAAATTGGTGATATCTCACTTGAATTTTTTGATATAAATAATCAACTTGTAGATATCTTTACCAAACCTCTCAATGAAGAGAGATTAAATTTCATTAAGCATGAATTGGACATGATTGATGGTTCTAGTTTATCTTGATTTTATGTTTAATTAATGGTTGAACTGTTTTCATGTGAAATCATGTCATGTTTATTGATCACTTTATTTGATAAATATTTTGATTTTGATCTTGAAATTTTTTTAGTCATTAGCTTATATTTGGTTTATCTTTTTAAATTTCCTTTTGCAGTTTGTCAAAGGAGGATAAATAATTTGATTTTTTATGTGTTCCTAGTTAATTTTTTTTAACATGTGTACATAGTTTTTTTTTAATTTTAAAACTCCCTTAAAAAATGTGTTTATGTTAGTGACATATTATGTTTTTATTTGATATAAGGGGAGAAAATTTGTTTAAATTTTTGCATGCATATTAACATTATGATTAATTTTTCTGTACATCATATGTTACAAAAGGTCTTATTTTGCTTACTTTATGTATGACATAGATTTTATAAAGATTTTGAGTATCTTTGTTTTTCATTTTCCCTTTATATATCTCTCTTTTCTTTTTGCTTTTGACAAAGGGGGAGAAATATATTTGAGTTTGTTATTTGTTACTATACATGTGTATAATATTTTATTATTTATGTGTTTATACATGCATAATTCATGTATAATTTCTTCTTAGGAATGGTTTTCATCTTTGATAAAGCATGAACATCTTCTTAGGAATTGTTTTGATCTTTGATAAGGAATGAATATTTTTACAAAGATTTGGTATATCTTTGCTTTGTTCCTATAGGAAGTGATGCATTTTAGTAGCACTATATGCATATATATTTGAAATTATTTCCTCACATTGCCTAACGTTTATTTAAATTATCATGTTATAATATTTTATGTTTTTAAATCATTTGTCATAAGAATGTCATGTTTTTACCCCCCCTGCTATATTTTATATTGTTTATATTTTTTTATCAAGGGGAATAATCTATAAATTTATATTTCTTATCATGTCCATATTTTTAGGGGGAGAAATAACGAAATATATTACATTTGGTATCATTATTATCACACACTTTACTTTGTATTATTTTTTAATCAAACTCAAAATAAGTTTGTCAAAATAAAAAAGGGGGAGATTGTTGACCTTAGGAATAATCAATCTTAATTTTGATCTTTAAAAACTTAATTTTTAGCATTTACTTTTTTATTTTAAGTGTGTATAATGTAGGACTCTATTGAACGTTAAAATGAAGTATAATTATCTTAGGCTGATTGGACCTTTAAGATTCAAGGAGGCTTTTGACATCCTTAGAGCTTCATAATGAGAAAGTTATCTTCTTCACATTTGAATTAGAAATCTTAAGATTTCTGAATTGGGCTTTTTGTCAAAATCCAAGTTCATTTGGTTATGAAAATTTTGAGTCGAAATCCACATATACATCTGCTATCTCCGATTGCACATCTCTTGGTATTTTGGATATATCTTTAATTACAAAATTCCAATTAAAGTAATTAAAAATGATATGGAAAGATAAGTCAAATATATAAAACTTTCATGAGGAAAGTGTGGGAAAATTCAAATTTCTTTAGGAGAAAATCATGGCTTCAACTTGTGTATAGTTGTCTGATAGTATTCTGCATTTTAGATTGCACAGCTCCTACTATTTTGGAATATCCTGAGCTAAAAAAGTTAAATATAGGTGATTCAAAATAATATAGAAATATAAGTCAAATATCTATAACTTTCATGAAAAAAGTATGGGCAAATTCAAATTTCTTCAATAGCAAATTAAGGGTTCAACTTGGATATAGCTGTCTGACAGTAATTTGCATTACAATTGCATAGCTCTTAGTATTTTGGACATATTTTAAGCTATAGAATTCCAATTTGGATGATTCAAAATTACATGGAAAGATAATTCAAATTTCTATAGCTTTTATGAAGAAATTATGGGCAAATTCAAACGTCTTGAGTAGCCAATCATGGTTTTAATCCATGAATAGCTGTCTGATAACATCCCTTTCAATGATTCAAAATATAGACATTGGAAACATTATTTGCACCTCCAAAAGCTATATTTTTAAGTATAAATACCTCTAGAGCTGAATGGAAGTTAAGAAACTTGTTTATCAATCATTCTTTCTTAAGCATTCATTGAGATCTCAAATTCTCTTAAATAATTCTTTGTTTGTATGAATCTTATGAGAGTTGGGTGTGTGTTAGAAATAGAATTTCTCTTCATCTTAAATCTTGGGTTGGATTAGAAGGGAAGTAAGATTTATTTCTAAAGGAATTAGTTTAAGTGTGGTCTATTAAAACACTTGGGTTTTGGTTGTTTGAGTGAGCCTTGAAAACTCATGTTGGAAGGTTATAAGAGTGAACCATAAAACTCTTGTGTAATCTTAATATTATGAATAAGATTATGGGTGATTGAAAATCCTAACTTGGGGATAAGCTAGGTGGAGATGTAGGATTTTTGTTGAATCTGAACTCCTTAAATCTTTGTGTTCTTCATTCTTCCTTCTTAATTTCCAATCAATTCTTGCAAATAATTCTTTTAATTTGTCATTTTTATTTGATAGTCCTATTCACCCCCTCTAGGACTCTTTTCAAGATACAATGGCAAATCTTATAAAGTACAACATGTGGGACATATACTTTAAAGCATAAACATCTAGAGTACATCATCTTAAGAAAATAGTACAATAACAGGCAGCCATAATCAAAGGCCCACACCTAGCCTCACAAATAAACACATCAACAATGGTTATCATCAAAAGTAAAAGCTAAACTCACTTAAACTTTCCCACCATTTTGCCTAAGTGCTCATCAGTCGCATCCATCTTAAAAGCCTCTAATTGCGTCTGTAGTTTATTAATCTACTCACGATAAGATGCTCACTCCCTTTCCCATTCTTGACTAGCAAAAATGTACTCAATTTGTATGAAATAAACACTATACATCATTCATTCATATATATATGAAAACATCTATATAAAATAGGAAATGTATATACTTTATGTTCACTAGTAAACTCCACAAATTACTATCATGAACTCCCTACAACCGTGTACCAAAATTGAGCTGTGGAAATAGGTACCTACAAAGTAAGAATAAATAATATGAAGAGTCAAGATAGTAAATAAAATAGAGAAAGAAGAAACCCAACATAAAAACTATAAGGCAACAGGCAACATGAGTGGTGTTTGGATGCATAACATCCGATAAAGGATACCTAGGCTAAGGCAAAGGAAAATATGCCTTAGCTCTAGAAATTGTTAACCTACCAAGTCTCTATGAACTTAGCTACTAGAAGCTATACCATTGACATGACCTATACCACTGACATGACCTATAGTCTCAATCCTTAAAGTGTCCTCCCCATCAATACAAAAATTTGATCTCTTCCGATAAGATCTCCCTTACTACAGATAAAATCTCAAAACTCATGTTATATTCTTTTTCACTAATAAAAGTTTGCTACATATTTGTATATAAATAGGAAAAATAAGACTATGAATCATATCATATCAAAAGAATATACTTTGAAAGAAGAATGACCTTGAGATACCTTGGAAATCCTAGCTCTCAAACCTAAAGGTTGAATAGGATCCACCTGAGAAGGTGGGGGTGGTGGAATGAAGCCATCAGCCATAGCATCAATCAGTTATGGGATCAAGACATTCACATAAAAAAAAGTCTTTTTGTCTAGAAAATGTTTAGATGGATACCCTGTCTTAGCTATAGCAAGTTCATCCTCAACGAGCTCTCAACCCCAAAATATATCCCTCAGAGGTGTGACAGGAACTCTCCTTCTATGATACGAACCCTACCTATAATAGAGATAGAACGTACATCCAACTTTGAATATTAGCCAAGGATCATTAAGGATGGGTTGTGTTGATGGAGCTAAACCCCTTGCTTATTAAATTGAAGTAAGACACTTAGCTATTAAAAGATGAACAATCACATAATTCTAAGCCTAATCTAACCTAACAATTGTAATGAAAGGTAGAAGTGAAATAATTCAAGTAAACTTGAAAAAGTTTCAAAAGAACAAAGTTTAAGGAAAAACCTCACTTTTTAATATTTGAATCCTTTAAATTCTTTTTTCAGTGTATAAGTCCTTATATAGGCATGTAAATAACCAAATACTTAAAGGAAAAAGGTTTTATTGCTTATTTCCAAAGATACTTATATAGGAAAATCCTTGAATAAGGAGGTTTGCTTCAAAATAAGACAATTAATGACAACTCATCTTTGAAAAGTCAAATTTGACAACTAATGACAACTCATTACAACTAAGAAAAATGATAACTCATGACAACTAAGCATTGAAGCATGCTATATCACATGCCATGTAGGATGTTGACCATTGACCCTTGACTTTGATTTTGACTTTGATTTATTGAAATGGACTTAGAATATCCTTGAATCTTCTCACATCTTCTAGAATCTTCCTTATTGACTCCAAAATATAAAATTAACTTGAAAATTCATCCAATTCAAGCTAATTAATTTTGGAATAGGAAATTAAGCTAATTAACTTGAAGTCTTCATCATTCCGCTCCATGCTTACACTTTTAATCCCTATTAGGTTTCATATTATCATATACGGTCCATCCTACCAACAATAAACTTGCTCACCTATGTACCATACTCTATTAATAAGATTAGTCAATAACACTCTCTGTTGAGTTAGACACTAGGTCATTGTCATCTCCAATTACTAGTCCCTCCTTAATAGCCACCAACAGACATGAATCTATGCAAAAAGGATTAAGCAAAGGCTATAAAAAAAAGATGATGAGAATTAAAAGAATCCATCATACCTATTCAAAATTCAAAGCACTCATATAATCCCTGGCCTGTACTAGGCTCTCGATCAGATAAAATATCTTTTGAGTCCATCATGGGTAGCATGGAAAACCACTCTTAGAAAAATTCTCAATAGAAGGAAAATGGAGAATCTCAAACTTATAAGCCTAAATCTATAAAAAAAAAGTAAGAATATTCAACATGAAAAAAGTCAAAACACTCAACATCAACATTCAATAGGCTACATCCAAGCCAAAATATATACGAGAAAAGGTAGCCATGCCCCAGCTATACTTCAACAGATCATCTAAATTCCTCATCTTTGGTAATAACCACAAGGAACTAGTGCCTGAAGCATTTGGGAAGATGACTACACTGAATAATTAGAATAAGAAATATTGGGCTAACTACTCTGACATCATTCTTTGACCTAACTTTGGTGATGAACTTCATATAATGGATAAGAGTAAAACTACCCTTGTTCATAGGTTCAACAATACCGAACAATCTTATAGTGTAGCTATCCCTTACTAATGTAGAACTACATGCCTCATCATTGAAAGGGAGAGCCTCCCTGAAGAAACTCAGTCTAGTAATGGTGGTAAAGTCCAATAGGGTAATAGTCATCTCTTTGAAAGGCAAATGGAAAGTGTGGGTAGTGTCCATCCTCTGCTTGATAAGAGCATACATCGTAACTTGACTCGATGAATGCGAGGAAAAATAATACCATCAAAGACCCTACCAACCACTAGATGCTTCACACATAATGGGAGACCCTCATAGTATAGGCTAACCATGTTAAAGCTATTGGGCAATACAGTAATAGGCCTATAAGGCTACAACCAATAGGAAATTCATTTTTATAATACTTGCTAATTACCATAATTGAAACTCCCTTTTTTCTATAATTCTAAAAAAATGAACAATTAACATTAACATCAAGAGCTATACAAACGACAAGAGCTAAACAAATGGTTATAGCTAAAGATATAAACAACAAGAGTTACATAAATGGCTAAAGCAAAAGATATAAACAATAAGAGCTATACAAACAACAAGAGCTACACAAATGGCTAAAGCTAATATACAATCAACAAGAGCTACATACATAGCAAGAGCTACACCAAAAACTAAAGATAAATGCAAAAGAAAAAAAGAAAGAGCTAACAAAAAAATTATAGCAAGGGGTACTAGCCTTACGCAAATGAGTAGCCCATGCATGAATCCCCAAACTATGGATGATAGGAATCACACTGCCTTGATAGAGCCCTCAATGACTCTCAAACAAATGAGAAAAAGCTTTGCTTTTAACTTATATAGTAGTTTATAGGTCTTTACAGCTCCTATAGCAATAGTCGTAGAAGTCCCTACACAGGTTTTTGCAGCTCTTGAAGTAGCATCCACAGTTTCTACATCACCTCCCTCGAATTCCATGTCATTAAAATTTAAACACACATTGTAATATTTTTAGGAATTGCACCAAACATAAGGTCTGAAGGAGAGTCCATAGCTTCCAAAAAGTAAAAAATGACAGAAAGAGAAGTGCACTTTAGAATGATCCATAGAGGGTCACATGGCTAACCACTTTTATTAGGTTATGTGTGTAGATGGTGGGGTTTAACACGCTTCCAAGATTTTAGCAATCATGACATTGTTTGAGCTTATGGCTCTAGAGAACACACTACTATATCACAAAAACATAGTGTGGAGATGAGGAGTCACCACCCAAGGTAATAATTGGGAAAAATTGAAAGTGGTGGTACTCGATTCTCTAAAAGAAAGCTAGTACCATAACTAAGAGAATCTGGATATGGAACACTAACTTCTTTCAGCTTTATGTTCATTTAGAATTACTTTATGAATTATTGTCTTATCTACTATTTACATGCAATTTCATATAAAGCCTTATTTAAACAATTAACCCCAAGCAAACCAGTCACAAAAAATACATATCAACAATGCATTCATTTAAGTTCACAATCCTGAAGTTAGTCTAATCTACATTGATTTTAATTAAACGAGCTAAATCCACATGTTTTAATTTACAAGTGACCCTGAAGACTAATGGGCCTAATTCCTATTTAATTTTAATTGGGTGGACCTAAGTCTATTTATTTTAATTCTAAAAGTGAGCATACATCTACAAATTATGAAGTATTTAAATTAGTGGGCCTAATTTTACATGTTTTAATCCTAAGGTGATCTTAAATCTACAAGTTATGGAAAAGGCTTTAATTTAGTGGGCTAATTCTAAATTAATTAAATTAAACTAAAGTGGGCCTATATCTAATTTACTAAATGAAACTAAATAATCTCTAACCTAATTTCTAATTAGTTATGGGCCTAAAATGCATTTTAATTAATTAAAATCTATACATAATTAATTAATAACCTATTAAATGAGATGGGTTAATTAAAAGACGGCCAAAAAAGAACTATCTAAACCTAAAATTAAACTTATGTACAAAATAAAATCCAACAAAGAAATTAATTAAAAAAAAACCTAATTTAGTTAAAGTGGCCTTAAATAATTAATTAATTAACAAATTATTAATGAATAAAATAATTAACAAGCAACCCTAATCATATTCACTTAAATCTAATTATTTTAAAAACCCTAATTTTGATTTCTATGTCATTGGTTTTAATTAATTTACCCAATTGAAACCTTAATTTTACTAACCAATTATTTAAAATAAAACACATAATACATACTTAGGATTCCACTATTCCCACTACTGGGGCTATTACAATGATCTACTACAAATTAAAAATTAAATTCAATACAACCCAAAAAGCCAAATAAATAAAAATACAAAATAAAACTATCAATAAAATAAATGAATAAATAAAATACCCAGAAACCTAAAAAACTATGTTCAAATACAAAATTTAATCTATGGCATTCCATGAATCTTCACAGGTTCTCCATAGGTTTTGTTCTCCATAATGAATTCATGTCACACCATCCATCAAGAGAATAAAAAATAAAAAAAATAATAAAAAATTAGTCAATCAATGATTAAAAATAATAATAATTATAAACAAAATTAATTATAAAAATAAATTCAAAATCAAAATAAAAGAAGAAGGAGAAAAGATTTGAGAATGAGATGCAGTATTGATTTCCTTCATAAGGATGATTACTATTGATGAAAGCCTACGACTTTTATTATGTTTGTTTGTGGTTTTAGTTTATTTGATTTGATTTTTTGGCAAAGAACTAAAGAAAATCACATAAAAAATCCAAGTGGGTATATTATGGCTCATGGCTAAGAATCAGAGAAAGTATATGAAAAAATAATAAAACCCTTAGAGCCTCCCCCCTTGTGAAAAAAAAGACAAATATCTATCATGTAACCCTATGTTAGGTTCAGGACAAAGATTAAATAATTTTTTTTTGTTATTTATCTAATAAAAAATAAATTTATCAATATATTTATCTAAAAAAATTAACATAACAACCAATAAAAATAAGTATAAAAGAAAAATAAAATAAAATAATAAATAAAATAAATATTAAATAATAAATAAAAATTGTAGAGTGCTGGTCAGGAGTGTGGCTTTTCAACTGAATATCTATATTTTCGATCAGAAATATAAATTAGAAATCAAGATTTTTGATTGGAAATCTACATTTTTGATGTTACTTCTTTTTCTTTTTGAATTTTCTCTTTTTTCTTGAATTTTTTAAAGAAATAATTAAAAATGAAATGTAAAGGTAAGTCCTAAAAAAATAAAATAAAACAAATAGAATTTATAATTTATTTCAAAACCAATAAATCAGACCTAATAAATATAATGTCACAATTAATTTTCATCATTAGGTCCTCTATCACATCCAAACTCAAATCATCCCGAAATTGGGTGCCTACAATTAGCTCCCTTTGTCATTGTTTGCTTGACAAATTACGGCAAAGAAAATAAGCACACAATTTCTTTTAGATACTTACTTGTGCACCTTAAGGCATTTTCCTGTAAGTGATCGTCGGTTCAAGATGAATGCTTATGTTGCTATGCAACACTAGGCCGAATGCTAAAGCATTTAGCAAATTTCACTATAATCCCCATGAGACATCTAGTGAAAAAAATGATTTGAGAACCTATGGAACATTTAGCGATGAGCTTCAAAAATACATTATACACCAAACATATAGTGTTGATTTGAAAATGCACCATACTCGGACATATAGTATTGATTTGAGAATACACTACACTCGGACTTGTAGCGTTGATATGAGAATATGCTATACTCAAACGTATAGCATTGATTTGAAAATGCACTATACTTAGATGTCTAGTGTTGATTTGAGAATGTATTACACTTGGATGTATAGTGTTGATATGAGAATATGCTATACTCGGATGTGCAACGTTGATTTGAAAATGCACTATACTCAAATGTAAAGTGTTGATTAAAAAATACATTATAATTGGATATATAATGTTGACTATACTCAGATGTATGATATTGATTGAAAAATACGTATACTCGAATGTATAGTGTTGACTATACTCAGAGATATAGTATTCATTAAAAATACACTACACTCAGATGTATAGTGTATTTTGAAGAATAAATTACACTTGGATGTATAATGTTGACTATACTCTGATGTATAGTATTAATTGAAAAATACATTATACTCTGACGTATTATGTTAACTATACTCAGATGTATAACTTTGACTGTATTCAAACATATAGTATTGATTGAAAAATACTTATACTTGGATGTATAATATTAACTATACTCAGATGTATAGTATTGATTAAAAATGCACTATACTTGGACGTATAGTGTATTTTGAAAAATCATTATACTCAGATGTATAATGTTGACTATACTCAGACGTATAGTATTGATTGAAAAATACATTATACTCGGACGTATAATATTGACTATACTCGGATGTATAATATTGACTGTACTTTAACACATAGTATTAGTTGAAAAATACATTATTCTCGGATGTATAATGTTGACTATACTTGGATATATAGTGTTGATTTGAAAATGCACTACACTCGGATGTATAGTGTATTTTGAAAAATACATTATACTCGGATGTATAATGTTGACTATACTTTGACGTGTAGTATTAATTGAAAAATACATTATACTCAGATGTATACTGTTGACTATACTTGAATGTATAATATTGATTATACTCGGACATATAGTATTAATTGAAAAATACTTATACTCGGATGTATAATGTTGACTATACTCAAACGTATAGTATTGATTCAAAATGCACTACACTTGGACTTATAGTGTATTTTGAAAAATACATTATACTCGGACGTATAATGTTGACTATACTTGGATGTATAGTATTGATTGAAAAATACATTATACTCAAGCATATAATGTTGACTATACTCGGATGTATAGTGTTGATTGAAAAGATACATTATACTCAGATGTATAATGTTAACTATCCTCAGACATATAATATTGACAAAAAATGCACTATACTCAGACATAGAGTGTTGATTGAAAAATACATTATACTCGAACATATAATGTTGACTATACTCAGACGTATAGTATTAATTTTAAAAAATACATTATGCTCAGACGTATAATGTTAACTATACTCAGATGTATAGTGTTGATTTGAAAGTGCACTATACTCAGACATATAGTTTTGACTAAAAAATACATTATACTCAGACGTATAATGTTGACTACACTCTGACGTATAGTATTGATTTGAGAATATTACACTCGGACATGTAGTGTTAATATAAGAATACACTATACTTAGACATATAGCATTGACTTGAAAATGCACTATACTTGGATGTATAGTGTTAATTTGAGAATACTACACTCGGGTGTGTAGCGTTGATTTAAGAATACGCTATACTCAGATGTATAGCATTGATTTCTTTTCTACTGACAATTTATTAATTCATTGAATTATTAAATTATGTACTATTTCACAGCTTTTTTAAAAAAATTTATGAGAAAATTCATCACTTTATCACAAGAAAGCGTGCAATCAATAAATCTCACTATTTTTTTTTCATTTTCATGACTATTATTTATTTGCAATTCACAAGAGTCAGAGGTATCATTAATCATCTTATATTAAGAGCATATTTTTTTTACCAAGTGAAGAGCTTACTTCCACACCTAATTTTAGGGAGAATTTGCTAAAAAAAACTTATGAAAATTGAGCATAAAAAGATCGAATTTTAAGTATCAAAACAGTCTTTGAGTTATTTTTGTGCTTTCCTTCCTTATCCGAGTATTCCCCCACCTTTCTCATATTACTCAGTGTGGATACCATTGGAAAGGTCCTTTTCATACTCATACTCTTACAAAGCATTGAAGTAAATAGAATGGCTTTTGATGTGGGTCCTCTTTTAGTATTCCCCTGCCTTTCTTATATCACTCAGCGTGGATAGTGCTAGAAGTTTTACTTTGATACTCTTACTTATTTATGAGCATTAGAGTAAATTTTGCTTGATACTATTTTAATTCTCCTCTTAGTATTCCCTTGCCTTTCTTGTATTACTCAGCATGGATGCCATTAAGGGATTTTGTACTCGTACTCATTTTTGAGCATTGGAGTAGATTTTAAGCACATTTATTACTCAAAAGACTGAAATGATACTTTGAAATTCAAGCAATTATACTGCAAGTCCACAGATTTTTTTTTGTATATTATTCCCCTTATTTGGGTGCAGAGCAAGCATTAGATTGATTAGAGTTTATAAACTTTAAACACAAAGCTATTAACTAAACATCTAAATTTTGCAAGGTTAATAAAAGAAAGCAACTATGATAAAAGGTAATGAGATATGCTTTTTGCACATGATCTCATGAAGTTGATGAATTTATTTTCAATTTTTGAATTTTATGATTAAGATGGTACTTTATTACAGAATCTATAGAAATAGAGTTCTGTTACTTCCTTTTATTATTTTAATGAGTGTTTGGCATTTGCTATCTTACCCATTCTAAATAATGCATTGTGTTAACCTTAGCAATAATCAATATTAATTTTTTATCTTAACAAACTTAATTTTGAGCATTTAATTTGTTTGTTTAAGTGTGTATAAGGTAGGACTTTATTGGAAGTTAAAATGAAGTATGAATATCTTAGGCAGATTTGACCTTTGAGATTCAAGGAGGCTTTTGGCATCCTTAGAGCTTTATAATAAGAAAGTTATCTTCTTCACATTTGAAGTAAAAATCTTAAGCTTTTTGAATTAGGCGTACTTGTCAAAATCTGAGTTCATTTGGGTATGCAAATATTGAGTCAAAATTTGAGTTCATTTAGGTATGCAAATATTGAGTCAAAATCAACATATGCATTTGCCATTTTAGATTGCATAGCTCTTAGTATTTTAGACATATCTTATGCTTTAGAAGTCCAAGTAAGATGTTTTAAAATGATATGGAAAGCTAATTAGAATATCTATAAGTTTTATAAAGAAAGTATGGCAAATTCAAACTTTTTCAATAGGAAATCACAATTTCAACTTGTGCACAGCTATTTGGCAGTAGTCTACATTTTAGATTGCATAGCTCTTAGTATTTTGGACATATCTTGAGCTAAAGAAGTCCATTAAGGTGACTCAAAATGATATGGAAATATAAGTTAAATATCTATAACTTTTAAGAAGAAAGTATGGGCAAATTCAAACTTCTCTAGTAGCCAATCAAGATTTTAATCCATGCATAGTAGTCTAATGACATTACTTTCAAAAAAATTTAATTATAAATGTTGGATTCAAAATATAAACATTGGACCCATTATTTGCACTTCCAACAACTATATTTTTGAGTTTTTATCTATATAAACACCTTTAGAGCTAAATGGAAGTTAAGAAATTTTTGCTTATTATCATTATCTATCTTAACATTCATTAAAGCTCTCAAATTCTCAAATATTCACTTTTTGTTTATAACTCTTATGAGAGTTGATTGTGCGTTAGAAATACAATTTCTCTTCATCTTAAATCTTATGATAGATTAGTAGGGAAATGAGATTTATTTCTAAAAGAATTGGTTTAAGTGTTTTTTGAGTGAACCAGTAATAAAAAAATACATATAAACAATGCATTCATTTAAGCTTACAATCCCTAAGTTAGTATAATCTACATTGATTTTATTTAAATGGGCTAAATCTATATGTTTTAATTTACAAGTCACCCTAAAAACTAATGGGCCTAATTCATATTTAATTTTAATTAGGTGAGCCTAAGTCTATTTATTTTAATTCTAAAAATGGGCCTAAATCTATAAATTATGAAGTATTTAAATTATTGAGCCTAATTTTACATGTTTTAATCATAAGGTGATGTTAAATCTACAAGCTATGGAAACCCTAATTATTTTAAAACCCTAATTTTGATTTCTATGTCATTGATTTTAATTAATTTACCCAATTGAAACCCTAATTTTACTAACAAATTAATTAAAATAAAACACATAATACATACATAGGATTCCATTATTCTCACTACTGGGGTTATTATAATAATCTACTATAAATTAGAAATTAAATTAAATACAACACAAAAAGCCAAATAAATAAAAATACAAAATAAAATTATCAATAAAATAAAAATAAATAAATAAAATAACTAGAAACCCTAAAAACGATGTTCAAATATAAAATTTAATCATTGCATTTCGTGGATCTTCACATGTTCTCTATAGGTTTTATTCTCAATTATGAATTCATGCCACTCCATCCATCAAGAAAATAAAAATAAAAAATTAGTCGATCAATGATCAAAATAATAATAATAAACAAAATTAATTATAAAAATAAAATCAAAATCAAAATAAAAGAAGAAGGAGAAGAAGATTTGAGAATGAGATGCAATATTGATTTCCCTCAGAAGGATGATCACCATTGATGAAAGCCTGTGGCTTATATTGTGTTTGTCTATGGTTTTAGTTTATTTGATATGATTTTTTGGCAAAGAATTAAAGAAAAGCACATAAAAAATCCAAGTGGGTGTATTGTGGCTCACGGATAAGAATAAGAGAAAGTATATAAAAAAAATAATAAAACCCTCGGAGTCTCGCCCCTTGTGAAAAGAAATTAAAAAATATATAGAAATATAGTCCTGTAACCATACGTTAGGTCCAAGATAAAAATCAAATAAAACAATTTTTTTGTTATTTACCTAATAAAATTTTTTTTATCTATATATTTATCTAATAAAAAAACTAATAAAAAATAAGTATCAAAGTAAAATAAAACAAAATAATAAATAAAATAAATATTAAATAATAAATAAAAATTGCGGAGTGTTGGTCGAAAGTGTGGATTTCTGATTGGAAATCTATATTTCCAATTGGAAATCTACATTTTTGCTGCTACTTCTTTTTTTTTTTTTGAATATTCTCTTTTTTTAAAGAAATAATTTAAAATGAAATTTAAAGGTAAGTCCTAGTAAATAAATAAATAAATAAAGTAAAATAAAAATAATTGATAATTTATTTCAAAACTAATAAATTAGACCCATAAATATAATTTCATAGCCAATTTTCATCATCTGTTCTTCTGTCACATCCAAACTTAAATCATCCTGAAATTAGGTGCTTACAATGCGATTCGAAACGCAACAGGAATTTTTAAAAAATTTAATCACTAGCATGAACTAGGATCCATGTAATTCAATTAATTGATTTATTAGGGTTTCTGAAAACCTTACCACGGATGAAAATTAGGTAAGAATAATGGAAGGTTGAGAGGGGGTTCACATCAGTCACATCTTACCTTGAGCTTTTTTATTTTATAGGCTGGATTAAGATGTCTCTAAATGAATACATACTCCATAAGTATCCACACGAACAACCCTTGAATCCAAATGAATGTGTGCTAGCACCTTTTATTAATTGTCTCATAACTTAAGAACTCTGTCTTTAGCTTTCTAAAAGGAGAGAAATTGAATTTTGGTGGCAAAAAATTATTAGTGTGTGAAACCCTAGAGAATATGTTATATTTATAGACCTCTTAATTAGGGTTTCACTTACTAAAATGAATTTTGGTAATTTCTCACTTACCAAAACGTTTTTGGTATATTCCACTTATTCTAATTCTGATTTTATTCAAATACCAAATTAGAAATAGTTTCATATTTATTTAAGATAACTCTTACCTTATATAAAAAAAACCTATATGGTCACATATTTAGAACAAGTCCAAAACGAATATGGGCGTTTTGGGCTTGTTCTAAATATGTGGCCCTATAGGTTCACATGACATTGACAGTGAGCCTAAAACCCCTATTTAGGCCTACAAGTCATAATTGGCCTCTAGAAAGATATTATGACTACCCAAGTTATGTGAAGGTCAATAATCTGACATAACTTAATTTATAGTGAATATTGCAGTCCTTTTATCACTTGATATCTTGATTGAATATAAAACATAGTTTCTATCATCCTTCTATAATTCAATTATGTCATTTCTTAATTCCAAGTTGATTGAGAATAATAACTCTTTATTAATTCACTTTACCTTGGCCATGTATTTTCCTCAGTCTATCTTATCAGTGGGCTCATAGATATCTTACTTAGATTAAATGATGGAAAATTTCATTCTCAATCACTCATATCCTCACATAACTCATTTCATATACAACAACAATCTATTTTATCATCCATTTAAAGATAATGTTAGATTGTGTCAAAATACAAAATAGTTATGTAGAAATCCATGGTAAATTCATGGTCAGAGTACTAAATCAATATTATTGTGATGAGAATTACTTATGATAATTATCTATATAGTATTCTTATGATGGTTCAATCTAGTACATTATTTCTTAAATAAGTACCTATGAGTTGACTTAATATCTCATATTCATGATTAATAAAACATAATCATCAGTCAACACTATACTAGCCTTAATACATTATAATGATTAGGGATAATTTGAAAAGAACTTAAATTTAATCTAAGGGTTTTACTATCAAGTCACATGCTTGATGACCTTAGGAAGAATTGACTATTCAAGTAATTATCACAAAATAAAATAAAAATAAAAATGCCTCTTTATTAATAAAATGATAAATTCAAAACATGGTCATACATAATTGACTTATTGCATATCATTAATAGCTCTATCACCTTATGCGCACTCCGAGGCACTTGCACATGCACTTCAAGACCCATACACACACACTACTAGGGTCCTACACTTGAATTTTAGTACAAAAACACATGTAAAACACACGAACATGAGCATTGCATATTTTAGGACATTGCATTTGGTATCACTATCTTAGAAACTTGCATTACTATTTAAGAAGAAGAAAGAAAAATCACATACAAAATAGTATGAACATGTTACATTATTACCACATCACCAAAATGGCATTGATAGCATAATAATTAATGATATCATTACTACATCATCACTGCTAAAAAGCATTTTTGCATTTCTTTTATTCGATTAGTAGCCTATTTATATGCTTAGTAGCATTTTTTATCTACTTAGTAGCATTTTTTATTTGCTTTGTATCATTTTAATTTTCATTAAAGCACTCTTATTTGCTTAGAAGCATTTTCATCTGTGTGACATCAAAGAAGGTTATAGTAACATTTTCATATGTGTGACACCTAAGAATGTTATAGTCCTATTTTCATTTGTATGACACCTAAAAGGATTATAATCGCATTTTCATCTGTGTGACACCTAAAAGGTTATGATCGCATTTTCATTTTCATGACACCTAAGAAGGGTATAGACACATTTTCATTTATGTGACACCTAAGAAGGTCATAGTTGCATTTTCATCTGTGTCACACTTAAGAAGGTTATAGTCGCATTTTCATTTATATGACACCTAAGAAGGTTATAGTTGCATTTTCATTTATGTGACACTTAAGAAGGTTATAGTCATATTTTCATAGTTGCATCTTCATTTGCATTTTCACTTGGGTGATACCTAAGAAGGCTATAGTCACATTTTTATAGTCACATCTTCATTTGCATTTTTGTCTATATGATGCCTAAGAAGGTTATCATCACATTTCCATTTGCTGGACACCTAAGAAGGTTATAATAGCATCACCTTGCCTAATGCCTAATGAGGTAACAACAGCATCCTTAACATGACCATGTTAAGTGTGACACCACTAATGATTATATAACTGTGCAAGAGTCTACATCACATCACATCATGCATCTCTGCATCACTTACATTGTCCTTAAGAGTATCAAATCAGTATAAATCATGATGAGCCTAATGTTTAAAGATCACATAGCATGCCATCAAGGTAAGTACATCTTCTCAACAAACCCATTTTTGCATCTCTGCCTTGCTTCACAGCATTGCCACCAGCATTAGAATGCAATGTAAAACATGCAAAGTAGGAAGTAACTATCATACATTGAATTTTGACTATCCCCAAAAAGGGTCTAATGATGAAAGTAACTTTTCAAATATAACAAGTATCTATTCATCCATACCGCTTCTAAAGCATGCTAAAGTCCAAAAAACCTCAAACCAAGTCTCCAAAGTGCAAAATTGATCACTAAGTCATTAAGTCGTACTTTGATTTTATGAATTATGGATTATCAAAATGATCATTTGCTCATTTTGAGCAATCATTGCTCAAAATATGTAACTCGTCAAATCGGTGTTCATATTGTAAGATTGGAGTTCAACTTCATGAAAAAAAGGAAGCTAATTTTGATAAAATGAACATAAAAAATGCATTTAAAAGGTTTAAAAACCTTGACAAGCACTATGAAAACCAAAAAATATGGCCTTGGGAAGCTCACGTAATATGTGAAAGAGTGCATGAACACATAGCCAAGCGCGTGACCATGCAGTCAAGCGCATGGCCACATAATAGGCCGTGTGGACACGTGGTCTTATACGTAAATGTGTGCTTATGGACTCGCAAACACATGTATATATGCATAGTCATGCACTCCTAGGCGTGCAAACTTGTAAAATGCCATTTTTCTCTATAAATACTAATCTCCACCATCCTTTTTTTAGGGGGGGGGGGACACACATGCCAAAACACTATCAAATTAAAGACTCAAGACTCTAATTTTACACAGTTTTAGCTCATTCACCGCTTTTTTTCTTAGGATTTTTAGATCAACTTGAACCAAACCCACCCACATCATTGTCAAAGCATGCTTCAAATGTATACAAACTTGCATTTTACATGTCATTTTTAACCTCTAGATGAGGACAGCTTGAAAATCTCACTAAACAAAAACTTTAAGAACTCAAAAACAAGCTTAATAGAATCTAAGGACCAAATAAGTGCTTTTACTTGTTTATTTGTATTCTTGCATTTTATTTTATTATATGTTGTTGCTAAAAATTGAGAAATTATTGTGATTTGTGTTATGAGACTAGTGATATTGCATGCTACTTGAATAATATTTGCTATATTTTGATCATATTAAACTATCATTTTGCATTTTCTAGCTCTTGGAATTTAAAAATCACAAAATATCACTATTATTGTATTAAGTCTTCATTTTATTTCCAAAACATAAAATTTGTCACTTTCATGTAATTTCTACATTTTCTGCATATTAAAAACATTTTGATAAAAAAAAATCACATTTCTACACCGTAATCAACATTTTCATATAGTTTCTATAGCTATATGTGAAAAATCATCATTTTTCACATAAAGCATGTATTTTGCATCCAGTAAATATCAATATCATAATTTTGTACAGTATTCACATTTATAACGCGAAAATCATATTTCTAATAGAAATTATGCATTTTTAATATAAAAATCATATTTTTGCATTACAACTATGCATTTGTATTAGGACTGCACTCTCCCAACTCATCAAACATGAAAATAAGTATTTTCCCTCATTTTTGCATCAAAAATATATTTATAATGTGAAAATTCATATTCCAGAGTTAAAGCCTTTATTTCATGGTCCAATGATGCAACTGTGCATCTTTTCTTACTTTTGTTCTATCATTTAGAAGTGTTTTATAATAATTCCCGCAAAAGCATAAACCATATGCATTCATATGCTTACTCATAATGCATTGATTGAATATCTTATGTCTACTTTCTGTTCGAGTGGATGAGTAGATGGAATCGCATATAGTTGTGCCAACCTTTGTCTTATAGGTGGTTTTTAGATTTAGGACTAGATTTACATTTTTGCACCTTTTTTTTTCTCTTTCAAATGTATTTGCTTGGGAAGCCTTGTAAATAATTGTAAATAATTATGTACCTTTTGTCATTATTTACTATAATTTGTGAATGTGCATATACAAACTGCCATTATCGAAACTAGAGCATCACGGTTGTTGTACATTAAATTTTATGTAACGAGAAGTAGTAAAAAAGTAGTGGCCAATTTAGCCAGTTTTGTTCAATTAAAATGCATTTGGCTGGGTCAACTTTAGCCCATTTCCCTTTTTCTTTTGTTTTTGAATTTTCCTTTTTTTTTTCTTTTTGAATTTTCTCTTTTTAAATTTATTTTCTTTTAGATTTTTTCTGAATTTTTTTAAAAATAAATAATTAAAATAAATGAATAAATAAATAAAATAAGTCATAAAAGTAATTTACAATTGAGTTCAAAACCAATAAATTAGATACAATAAATCTAATTTCACAATCAATTTTCATTTGGTCTTTTGTCGCATCCAAAATGAAATCATTTAGAAATTTAGGTGCTTACAACGTGCTTATTTGCTTTGTCACAATTTGTTAAGCAAACAACAATAAAGAAGAGCAAGTATAAGCACCCAATTTTGGGATAAGTCGAGTGTGAATGTGACAGAGGATCTAGTGACGATAAATTTGTTATAAATAGGTCTTTGGGTATTGATTTTTCAATCTTAAGGATCAATTGCATCGTTTTAAAGAGTTAATTGTAACATTTTTATTTTCTTTTATAGGTGAATTTGCAAATAAATAAAATTGGAAAAGGGGGCCAAAAGATAAAATTTTTACACATTTCCAGTTGAAAATATGAAATTCCAGTTGGAATTGCACATTTCTGATTGGAATTATGTATTTCCGTTTGAAAATACACAATTCCGATCAAAATTGCACACCTCCGACCTACCTTGCTCTTATTTTTAAAATTTTCAATTTTTTTTTAAAATTCTGATTAGTTCAAAAATAATAAAAAAGAGATAACTATGTTGTTTTATCTAATAAATGTAGATTATCATTTTGTTTTATTAGATAAATTTTACATTTTATCTCCTAATAATAGGAGATAATTTTACTTTTATATAAAAAAACCTATGGGTTTTAGTAAAAAAATTTGGAGAGCTAGAGAGAGTTGTTGAGACGTAGAGACAACAAAAAAATTTTCTTTTTATGTTCATAAGTTCTTAAAAAATGCAGTGACACCTAAGGAGATATTCAATTCTCTAGACTTTATTCCTAAACATAGTGAATAAATCCACATATGAGGAGCAGTCATTACTGTATCCACCCTACATCCAAATTTTCTTTTCTTCTCTTGTTTATTTTATTTTAATTTTTATTTCATTTTAAATTTTATTTCTTTTTGGATTTGTCCTTTTTTTTTTTCTATGTTTCTTGTGATTACAATGGTGGGAGTAATGGAGTAGTCATGTCGTTGAATCAATTACCAAACTTGTGAAAATCCATGGAATGTCATGGATTAAAATACTATTCTAGCTTTATGTAGATTTTTAGGGTTTTATTATTTTATTATTTTCTATATTTTGCATTTTTTGTTTATTATTTATTTGGTTTTGGGTTATGTAATTAATTAATTAATTTTCTGCATAGATATTGTAATAGCCTCGATAGTCGAAAAATAGTTAAAATCTACTTTTTTGTGTTTTTAAAATTAATTAGTAAATTACACTCAATTTGATAAAATTCAATTAAAATCAATGGTGGTAGTAGCTAATTAGGATTTTCTGTAAATTGATTTAGGATTAAAAATTAAATTCTTTTTTTATATTTTGTTTGGGCTTGTTTTATTGTTTTTGGCCTTTTTTGTTTAATTGCGGTTATTTCATTTGTTTTGGGCCCGCGGTTTAATTATTAGGTCCATTTTTATTAATTTAATAATTTAATTAATTAGGATTGGTTAATAAGATTAAAATTAACTTTGGGCTTATTTAGGTTAATTTAGACATAGACCCACATAGATTAATTAAAAAATAATTTAGACATAGCCCATTTTAATTTATAAACTTAAGATCACTTTATAATTAAAAGAAATTTAGAACTAGACCCACTAATTTAAATTCAATCCAATTCATTATTCATAAATAGACTTAGGCCCACTTTTAGAATTAAAATAAATGGACTTAGGTTGATTTAATTAAATGATTTAGGCCCACCTTTAGTACCAAACTCATTTATAAATAAAATATATAGACTTATCTCACTTAATTAAAAAAAATGTATATTAGACTAACTTAAGGATAGCTTCATCTTATATGAATGTAATATGACTATGCCATTCATAAGACTAGTTGCTTTTGGAGTGATTATAAAATAAAGATTTAAAATGAAATTGCATGTAAATATAGAATTAGATAGTAATTTATAAGGTAATTCTAAATAAACATGACACTAAAAGAAGTTGGTATTCCGTACCTAGAATCATCTTGGTGTGGTGCTAACTCTCTTTTAAGGAATTGAGTTATCACCACTTTTAAAAGTTGTCCTTGTTATTACTTTGGGTGGCGACTTCTCATCTCCACACCATGTCTTTATGATATGGTTAGTGTGTTCCTTAGAGTCCTAAACTTAAATAGTATCGCAGTTGATAAAATTTTGGATGCACGCTAAACCCCACTATCTATAATAATATCTAAGATCCATCTTCCTAAGATGAATGTATAATTGTAGTTGGGTGAGACCTTAGTTCATTGATCAACCATATTATCAGCTGAATTTACCTTTTACATCGCCCTTTTATACAAGTTCTCTAATGATTCCTTTCTATGTGTTTGGATTTCTGATGAGACCTCAGTTCCTTTGCTAAAGTGATGACTTCATTATTGTTGCAAAAAAGAGGGACTGTCAACCCCATGATAGGAATAACTTCGAATTTAGTGACAAACTTCCTATTCCAAATAGATTCTTTAGCAGCATCTGATGTGGCTATATACTTAGCTTCTATAGTAGAATAAATGTTGATATTTGTTTGGAACTCTTCCATCTCATTGCACCTCCATTACAGGTGAAGAAAAACTTAGAGAAAAACTTTCTATCATCCACATCTGATTGGGAGACAAAATTTGTAAAACCTACAAGTTGTAAGTTACTTCTTATATAAGTGAAGACCAAATCCTTAATCCTTCTTAAGTACCTAAGGATAGCTTAACTACCACCTAATGCTCCAAGTTTGGGTTGGATTGAAACTTACCAGTCATACTAATAGTATAGACAATGTCTGACCTAGTACACAATATAATACACACTAGGCTTTCAAAAGCCAAAGCAGAAAGAACCTTAGCTATTCTTGGTTAGGTGGATACAAAGCTTAAAAGGTAATAATCCTCTTTGGAATAAAGTGTGTTAAACCTCTTCAATGCATTCTCCAAGTGAAATCTTTGGGGATAAACCTATCATTATCTTCAATATATCTTTATGGACTCGAATTTTGTGAATATATATAGCCTCCCTTAAGTCTTTTATTAAAAAGGCATGACTCAAACCCCAAGGGCACGTGACCAACACTAAGGAATGGGAAACCATGAAGCTTTTGAAACTTATAGTAAGCCTTAAAGAAATTCACTAAAATTTATTAACTTTAAAATTTCTAACAAAAATCTAGCAAAGTTTCATCTGTACCAAGGCAAAACTAAAACCTGTAAACCACAAAAATACACTCCCAAAATATTCTTTAAGTAGCATCACTTCACTACATCATAATAAACAACACCAATTATGATGTAGTGATAATAAGGAAAAAAGAGGAAAAACAAAACCTATCTAACCTATACCAAAATAAAGGGAAGATTTTTTTACAACCCATTATAAAATACAAATAAAACTACTTCACAAAATAAGCCCATCTTAATGGGTTTTTGCATTAGACCAAAGGGGTCCCAAAACATAACCAAAATAACAAAAAATACCTCAAATTTATATTAATTACATGCATGTCACCCTGATCAATTTTATTTATGTGACTACCCCGTTATTTCACTAGTGATTTATACGTATTCTTCTTCTTCTTCTTTTTATTTTTCCTTTTCTATGGCTTTTCCCTCACATGCATCTTCTCCCTTATTCCCTCCAAATATTCTTCAACACCATTCCCTTCTTCCCTCCTAATTTCCATGGCTATTGTGCATCTTCGCATAGCTAAAGGCACACACACAAAAGCAAGACACAAAAAAAGAGCTCTCTATTTTCATCTTAAATCATTAGATCTATAAATGGTCGAGACTAAGGCCCATTCATCGTCATCATCTTGAATACTATAATAAAATGAACCAAAACTAAGCTATTTTCAACAAGAATATAATCGCACGATCATCATCACTAAGTTCAATACTTCATCACAAAAAGAAATTAGAGAGAGATAATGTTATAATTAGATTTAGTTATTTTATATGCTCATTAGAATGGTTTATAGTTGAGATGGGTGTGTGATTATATCAGCACAAAGATGAGAGTAATGTTAATTATGAGGAAAATGGAGCAAAGATTAGCACTACTATAGCATAAGAAAGATATAATTAGAAGAGGTTTAAGTACCTATATTCTAAGATCTCCTTAGTCTTTTATTTCTCTTGATCTTCCTAAAATTTAAGCTCCTACTAATGATGGTCTTCACCCTCTTCCTTCCTTTGAGTGTCGTAAGTGCTTAACTTGTTAAGTTTTTTTCCCCATGTTTATTACTATAATGTTGCCTACCAATGCTATTTCTTGTGAATAACTTTTCTAGTTCTTCTAAAAGTGCCAACTTTATAGTTAGTAGGTTAGAAATATAATAGGGTTTTTTCATTTTGTGCAATTTGATTGAATTCCTAATTGATTCATAAACCTATATTTTCATTATCAGTTGATACCCAGTTCAAGTTTTAATTTTTTTTAGCATAAATTTAATTATTTTTATTTTGTTGATTAATAATATGTATGCGTTTTGTGTTGATTATGAAGCTGACTAAGCTTCATTCTCTGGGTGCTAGGATTTCAGTGGAGGTGGTAGATGGGTATAGGCTCAGTTGCTCACACATGCATTTTAATTAATTGTAATTGCCCTAAATGGCAGTCGGGGTGGGGTGGGGAAAGGGTGAATAGAGCTTTTAAGAAAATAAAAGAAAATTAAGGTGAATTAAAGAAGAATTAAGGATTATAAGTAACTACTGCTGCTGCTACTACTACTACTATTGCTACTACTGCTGTTGATAAAAACATATATAAAATTATTGTATTAGAAACATAAAATAAACAAGAAGTATTGATGTGTGATTCTACGAGTGTGTGTGCATATATGTGTGTGTATAGACTCATAATTTTGTTAATATTAAATATGAATATTTAAAATCTAACACTATATATAATTCAGTAAAATGATACTTTTTTAACCTTTTTGAATAAAAATAAATATCAATTAATAATCAAAATTTTTTTATCACCCTTAAAACAAAAATACAAAACAAAGTATCAAAAACCAAAAAAATACAAAAATAATAAAACAAAACATATCCCAACAGAATCATTTTAACTCATCATCACCACCAATAACTTCAACAAACTCTAAATTATAAACTTTCTTCTTCTCACCTTCCCCTCCACCTTTAGCGTCTTTAAAATGCAATTTTCTTCCTCTAGTTCTTTTGCTTTTTGAGTTGTAAGTTCCTCTAACACATCAGTAATCTTTCTAAAGGCTTGTCGAATTCACTTTCTCGAGTGAACTCATTCACTTCATTTGCCTAAGAATCTTAGTCTATCTTTTTTGGGCTCTCCTTCTAAGACGACTCCCAACCACACACTACATTTAGGGTGAACTCATTAATTCTTGCTTGGCTAGCTCTTCATCAATCTCCCATCCAGTTGGGATGGTAGATTTTAGTGGTATGTCAAAAGAAAGAGAATTCGAATATTTCACTCAATAATCATATTTTTCTAAAAGCTAGCCTAAGAATCCTATTTCCTCAGGTTTACAACATTAGTCTAAGCACTCTACAAGTCAAGCAAGACTGGTTTGTTACACAACCTCTGGTTGCTGCCGCTGCTTCCACTGATGCCTCTAGATGGCAAAGTTTAAGTTTCTATCAACAAATTAAAGTTTCCTTAGGTTGAGAAACAACAAATGGATTATGTTTATCTCTTTACTGGGACTTAACATTTTGGACCTTAATCTTTCAAAGTGTATCAATTGTACCGTTGGTTAATTAATGACATTTCCTTTTGTAGTTAAAAAAAAAAAGTAAAATCTGTACAAATCCAACTATTATTAAATGTGACAACATCATATCGTCATTATACAAGAGAAATCACCCAATAACATATTGGCCCACCACTCCCCTGCCAACGCTTACCATAATAACTACCATAACGACTGCAACAATAGCCGCATATAATAATTTCTCCAGCACCTAAAAATTTAAGTGCTATCACCCGAGAGTCAAATCTCTTTTTTTTTTTTTTAAGAACAAAGTCGAACCTTCCAGATATAGTTTTAGATAAGAAGATCACGTGATGTGTGTTAATCTTTTGTTTTCCGTTCCCCTTTTTTTTTTTTTTTTTTTTGCATTTGCAGTGGCAGCACTCAACCATGCGATAAAAAATAAAATTAATTAATAATAATTAATAGCAACATTTTACATTTTTGCCCTCTGATCTTTATAATTACATAAAAAATAAAAACATAAATTAATTACAGGCTACAATGTCTAAATCATAGCACTGACTGTTCGCACAATTCATTTTACGTTTTAAATTACACCATTTAATTAATTGTTAAACAAATTAAAATTCCAACAAAAAAATAAAAATTTCAAAAAAAATAAATTTTAATTAACAATGGGCCAACCGCATCATGTATCCGCATCCTTAAAAAAAACATGGTGGTTGTAGTTCAAATGCTTAAACTTCTAAATAAGCTCATGTTTTAAACTTCTAACTACTTTTGTTGCATTGACAGGATCATTTAACCATGCGATTGATGAGAACGCTGATATCCAAACCCAGTGCCGAGAGAAATATAGCTAAAGGACTTAGCTCCAGGGAGAAACATACATTAGGCTCTGATCATTTCACAAACTACTAACTGCTACATAGATGGATGAACTGAAAAGAGAAAAAAAAAAAGCCCCAGCTAAAAACTGCATCCAACCAACCAACCAACCAACAATAATTTGAAAAGATATGAAATGCATTGTAAGCTTTCTACCATTTTGGCTTCAAATTATCACGTTCTCTTTAAGTAGTGAGGTTCACCAAGAGTTAGATACCATATAATATAACAGCACATCAAATCTCCAGCGTCAAACCTGAGAGAAAGATGAGATGAAAAAATGAACTATTAGGTAACATGTCTGATGAAGTTATGATCAAAATTAAGAGCTACTAGTCCTCTAATGCAAGTGACCAAAGATTTCCGCGTTTTTCTTCGTCCTTTTGCCTTTAGCCTTTTGTACCAAAACGAAGCTTCACTTAAATCTTGATGAACATACAACCTATAAAAGTTCAAACCAACCAATAGAAGAAAAAAAGCAGGACTTAAAGTGTTATTTTACTTACGTGCTCATTTTATCCCACTTTTTTTTGGTCTTGTGTATCCTCCTCAATTGATCTTCCTCAGTTGATTACAGCTTCAGTTTGAACCCTACTGATAAAAAATCATCCCTGACAAAAGCAAACTCATGTTAAGCACTTTTCGAAGAACACATTAAAAATAGTAGAGGAAATAATATTTTCCATCTACATAATCAATTACTAATTCACACACACCCCAAAAAAATGCAGTATATATATATATATATATATTTGGGTAAACAAGGCACATAACTAAGAAACTAAGGAATAACAGCTCTAGAATAACACACTCCATGATTAACATATCTTAAGTAACACTAGAATAAGTATAACACACTCCAAGATTAACATATCTTTAAGTAGCACATTCCATTTCCCAAGCATCAAAGAAAAAGTGTCATTTATAAACTTCAATGAGTGAAAGCAGTGCTAGAATTTTATTTATTTATTTTGTGATCAAAGTTTAGTAATTAGGCAGACCAGCAATTGTGATCAATAATTATTAATATTAAGTTGATGCTGATTTACCTCATTTTAGTAGAGGTCTTCATTTCCTTTTCATGTGCCTCCTTCAGCTTCTGTTCAGTTTCACCACCATCATCAAGGGGAACAAGGCTTCCAACATAAATTTCCGCAGCAGAAAATCTTGAACCACTCTGCACTTTGACATTCCTAATTCTTCTCTTCTGCCAATCATACCAAATAAGCTTATGATCATTCACTTCCAATAGCATCTTCTCCCCATCCTTTGAATAACCCAAAGGCCTTACAAACATTAAACTACTAATTGATTTAGTGGTCTGAAATGAAAACATCTTACTCCAAGACTCTTTTACGCCGTACTCATCCATCACCCACAAATCAACACGCTCATGTCCATCATTACACATTACACATAATCGCCCTTCCAAGACTCCAACATCAACCTGAAAAGTTGGCTTGTTATTGGAATATTCAGGCTGGGGCACTTCTCTAAATGTCTCTGTCACAATGTCAAAACTAATAATTGAATTCTTCAAACCCAATTCAGGCCAATGAGGCATAACCCAATGCAAAGCATTACAGGCAAAAATACCAGACCCTCTCCGATGAAAAACTTGATAAAACGGCTTAAATAGCAACCGGAGATAAAAAGGCAAACCCTTGATTCTCTTCCAGCAATCACTCTTCAAGCTATAAACTTTTACTTCATATTCATTATCAAAAGACTCGCAATTATCATCATCTTTTCCAACAAAAGTAGCCATTCTAACAAGTTTATAATCCTTATTAACAGAATCAAAACCGAAGCCATAAAACACATACCCAGTTTTCAAATTCCTATCTGGAGGCTCAATTTCAGAAACTGGAAGCCTCTTGTATTTTTTAGTTGATGGGTTACACAGTGCTAGATCTCGCTCCGAGGCTCGCAGCGCCAACAACCCATTACAAGAACCCACAGCTTCCGTACCAGCACCATATTGTAAAGGGTGGACAATGATTTCCGTAGAAGAGGGTACAGAAGCAGCGCATAAGGAATCGAAATCAGCAGCGTAAACATTCCAGTCTCTAAGAATGACGCTGAGATTGGATCTGGTTTTTAAGGAAAAGGAGAGATGATGGTTAATGAAATCTGGGCTGTCGATTAAGGAACAAAGGAGCTTCGATAGGCATCGAAAACGAAGAAGAGCTTTTACGGGGAGGAGGATGAGGATATCGGTGATAACATCGTGAGGGATTTTCGACATTTTTTTTTGTTTTTTTTGTTTTGCTTGTTTTGGATCTTTGCTTTGCAAGAGGATATGGGAGGTTAGGCTTTGCAAGAAGAGATTTTTGTGTGTTTTTTTTTCCCCTTGTTAGGATAGATGAAGGATAAGCAAAGGGAAGGAAGGTTTATTTCCTGTGTAACAAAAAACGAAAACAAAAACAAAAAAGGAAGATTACAGGTGTTGTAAAGCATGTGAAGATGGTTCCAGATATCAGACATCTGGAGCTCCTTGGAGGAGCAATCTACCTAATTTAGATGATCTAATATCGAAGCTATATTTTTTTCTTAGGAAATGATTTTCCTCGAGGAAAGCGGGGAATAACTGTAGTTTTACCAAAAAATCACTTCCCAATGAAATTGCCTTATGAATTTCCGGGGCAATTTCGTCCAAACATAAAAAATAAAAATAATACGGACTGCTGCGTAGCGGTCGCTAAGAGTATCATTGCTCTTTTCTCGTTATGCCGCATATGCC
This sequence comes from Mallotus nudiflorus, assembly GCA_947683625.1. Classification (NCBI taxonomy): domain Eukaryota; kingdom Viridiplantae; phylum Streptophyta; class Magnoliopsida; order Malpighiales; family Euphorbiaceae; genus Mallotus; species Mallotus nudiflorus. Next base: position 445,582 of record CANTUR010000013.1, on the reverse strand, counting down.
CCACAAAATCCTATAGCCCAAATTTCAGAAATTAGATGCTGAATATATAGTCAGGAGGTGTACGGGTCTTCAAAATGACAAAAAGAGAAATTTATAAAATTAAATACTTTTTTGTTATTGTTTATGGTAATTTATCATACTTTTTATATAAATTATATGAATATTTTTATGCATATTTTATTTTTTATTTTATTTTTAAAAGAGTCCATTTTATTATTTTAAAAATTTTTTAGTTGATTTTTTTTTATTTTTCACTTCTTTTATTTTTCACTTCTTTTATTTTTTTATATTTCATTTTTTCTCATTTTTGTTTTTTTTCCTTTCTATTTTTTAAAATTTTCTCTTTACTTTTCACTTCTGGTCTTTTTTATTTTTTTCCTTTTTTTCTACTTATTTTTCTCTTACTCTTTGTTATTTTTATTTTTTATTTTTCATTTTATATTTATATTTATTTTTTAATTTTAATTTTATTTTCATTCCTTATTTTTTTTCTTTTTTAATTTTTTCATATTTCCCGTTATTTTTATTTTTTTTAATTTTCTTTCTTTCTATTTCTTTTTATTTTTTTATTTTCTATTATCCTTATTTTTTTTATTTTATCCTTATATATATATATATGCTCTATTTCATATATTATAATTAACATATTTAAATTATATAACTCATATTAGTTTTAATAAAGAATTATAGTTTCAGATGTTTTAGGAAAATATTTTGAAATATAAATTTGTATATTTATATATATTTATAAGGTTGATATTATTTTATTTATTTTATACAGAAAAATAAATTAAAATATATAAATAATAAAATAGAAATAAATGAAAAATATTTCAAGTTTCATGTATTTGAAAAAGGATGGACACTTGTATTCAAATTAATTGAATTGAATTGAATACAATTATATTTGATATTTATTACTGTATTTATAAGTTTGAGATATCATTTTTAATTTTCAGATACTATTTTAAGTTTCAAATATTGTTTTAAGTTTTAGATCTGAATAATATTCAAAAAATATATTATTTTTGATTGTATCATATACGACTAATATTAAAAAATATATATTGTATTTATGAGTTTGAAACACTGTTTTTAATTTTTAGATATTGTTTTGAGTTTCAAATATTGTTTTGAGTGTCCGATACTGTTTTAAGTTTTAGATATTATTTTGAGTTTCGGATAAGAATAATATTAAAAACTATATGCTATGTTGATTGTATCATATATAAATAATATTCAAAAAATATATTATATTTATGAGTTTTGAGATATTTTTTTTTTAATTTTTATATACTTGTAGGTGGCGGGATTTAACGCAAGCTCAAGTGTTTGTCAACCATGATACTGTGTGAGCTTGAGGCCCACTAGGAAATATAAAATAGGCTTAAAGCCTAAATTGGAGAAAGAGTTTTCATTCGGATAAGAACTGGGGCACACTATACAACAACTGGATCACACAAAGGTTCCCAGAAGTCGTCGTTAGAGAACAGGTTTGGAAATTAAGTATGAAATTTTGGAATGTTCACCTAACCTTGCGGTTAGCCTCCGTACGTGTTTTGTATTTTATTACCTTTAATTATTCAATTACTTCTTTATTGACATGCAGATTACAATTGTCTTCAATCAATTTCCAATTTTATGCTTAAGTCCAAGTTTGAACATTAATTCAAATTCATGCATTTTAAGGGTGGTTCACTATATAAATAAAAATATTTATTCATAAAATAAATATAAATTCACACACAAAGAGGGGGGGGGGGGAATAGATTACAACCCTTTCTACATGTAAGAAAAAGTGAAATAAATAGAAAATAAACCAAAAGTAAAATGAAATTAAATTGGATAATAAAATGGAAAAATAATTTAAAAGGAACATGAATTATAATTAGATGATTAAAATCATATAAAATTCCTGAAATAGACAAAATGTTAGCCCCCATAGATATATGAAATCCTACAAAAGAAACCAAAAAGTTAATTCATGGATCAAATCAACACAAATGAGGAAAGTAAACACATGACCATTTCAATTAAGCAAAGTGAATGAATAATTGTATAAAAGTTACAAAATTCAAGAAACATTAACATGCATACAAACATAAATCATATGAAATGAATAAGGAAATCATAAATAAACTGCGTGTGGCTTTGTCAAAGTGGCGATCATCTTATCATTGAGGCGTTGCCTCATTATAAAGAGGCATCACCTCACTAACTGGCGCAATAGTAACTTGACAAGTTTCTTAAATTCTAAACAAGCAAAATATAATGGAGATGAATATAAACTAACAAATATATCAAATACTCTAAAAGATCATGTTATAAACACAACATAAATGGAGGATAATTCTAAGGAAGTACAAGTAAGTAAACTAAGAGAATTTATTAAAAACAAAGGTCTAACATAAAAAGTAGAAACTCTTATTACTTATGAGCTTTTTTCAAAGTGGTTAGCCCTTAGAGATTAGCTTTGATCTTAAGCTTCACTTGGATGCAAGAGTTCTCCTTCCTCTTCTTTGAAAATGGACCTTTAAGTTAAGTTTCCCCTCCCTTCTCTCTAAGAATGTCCTTTTTTCCTTTTTTTTTCTGAAAACTTCCTAAAAGAAACTAAGAGTTGCCTCTCCCTATTCCCACTCTCCATACCCCTTTTTTAACTCCCTATGTCTTTATAAGACCCTCATTTTTCCACCCTCATCATTATACACTTTCTCCTTACTCTCAAAACCCTCCTTTTCATGTAATAGGTTCAATTCAGTAAGGGGTGGGCCCACTAATTTGTCTACCATTGTCACCTCTGTATTTAATGCATGTGCAAGTAGCTGTTACAGAAGCGACACCTCATCAAAGTGAATGCCATAGAGGCGATGCCTTTTTAATGAAGCATCGCCTCTCTGGCCCTAAGCCTATATTAGGCCTTTGGGCCAAAACAAGCTTGGGTTTGGATTTGTAGGTTTAACACTTATGTTTGCATGGGTTTGGGTTTGGAATGGGTCTAGGTTCTTAGGTCCATTTTCAAGAAGATTTTGTGTCTTCTCTTATATTAAAGCTTCACACATTCTTATCACTAGGCTTTATCATGGGCCGATTAAACTGAGTATCCATAGTTTGCCTCCTATTATAGGTTGATCAAACCGAGAGTCTACAGTTTACCCCCTAATTTTTTAAAAAATCAAATGCATGCAATGATAGTTTTTTAAAAAATCACATGCACAATATAAGCAATAATTAAAAAAAAAAGGATATACTCGATTTTTAAGTCTCACTCAAAAACTAAATTCTTTGAAATTTATGCCATTGGCCTTAAGTATACAACCCAAGAGGTCAAATCTTGCACTTTGATACTTCGGTAAGAAAACTTCAAAATCAATAACATCCTGATACTTTGATTAGAAGATTCCAAAATGTAATAATATTCTAACACTTCAATTAGAAATTTTCAAATCCAATAACATTATGATACTTCAATCAGAGAGTTTTAAAACTAATTAAGAAATCTGTATTGTCAGCCTTTATGTTCAAAACTGAGAGGTCAAATTTTAATCAACAATTGGGAAGCTCACATTGTTAACCTCAGGTGTACAAACTTAAGAGGCAGTCCTTTAAAAATCCACACCGTCAACCTCAGTGTTCAAAACTGAGAGGTTAAATTTTCTCTTTAACAATTGGGAAGCTCACGTCGTCAACCTTGGGTATACAAAGCTGAGAGACAGTCCTCTAAAAATCTACACTATCAGCCTCGGTGTTCAAAACTGAGAGGTCAAATTTTCTTTAACAATTAGGAAGCTTACACCGTTAACCTCTGGTATGCAAACCCGAGAAGTAGTCCCTTAAAAATTTATGTCGTCAACCTCGGTTTTCAAAACTAAAAAGTTAAATTTTTTCTTTAATAATTGAGAAGCATATGCCGTTAATTATAAGTATACAAACCTGAGAGGCAGTCCCTTAAAAATTCATGCCATCAACCTCAGTGTTTAAAATTGAGAGGTCAAATTTTCTCTTTACATTACATGTTAAATTAACCCCTCCCATCCATAGATGGCAGCCACGAGTCCCACTTATAGAGTCTGAGCTCTTGTGAATGAAAGACCCCTCTAACACCCTCATACTGACAGTAGAGAGGGAACCTTTGCTGGAGCACCACCTCTTAGAGCTCCTTTTAGTTCCATCTCAAGAGTAGTTGCTGGCCACCTTACTCATACTCCTGACTTGCTAGTTTGCTATTAAGTGCCCCTAGGGAACTTATCTTATGAGTTCCTAATGTTGGATGATAGCCTAATATTGGTATACACTCTCGATGCTACTCATGTAAGCCTTTTCCTTTTCCTATATTCATGATTAATCTCAATAAAGCATTAGTTATACCTTATCTTTAATCATGTAGATTCCTCTAAACTATGGAGTGTACATGTATCGCCTTATTAAGGCTCAGCGCAGTCATTTGTTGACCATCACTCAACAGTGGAAGGCAATGATCTTTCGCTACTTCTATATGTATGCATGCTTATATGAGTGCTTACCTTGGAATATATATAAATAAGACCATGATGCAGTTAGCCAAGCTAGGATCGCAACCCTTCAGTGCAAAGTTACCACTCTCTAGATCGAGGAGGAGGAATATAAAAAGAAGATGAGGAAGATGTTGATGATGATGATGGCGATGGCATTGATTGGGGCAGTGACAAATATAATACAATGGCCAATGAGATAGAGGCTTTTTAGATCAGGGCCTATACTTCTTTTCTGTTATTTCCTACTTTTTAATATTGACAGATTGTTTTAGCTTCATTTTGGACACTCATGTTGAAATTTAATTAAATGTTTAAATAATTTTATTCATTTTAGTAAAGACTGTTCATTCTAGCATAATGCTACATAGATTCACCATTTAATTATAAAAAATTCTAGCTAATGGATCAAAACGGGAGGAATTAAAAGAAAAATACAAAGCTAAAATGTACCTCTGACTGTCATAAAGGCACTTACCTCTCCATTAAGGTGTCACCTCTTTGTGAATAGGCTATTTTAAATGCCTCTTCATGATGAGGCACTGCCTAATTGAAGAGGTGAATGCCTTGCCTCCTCTGCTGCAGATCCCCTTTTTAAACTTCATTTCTCTTGTCAAAATCAACTTCTTCCTCTTACATTTACATAAAAATTCTTCACTTTCTCTTTCCTAATAGCCCAAAAAAATCCTTAAATATGATTGAGAGAAGTTTTAAATAACTACAAACAATCCTGAAGGGCTTAGATGGTGAATTCTAGGCAAAACTAGAGCCCTTCCACTTATTAGTTTTTAAATCTCTTTATATAAGGAGAATCAACTTTCCCTTTCTCCATGTTATGGTTCAATTCTGGGATCCAGGTAAACACATTTTTCAATTCAACACGTTGAAGATATGCCCCTTACTGGAGGAATTTGAGGCTATTTTAGGATGTCACTTAGACTTTACTTATTAAATTGTAATCCCTCAAATTGAAATTCTAGACTTACGCTCAATCCAACATCAAATGGCTAGACTGTTCAATCTCTTCCCTTAGTCTTCTCTTTGCTACATTTTTTATGATGAAGTTTTAGTGAGATCCTTTCTCGAGCTCATTACGACAATAGACAAGAAGGAAGTTTACTAGCCACGGATGATTGCCCTCTGCATATATGCTCAATTCCTGTTGGTTTCTAATTTTGAGTGGTGTGATTCAAAAGTCCTTTATGTTTTGGACCAAGTGGAAGTTGGGCTTAATCCTTTCCTCCTTATTTTAGCAAAAACCATCATCGAGCTAGATAAATTTATAGAAACCAGGCAATTCTTGAGGGGTCTGTTACTGTTAGAGGTTAGCCTTCTCCTTTTTTTATTTTCTACTTTTTGTCATTTTCTAATTCGTTTCTTTCCAAGCATGGCTTCACAGAAAGCTGAGACTATTTGAGCCTCTCAAAGACATTATGCATTACAAAGCAAAGCATTGTCACACTAAAAAGCTCCACCCCATACCAGAAGATGTTCATAGTTGGTTGTCTACCTTTCGTAATACTATAATTCAATGGATGTGTCCATGGTGGAGGCTAGAGCATGTGACCATCTAATCTTACACTCACCGTGTCCTTATAGCTGACCTTTTGTAAACGATAAGGTTTAGCGCGTGTCTAAGATTTTAGCAACCACGACACTATTTGAGCTCAGGGCTCTAGAAAGCACATTGACCACTATCACAAAGACATAACGTGGAGATGAGGAGTCGCCACCCAACGTAATAACTGGGATAAATAAAAAGGTGGTACTCGATTCCCTAAAAGAAAGCTAGCACCACAAGCAGGAGATTCTGGGTACAGAATACTAACTTCTTTCAGTCTCGTGTTCTTTTAAAAATACTTTATGAATTACTATATTATCCTTTATTTACATGCAATTTCATATAAACCCTTATTCTAACAATTAGCTCTAAGGCAAACCAATCATGAAAATACAAATAAATAATGCATTCAATCAAACATACATGGATTTTAATTAAATGAACTAAATCTACATGTTTTAATTTACAAGTGAGCTAAAAACTTATCCCTTTTAATTTTAATTAGATGGACCTAAGCCTATATATTTTAATTCTAAAAACGAGTCTAAATCTACAAATTATGAAGGTATTTAAATTAGTGGGCCTAATTCTACATGTTTTAACTCTAAAGTGATCTTAAATCTACAAATTATGAAAAAGGCTTAAATTAAGTGGGCTAAATTTAAATTACTTAAATTAAATTAAGTGGGCCTATGTCTAATCTACTAAATAGGCCTAAGTTATTTCTAACCTAAATCTAATTAATTATGGGCCTAAAATGAATTTTGATTAATTAAACTTAAAAATCTAAATTTATATAGGTGGATTAGCATTTAATATGAGTTTAAAGCCCAAAACATATAAGAATAAACAAACAAGCACAAAACACATAAAAATAAATAAACAAGCCCAAAAACAAATAAAACATATTAAAACAATTAAATTAAAGATTAAACCACTAATTAAATTATTTCCTTCTAAACCTTAATTTTTATTAGCATGCAACCTAAATTATTCTACTTCCTCTATTGATTTTAATTCGTTACCCAATTGAAACCCTAATTTTACTAACCAATTAATGAACATAAACGTGCAATCACACACACATAATTCCACTATTCCCACTATTGGGGCTATTACAATAATCTATTGAAAATAATAATAAAAATAATTAATACAATCCCAAAAATAAATAACTAAGATAAATCAACAAAATAAAAAAACCTAGAAACTATATTTCTATAAGATTTTATCCATGGCATTCCATGGACCTCTTATGGATTTGATTCTCCAAGTATGATCATCATGTGTTTTCCTCCATAATCACCATAAAAAAAATAAAAATTATGGTTAGTAAATAAATTATAACAATAATATAGCCAAATAAAAATCAATAAAATCAAAAGAAATCAATAAATTAAATAAAATAAGAAGAAAGAAAAAATGATGCTTATGGATTATCTTAATGAAGTGCTCCTCAGATTTGTAGAATTATTGTTCTTAATAGGATTTTGAATATTATTCTTCAAAAATTCTTCAAAGATCTTTTAATCAAGCAATTAAGCAAAATAAATTTTGTAAATAATAAGATTTTTTCTCTCTTTTCTTCTTTCTTTTTTCTTTCTTTTTTTCTCTTCTTCGTTTTTTTCCTTTTTCCTCCTTCCTTTTCCTCTGCCTTTTTATTTTTTTTCTCCCTCCTTTTCAGAGAAAAAGCCCTCCTTATATAGGGATACATCTTGAAATCCTAGTTGTAAATTGATTCCTAAAAGACTTTTATTTCCTTAAAAACATTATCAAAATAATTTTAGGAGAATTTCAGACCAATTAAGACTCAATTTATCTAGAGAATTCAAGAATTTGCGGAAGGAGTCTAATTTCGATCAAAATTAAGGTAATTTCAATTACCTTTTTTTAACTTTTAATTATAAAAAGGTCCTTGAAAGAATTTAAGTTTTGCAATTAGATCCCTAAAAGGCAATGCAATTTAGTCCTTGAAAATATTAAATCATTTCTTTAAAAAATGCAATTAGATCCTTGAAGTTTCAAAGTTCAAATATTGAAGACCTATTCATGATATTTTCATCATTAGATTCTTCTGTCATAACCATAACTCATCATCCCAAAATTGGGTGTCTACACCTTCACTTCACCACTTTCTACAATCTTGCCATCTTTGTCGATAATATGGCTAGAAATAGTTAATTGTTGGGTTAGTGCAAGAATTTGAACTAGGACCTCTCTTTCAAAACTTCTTTGATAACTTGGTTACTATGTAGCCTTACAAAATCATTTAGAGGCACATTGACTACAATAGAGATCAGTCCACCGATGATTATTATTAGACATGGATTCAATTGCAACAAACAAAAAAGGATAAGTTCATAAGAAATAAAAGGACAAGAGAGTTGCAAATATCAAGTGCTCAAGGTGTTCAACAAAAGAAGCGAAAAAAATTAGTTCGTTAAATTTGGTCATCATTTCCCTTTTTATGTTAGATAGAATATCCTTTTATGGTTAAATAGTTTGTAATAGACATTTAATACAACGTTCAACAATAATTTAGGCAATCCATTTTATTTAAATTAAGCAAAAAGTTCACTTCTAATATAACTCCTATCGTTAGATAGCTTGCCTTTGCAAGTTTTCTAACTAACTATTTTTCTGTATTTCTATCTCCTTTTATATGGCTTTTATTTTTGGTTGGACCGACTCTTTTCAAGATTTTAATCCAGTAGAACTTTTATTATTATTTTTTTTATTTTGGTCTCTAACTTTTACTTAGACAGCCTCATTTTGAGGTTTTCTCCCTAACGAGACTTCATAAAAAGTATATCCTGAGATTGTCCAAGTTAATAAGCTCTCTGAACTCATTCCCTTCCATGTTGGACAAAATTGTAACACCCTTAAAAAATAACTTTTTTACCATATAAGGACCTTCCCAATTTAGCTTAAACTTTCCCTGTGGGTCAGTCATGATTGGCTTCGTGAGCTTCAGTACCAAATCACCCTCTTTGATCTTTTTTGGCTTAATCTTTTTGTTATAGGCCCGGGCTATTCTTTATTTATATAGTTGGGAGTGATACATAGCTTTCATTCTCTTTTTATCCAACAATGTTAGTTGCACTAGTCGGTTCTCTACCCACTGATACTCAGGGATTTTGGATTCTAAGAGAACCCATAATGATTGAATTTTCACCTCTATTAGCAACAAAACTTCACACCCATATACTAAGGAATACGGAGTGGCTCCAGTCGATGTTCTAGCAGTAGTCCTATATCCCTATAATGCAAACTATAGATAATCCACCCAATCTCGATAATTCTCCATCATTTTAGCTAAGATCTTCTTTACATTTTTATTTGTGGCCTCCATTGCCCCATTTGCATGTGGTCTATACGAATATGACATGTGATGTTCAATTTTGTATTCATTTAACAATGCCACTCCTTTTGCTCGAAATTAGGCATAATTATCAATGACAACATGATAGGGTAACTTATATCTGTAAATTATGTTCTTCTTAATGGATCTATCCATATGCTTTGAGCCAACAGTAGAGTAAGGCTTAACTTCGACCCATTTAGAGAAATAATCAATCGCCACCATAATGTATTGATGACCATTTAATGCTTTCAGCCTTATCTCTCCTATAATATTAATTCCCCAAATTATAAATAGCCAAGGAGAAGTCATTCCTTAAAGTTCCATGGACAACAAATGGCTTACATCCCCATAGGCCTGACAATTATGACATTTATTTATGAATTTAATATAATTTATTTTTATGGTCAGCTAAAAGTACCGCTTCATGTGTGGGCTGCCTAGTCCTTTATGAACTTCTTTTATGAGTTTCTAAGCTTTATTTTTATTTACACACCTCAGGTGAACTCTAATTGGCATCCTTTTATATAACATCCCATTATGGCTGATGAATTGTCATGGCGACATCCTCAAGGATATTTTTTCTTTCTTGTCAGGATCTTCAGGGAATTGCCCCATTTCCAAATACCGTTGTAAATCATGAAACTAGGAATTTTTTATAGTATCAACCAACATCACCCTTACCTCTTTGTCATAGGGGTTTTAGGACTTTACTAGAATTAGGGGCTTAATTTTTGTTTGTTTTACATTTTCCTAAACAGAGGCTAAAGCATCTGCCATTTGGTTTTCTTTTTATGGCAAGTGTATAAATTTTTATTGAGTAAAAGCTAAGAGAATCGTAGCAGAATAATCCCAATACAATATTAATTTTTCTTCTCTAACTTCTTATTTATTTAAGATCTATTTTGTCACCAACATAGAATCCCTATATACCATGACCTCCTCTACCCCTATATTCTAAAATGCCTTCAACCCAAAGATGCAAGCTTCATATTTTGCTTGATTGTTGGTCATTTTAAATTCTAACCTTTTCATCATCGGGATCATTTCTCCTTCTGGCGTAATTAGAATTACACTAATGCCAACCCCTTTACTATTGACTACTCCATTAAACTATATGTCCCAACCTTGAACCTTTATTACTCCTAAATACTCATCTAGAAACTCTAGCTCCTACTCATGTTCATCATTTGCTGAGTTTTGAGCTAAAAATTCTACCACTATTCTTCCTTTTACTACCTTCGGTAAGCAGATGCAGCCATCTAGCTAATTTTTCTATGAGTGATGGAGTATGCTAAAGATATCTAAAGGGGTCATGTTTATAACTGCCTAAACACTGTACTATTAGAAATAGTATCGAATTTTCTTAGTTTCTCAAATCACAGCCAAGCATGTATTATCCACCATGCTATAATTAGCCTCATACTATAAGAGCTTCTTACTCAAGTAATACATTAGTGCTTAACTTTACCTTCACCCTCTTGAGCCAACATTGCACTTACCATATCCCTCTCAATCGCCAAATAAAGAATTAAAGGCCTTCTTGGCTTGGGTAATTGTAAGACTAGAGGATTCATCAAATAATTCTTAATAGCTTCAAAAGCCTGCTGACATTTATTATCTTAAATTATAGGTTGATTCTTTCTTAAGAGCTTAAAAATTGGCTCACAAATGGTGGTTAGCTTAACCATGAATCAACTGATGTATTACAATTGCCTAATGAACCCTTTGACTTCTTTTTCATTTTTTTAATGTTGACATCTCTCTGATTGCTTTAACTTTATCCAAGTCCACCTCTATTCCCTTCTGGCTAATAATGTGTCTTAACAACTTCCTAAATGTTACCCAAAAACACACTTATTTAGGTTCAACTTGAGATTATACTTTTTTGCTCTTGCCAGAAACTTGTCTAAAGCCTTAAGGTTCCCTTTTCTAGTTGGAGATTTCACCATCATATCATCCACATATACTACCATCTCCTTGTGGATCATGTCATGCAATAAGTTGGTAGCCATCCTTTAATATGTAGCTCTTGCATTCTTTTATCCAAACAGCATGACCAAGTAACAATAGATACCCCATCGACGGTGAAAGATGTTTTTATCTTGTTGATTACTACCATCATGATATAATTATGTCCTAAGAAACCATCCATGAAGGAGTACATTATGTTTGAAGCTGTACTATTGACTAGTGTGTCAACATGTGGTAATGGAAAATCATCTTTTGGGCATTCAAATCTTTATAATCCATGCACATCCTGACCCTTCCATCTACCTTGGGGACCATAATGATATTTGCTAGCCGTTGGGTGTCTTCTACCACCTCTAGAAACTTCACTTTTAGTTGCTTTTCAACTTCTTCTTTAATCAAAAGAGCCCATTTTAGCCTCAACCTTTTTTTCTTCTGCTTTATTAGTATGATGTGATGTACGTGGGAATTTTATGGTTTGCTATTTCCCTGTTGATCCCAGGCATATCTTTATAGCCCTAAGAAAATACTTTCTATCTTCTTTTTAAAGTTTCTTTCATTTTTTCTCTCTCATTAGGGGTTAAATCAAAAGCAATCAGTATATTTCTAGGGTTGTCATTTATGCCTAGATTAAATGATTCAGTTTGCACAAAATTAATGTTAAACATATGCATGAAATGATCATTATAAATAGAATAACCATTAGGAAATACATCATAAATAAGCAAAATCAAACTTCATTGCATCCACTTTAGAAAAGAACAAGTCATCAGTTTCAAATAAAGTAGTAAGGGCAACATCAAAATCATCATAGATAATATCCATGATAGAATTCAAAATATAGGTCTCAAAATCCAGCTCCTTTTCTTGATCAATAACGTCCTTTAGCTTTGGGTGGCAATGACCTCCTCAAACTTTTTTTCAACTAGTACCAGCTCTTCCATAGGAATGATCTCAATGGTAGCATTCTTTACTCCATTCATAAATTCAGTAAAGATCTTAAATCTTAGGATCACTTCCCCAACCATCAAAAGTGTTTAAGGAGTTCTCTTGTATGGGTAACTAGTGTCATTTTTAGTAAACATAACCCATAATCCCTGCCTCTTAGTTTCGATGGCAACTTTATCTTCATCCTTGAAATTTTCAGCCCAGAATATTCAATCCCATCCTTTAAAATAGGTAGTCCATTTTAATTCTTTCCTAGCTTTAGTCCAAACATGAACTTTATGCTCCTCATCATGTTCATAACCTTCTCATCCAGCTCATCTTCATAGATCATGCAGACTTCAAAACTTAGGCTTATAGGAATCTTTTTAGGGGCTAATTTTAGAGTAGCCAAAGTAGCCTTGGTATGTGTTAAGATGGTAATAACCTTGCCTTTATATGGAAACTTAATTTTTTAATGAACAATGGACAACACACCACCTAAAGGATAAAACCATGGCCTCCTTAGTAAGCTGGCAAAGGTCACAGTAATGTCTATCATATGTAGGTTAACCTAAGTTTCGATGGGCCCAATCTTGAGCAAGGCTCAAAATGTTCCTTCAACATGTCTCTTTGGATCATCGTAGGCCTTAATGACTACATTCAAGGGTTTTAAGTCTACTATAGTCAACCCCAATTTTGGAAAAATATCCAGTGGGCACACATTAATGGCAGGGTTATTATCCACCATTACATAATAAGTTAGCTTTCCTTTTACCTCGGGCTTAATGAACAAGGCCTTGTAATGGTCCCTTCCCTCTAATGGCAAATCATCATCAGAAAACATAATAGCACCTTGAGGAGTTTTCATCAAGGAATTAACCATTTGTTTAAGGGTACAACTCATAAACATTCTCCTTTAGGCTAGAACCAGTGCTTCCTGATGGTCTTTAGAATGCATAAATAATTCCAACACATTAGCAATAGTTTTTTTGTCCTTCATCACCTCTTCCTTTATATCCTTTTTCGTCTTTGTAGGTTTGGTAGACTTAGTTTCTTCTTCCTTCTTTTCAACCTTCCCTCCTCCATTCTATGATGATTTTGGGATGAATAAGCACTTTTACATTCAAAGTTCTTGTCTTTAGTACTCCCATTTCATGAGTGGAGCCTACCTTGATGCAAGAACCTATATGAATCATGCTTATAATCCCTTTGGCTATATGGACCTATGAGTAATTAACATATGAACTCCAAAATCAATTTGAGAATTAACTTAAGGATCACTAGATAATAAGTTAAAATTATCAAAATCAGAACCCTAAGGAAACAAAGTCCTTTAAACCCTAATTCATAAAAGAAACCACAAGGTTTGATCAATCCTTTTATAAATCTAAATTGCATTAATCCAAGAACACAAATAAATAAAGCTTTCAAAAAAAAGCACTTAAATTCATATAAGATTAACCAAGATTTTTTTAATAGCCCTAAATAAACTATTTATAATGTTATTAGAATTAAGGGTAAAACAAACATTAAAGGCAATTAACAAACATGCATAAAAAATTCTAAAATTTAAGATGGTTCTACCACCTATGGCCATGCTCAAATTATGCATAGTTATGTATAATTCCAAACATCCAAAAGATAGTAATTAGGTATGACTGTGTCAAAAAGGACATATAGTCATGTCTACTAAGCACCAATAAGGCATAACCATGTTTAAACACATGCATGGTCATGTGACATCCAAATTAGCTAAAGCTCTCCTAATTTGTAGCACTTTGTACTAGCTTTCTACATCATTTTGAATCACCTTAATCCAACTTCTATAGAGAAAGTTATGATTAAAATATTAAAGCATGCTACTAAGAGACATACAACTCTTCAACTTGCATGACATGAACAAACTTAAGCTAGATCCTCTTTGTCTTAGACTTCAACACTTCTTAAATCTTGAAAAATAGACTTTATAAAGCCTTGTAAAGCATTTTTGAATCTTCTAGCTCTTTATCTTGTGATTGGACGTTAAAGATAATGCAAAGCATCCTTAGTTGAATCCTTCAATCTTCCATCATGTTGAAGTTCTTGTACATTAAGTCCTTGTTAGTTTGTATCAAACTTAGAAATTATATGTTCTAAAAATCTTTCATTACATCACATGATATAAATCCTACTATCATCTAGTCCTAAAATCTTTCTTCTCTCTAATTTTTACCTTATTGTTCTTTTTTCTTTTTCTCTCCCTTTTTTTTCCTTTTTTATCATTCTTTTTATTTTTTTCCTCAATTTTCCTATCTTCAGAAGTTACATAATGTGATATATGAATTTTCTTTCAATTTGCATTTGTGCCCATGTTAAATGAATCTAATTGAATTGAATTTATGTCAAACATCCAGATACTACCAATATCATAATGCACAATACCATTAGGATGATAATACATAAGTAAGCATGATCAAAATTCATATCATCAATCACTAAAACAAAATAAGTTCTAAAGAAACTAAAATTTTATTTAAAAATGACAATAAGAAAATTTATTTCCTATTCTAGATGCTAAGGATGTTGGGTCTCAAGGTGGTTGTCCTTCAGGTGGCTAACATAATAGCTATTCTTGCATCTTCTTGCCAACTATCTTCATGACTTCATCCTTATGTACCTTAACTGTGCATTTTTTTTAATGGTCTAGTAGCTTCTCATCATCAAACTCATTACCTATCCTGTAGGCACAATTAACTTTAAGGGTATGTCAAAAGAAGGTGGTTTAGTGTAAAACACCTTATAGTCGAACTTGCCTGAAGGTTGACTCAATAAGTCTTTTGCTCTTTCCGCATCTTTAGGGGCATTAGGAGATTTCTCATTGGTTTTAAGGTATAGGTCCTTAAAGGATCTTAGCACTTCTTCCTCACTAACTCATGAGTTGATCATCATGGTAGTTGGGGTTGGAACATTTTAATAGTTTAGGAAAGGATTATTTCTAGTGCTTGAGTTTTCAAGGTTTGTGATCTTTCTAGAGTCTATAAGGTTTTGGATTTTGTGTTTAAGGCAAATGCAGTTATCCATGGAGTGTTAGAGGTTTTGATGGAATTTGTAGTGCTTATTTGAGTTATAGCCTGGGATGTTTAGGTTTGGATTAGGTAAAGGTTAAAGTAAGCCTTTTTGCATTAGGTGCTCTAAGAATTTTGACAAAGGTTGGTTAAAATTGGAGAATCTCCTTAGTTGTTGAACAACATGCACTTCCACAATCTGGCTAGTGCTTCCTTGTTGTGTGCCCCTAATTGAGTAGTTTCTTGCTCGAGTGCTTCTAGCAATCTTCTTTTTCTCACTTTCAATCTCCTTAGCTTGCAACCCATCATCATAAAGGTCTACAAATGTATTAAGGTTCATCATTTGCCGCCTTTTAACCAAATTAGGTGACACATTTTGAACAATCATCCTAACCTGATCTTTTTTAGCCAACTTATTTTTCATTAATCCTACCTTATTCATGAATCTAGTAAGAAAATATGAAAATGAATCATTAGGCTTATGCTTGGTCAATTCTAAATCTTTGATGGACACTTCAAGCCTGGTATTATAGTCATATTGCTTTAGAAAATCAGTACACAATTCTCTCCAGTCAGTTTGAATAGGCTTCTTTAACCCATGATACCAATTAACAGCCATACCCTCCAAGGATAGTACAAATAACTTGGTAACTATAGACAAAGGAGCCTTAGTGGTCATCATAGTAGTTATATATTGACTAAGGTGGATCCTTGGGTCTCTAATACCATCAAAGTTCTGCAGCTATGGCATCTTGAACTTATCAAGTTGCTTATCTTCCTTAAATTGCATCATATCATCCAAGTCAAATGAATATCTGATGCTCTGTTCTCTCATAAATTCTTCCATTTTGGACATCTTCTAGGTCAGTGTTTTCATCTGCTTGAATTCTAGCTCTTGAACTTTCTTAAATGATTCCCTTTTTGCTTTTTCAACCATATAGTTCTAAACATCCTCCAGTTTCATTTCCACAGCAGACACATTCCTTGCAACATTCAATGGTTACCTACCAGCATTGTCATTGTTAGTAGATGGTGCACCCACAATAGGTGGATCAACCATAATTAGTGGTGCAATAGTAAGTGGTGGCATTAATCCAACCAGGGCTTATCTTAGTTCATCTTGCATCATTGCTCTCATGTCATCCATCAATGCTCCTTTAACATCCTCTAGGGTCCAATTTCCTCCCTCTTGTTATTCCATTTCTTTGGCTTGTTTAGGTTATCTAGCTTCGAGGTAGAGTGGATTGATGGGACTCATTTCTAGTCTGCTAAGGATCTTTTTTGCAATTGATTATGGGCTTAAATAAGTTCTTACTAGTCTGCCACCTTTTTGACTCCAAACACAGGAAGACCCAAATGAATCTATGATGGTTGAAAAAAAAAGTATTAGTATGATGCATGAAATGCATGTATGTATGATGCACGTGCTATGCAAAAAATAACAAGTCAAGTGTATATACATCTTTCCAACCTTATTACTCCCACACATGTATTCAATGGAGAGTCTCTTTCCTAGGATTTTTTGTCTTGGACTTAATATCAATAGGGGATATCAAGAAAATGTGCATGTCATATCTCTCAAAGTAGTAAAAGTATAAAAATAGTATTTCTAGGTATAAAAGCATCACCCAATCTTTATTAGTCCGATGGGCTTCTAAAGTATAGGCTTGGGCCTTTATAGGTAGAAATACCTCATGACAACATTCGCAAGCAATTTGGGTAATCCTAGGGAAAGTTGCTAAGCCACTATATGAGCCGAGTCCACTAAAAAAGGTTAAGGTTCCCTTAGCAAGATGCCCTCCTTTAAGACTTAAGTCATATGCCAAAGTTAGAGGGGCCTGACATCCTTTGCAAACTCGGGATATGACTACCCCCGTTTTAGGACTTGGGTTACAGACTCTGGTCATATGAGCGCGATAATCTTTCTTGAACCGAGTTAAGGCTAAGAGTGATGGTTAGCCAATTTACAATCCCATTAAGCTGGTGGACTCATGGAACCATAAACCAATGCCATTGATTAATAAGGACATGTAGAATGAATGCAAGAATAAAATAATAATTAATAAAATAATTCTAAAGAACACAAGTAGAATCAGTATCTCTTATCCATAGTGGAGTTGCCACTGTAGACATCGGGGTTTAGTGCGTGCCCAAGATTTTAGCAACTGCATCACTGTTTGAGGTTAGGGCTTTAGAGAACATACTAACCACTATCACAAAGACATGACATGGAGATGAGGAGTCACCACCCAGGGTAATAACTAGGACAAATCGAAATAGTGGTACTCGATTCTATAAACGAAGGCAAGCACTACAACTAGGAGATTATGGGCACGGAACACTAACTTCTTTCAGTCTTGTGTTCATTTAGAATTACTTTATGAATTGCTATCTTATCCTCTATTTACATGCAATTTCATATAAACCCTTATTAAAACAATCAACTTGAGGCAAACTAGTCATGAAAAATACATGTAAATAATGCACTAATTTAAATTCATAATCCCTAAGTTAGTCTAATCTATATTGATTTTAATTAAATGGCCTAAATTTACATGTTTTAATTTACAAATGAGTCTAAAGACTAATGGGCCTAATTCCTATTCATTTTAAATGAACCTAAGTCTATTTATTTTAATTCTAAAAATGAGCCTAAATCTACAAATTATGAAGTATTTAAATTAATAGACCTAATTCTATATGTTTTAATTTTAAAATGATCTTAAGTCTATAAATTATAAAAAAAGCTTGAATTTAAATGGGCTAAGTCTAAATTAATTGAATGAGGTGGGCCTATATCTAAATTAACTAAGTGGGCCTAAATTATTTATACCCTAAATCTAATTAATTATGGACATAAAGAGGCATTTTTATTAATTAAACATAAAAATAAAACCTAAAATGGGTTAAAGCCTAATGTGGGCTTAAGGCCCAAAACACATAAACATAAACAAACAAGCCCAAAAACAATAAAAATATCCAAAACAATCAAATAAAAGATTAAATAATCAATCACACTTATTCTAAAAACTCTAATTTAATTAAAGTGACTTTAAACAAAAAATAAAATAAAACAATTAACAAGCAACTCTAATTCCATCCACTTAAATCTAATTCAATTTTAATTAAACAACCTAATGATTTCTATAGCTATTAATTTTAATTAATTGCCTAATTAAAACCCTAATTTTATCAACTGATTAATTAAAGTAAAACACAAGCACACACAATATATTTCATTATTCCCATTATCGGGCCTATTACAATGATTTACTACAAATTACAAATAAAATTAAATACAACCCAAAAAGCCAAATAAATAAAATGAAAAATAAAAAAATCAATAAAATAAAAATAAATAAATAAAATACACATGACATTCCATGACATTCATGGATCTTCACAGGTTCTCCATAGGTTTTGTTCTCCATAATGAATTCATGTCACCCCATCCATTAAGAGAATAAAAATAGAAAAATAAAGAATTAATCAATGAATGATTAATAATAATAATAATAATAATAATAATAATAATAATAATAATAAACAAAATTAAATATAAAAATAAAATCAAAATCAAAATAAAAGAAGAAGGAGAAGAAGATTTGATAATGAGATGCAGTATTGATTTCCCTCAAATGGATGATCACCGTTGATGAAAGCCTATGACTTTTGTTGTGTTTGTCTGTGATTTTATTTTATTTGATATGATTTCTTGGCAAAGAACTAAATAAAAGCATACAAAATTCAAGTGGGTGTATTGTGGCTTCCCTACGAATTAGAGAAAGTAGATGAAAAGTTAATAAAACCCTACGAGCCTCCCCTATATCAAAAGAAAATTCCATATAAATAGACTAAGTTTGTAACCCTAAATTGGGTATATGATCAAAATAAAATTATTTTTTGAATTATTTATCTAAAACATAGGACATTTATTAAAATAATTATCAAATAAAATAACAACCATTCAAAAATTAAATAAAATGAAATAATAAATTATTTTTCTAAGAAATCTACCAATAATATAAATAAAAAAATTGTGGGATGGGTTGGAAAAATATATTTCCAATTGGAAATATAGTTTTTTGACAAAAAAAAAAATCAAATTTGGCACCAAAGTGGTACCACTTTCATTTGCAAATTCATTTGGCCGTTTGGGCCAAATTCGGCCCAAGCAATTTTTTTCTTTTTCATTTTTTTATTATACATATATTTTTTGAAAATTTATTTATTTATTTATTTTGAAAATTTATATTTTTATTATTAAAATAAAAAAAATTCAAAATAGGTCCTAAATTATAGTCCAAAACCTATAAATCAGATCCAATAAATCTAATTTCACAGTTAATTTTCATCATTGGGTCTTTTGTCACATCCAATTATTGTCCCTTGATCTTATTTAATTGTTGATTGTTAACTTCCACTTGCCCACTAGTCTGAGGGTGATAACTGGTAATTACCTTGTGTTTAACCCTATACCTAGCTAATAGCATCTCTAAATTTTTATTGCAAAAGTGATTTCCACCATCACTAATGATAACTCTTGGCATAACAAACAAAAAAAAGAGCTTCTTAAGAAACTTGCACATAGTTTTTGAATCATTAGTGGCACAAATTTGTGCTTCTACCCACTTAAAAACATAATCAACATAAATAAGGATATACTAATTACCTTTTGAAGATAAGAATGGTTCCATGAAGTCAATGCCCCAAACATAAAAAATCTCAACTTTTAAAATACCTTATTGGAGCATCTTGTCCTTCTTGGATATGTTACCACTCTTTTGGCAAGAAATATTCGTATGTACAAAGTCTTAGCATCTTAAAAAATTAAAGGCCAATAAATCCACTCTTTAGTACCTTAAAAGCTTTTCTTTAAGTGTGTCCTCCATAGTTCATCTCATGACAATGATGGAGAATATATTGTATCTCATCATTTGTCACATATCTTCTAACCATGCCATAATTGTATACCTTCTAAAGGAATGGATCTTCTCAAATATAGTTCTTAAAATTATAATTGGGTTTCTTTCTTTACTGATAAGAAAAGTCTATTGTTAGTTTACTATTTGAAATGAAATTTGTAATATTAATAAAGCATAGTGCATAAACAAAACCTAGGGCTCATAGCAACTCATCCAAAAATGAATCTTTGATTAGATCAATAATTGCAATCTTGCCCTCTTCTGACTTTAACCTTGAAAGGTTGTTTGGTACTATAGTTTTTTACCCTTTCTTATCTAATCTCGATATCAAACTCTTGCAATAAAGTACCCATTTGATCCTGGGTTTTAAATCTTTCTTTGTGAGCAAATACTTTAGTGTTGAGTGATCTGTGTAAACTGTTACCTTTAATTAAAGAGATATGATAAGAATTTATCAAATGCAAATATCATTGCCAATATCTCCTTCTCTATAGTTGCATAATTGAGTTAATCATATGTCTGAGTATGACTTTCATAATAGATCATATGGAGCTATTTATGTCTTCTTTGGCTAAGTATGGCTTTAATGGCATGATTACTAGCATCACACATCAATTAAAATGGAAAACTCCAATATAAAGTTACCATTATTGGCACTAAAATCAGCACTTCCTTTAACCTATCAAAAGTAATTATACAAGCATCAATGAATATAAAAGGTGCATCTTTTTCAAGCAATTAAGAGAGAAGTTTAGAGATTTTAGAAAAATCCTTTATAAACTACTTGTAAAAACTTGCATGTCCTAAAAAGCTTCTTAGTCCTTTAATGTTAGTTGGATATTATAGCTTTTTAATGATGTCCACTTTGGCTTGGTCTACCTTTATGCCCTTCCTTGAAATTTTGTGTCTAATAACAATTTCTTCTTCAGCCATAAAATGATAATTTTTTCAATTTAATACCAAATTAATTTCCTCATATCTTGTAAGAACTCTATTTAGATTGGTTAAGCACCCATCAAATGAATCACCATACACTTAAAAATCATCCGTGAACACTTCCATAATCTCTTTAGCCAAATCTACAAAAATAGCCATCATACACTTCTAAAAAGTAGTTGGTGTACTACACATGCCAAATGGCATTCTCCTATATGCAAATATGTAATAAGGATAAGTGAATATATTATTCTCTTTATCTTTTAGAGCAATGGCTATCTAATTGTAGCCTAAATAGCCATCTTAAAAATAATAAAATACATGTCAAAAAATGCGCTCCAACATTTTATTAATGAATGGAAGCGGGAAATTATCTTTCTTAGTAGTTGTATTAAGTTTTCTATAATCAATGCAAACTCTCCAACCGCTAACAACTCCAATAGGAATCAACTCTACCTAATTATTCTCTATTATGGTGATTCCACCCTTATTTGGTACATATTAACTAAGATTAACCCATGCGCTATCTAAAATAGGGTATATGATACATGCATCTAACAACTTAAGCACTTCCTTTAACACAACTTCTTGTATGTTTAGATTGAGTCTCCTTTGTCTCTTAATGGTGGTCTTATGCCCATTCTTATAAGTATCTTTGCATATAGTATGAAGGACTAATATACTTCATATTTGAAATTTTCCATCCTAAAGCTTTGATCCATTTTCTCAATAAGTTCACCAATGTAACTTTCTACTCCTCACTGAGTTTAGTTAATACAATCATAAGCAATTTCTAATCTTCCCCCGAAAAGGTGTATCTCAAATGAGGTAGTAAAGGTTTTAGGTCTAGCTTTGGTTGTTTTATTATGAAGGGAAATAGGGGTTCTATGTTCAAAGGTAATTCATAGTGGGTAATTTTGTTTTAGTGTTTGAAAGACCCTTCTTCATCAAAAGATTGTACCTGTAAATACTTTTCTATATCCTCTAAAGCATAAGATTTATCCAATCTCCCTTATTGGACTTCCCTAACATAATTATCAACCACATCAATTTTCATGCAATAAAGTTAAAAGGATGCTTCATACCTTGGTACACATTAACTTTATAGTTGTCCTCACCTACTCTCAATGTAAGAGTTTTATCATATACATCCATGATAGCTTTGGAAGTGTATATGAAAGACATTCTAAGGAATAAAAGCACATCTTCATCTTCCTCAAAATCTAGAGCAAAAAAATCCACCAGAAAGAAGAACTTCCAGTTTATGATATGCACTAGTTCAATTCATCCTAAGGTCATCAAGTATGTGACTTGATAGTAAAACCTTCAGGTTAAATATGAATTCTACTCTTACTAATCCCTAGTCATTCATTATTATTAACATAATAATGAATTAAGGCTAGTATGGTGTTAACTAATGATTATGTTTTACTAATCATGAATATGAGATATTAAGTCAACCTATAGGTACTTGTTTGAGAAATGATGTATAAGATTGACCCACCATAAGAATACTCTATAGATAATTGTTATAAGTAATTCTTATCATAGTAAGATTGTTTTAGTTATTTGACCTTAAAATCATGTTGGTTTTATACATAATTTTTTCGTATTTTGACACATTCTAACATTGTCTTAACAGGATGATGAAATAGATTTTTTTTAGATATGAAATGGGTTTTATAAGGAATATGAGTGATTGAGAAGGAATTTATCCCTCATTTAATCTGAGTAAGATATCTATGGGCCCTTGATAAGATACACTAAAGAAAATGCATGGACATGCTAGAGTGAATTGACAAAGAGTTATCATTCTCAATCTACTTTGAATTAAGGCATAATATGGTTGAATTATATAAGGATGACAAAAACTATGCCTTATGTTCAATCCAGATATCGTGTGACAAAAGGACTACAATATTCATTATAAATTAGGTTATGTCAGATTATCGACTTTTACTTAGGTTATCATAATGTCTTGCTAAAGGCCATTATGACTAGTAGGCCTAAATTAGGATTTTAGGTATATTGACAACGTATGTGAACCTACAGGGTCACATACTTAGAACGAGCCCAAAATGAGTTGTGACCCTTAAAACATGCCCAACATGAGCTTAAATTTACTATATATATATATATATATATATATATATATATATATATATATATATATATATATATATATATATATAAGGTAATTGCTATCTTAATTAAATAGGAAATGATTTTGTTTTGGATTTTAAATCAAAACCAAAATGGGAAGATGCTAAATATACCAAAAACATTTTGGTAAGTGAAACCTTAATAAGAAGTCTATAAATATATCATATTCTTTAGGTTTAATCACACTTTTTATTATGCTTTTGAGAATTCATTTTTCACCTTAAGAAAAGAAAACCACATAATCAAAAGTGAGACTTTTAAGAAAAAGAGTGCTAACACACACACTTAATTTGATTAAAGGTCGTTCGTGTGGATACTTGTAAAGGATGTAGCCTTTTGGAGACATCTCAATTCGGCTAAGAACACTAAAAGATTAAGGTAGGGTGTCACTGGAATGAACCCCCTTTTTTCCTTCTAGCAATCTTACCTATTTTCGCATCTATGGTACGATTTTTGGTAACCCTAAATCAATCAATTAATTGAATTACAAGGATTCTATTTCAGGTTTGTGAATAAAATTTTTATATTTTTGTTGCATTTGAATTTCATATATATATATATATATATATATATATATATATATATATATATATATATATATATATATATATATATATATATATATATATATATATATGAATCAAAACCAAAATGGGAAGATGCTAAATATACTAAAAATGTTTTGGTAAGTGAAACCCTAATTGAGAAGTCTATAAATATATCATATTCTTTGGGGTTTCACACACTTTTAATTCTACTTTTGAGAATTCATTTTTCACCTAAAGAAAAGAAAACCACATAATCAAAAGTGAGACTTTTGAGAAAAAAACTGCTAGCACACACACTTATTTTGATTGGAGGTCATTTGTGTGGATACTTGTAGAGGACGTAGCCTTTCGAAGATGTCTTAGTCCATTGAAGAATATTAAAATCTCAAGGTAGGGTGTCACCGGAATGAACCTATATATATATATATATATATATATATATATATATATAAGGTAATTATTATCTTAATTAAATATGCTAAATATACAAAAAATGCTTTGTTAAGTGGAACCTTAATTAAAAAGTCTATAAATATATTATGTTCTCAGGGGTTTCACACACACTTTTCATTCTACTCTTGAGAATTCATTTTTCACCTTAAGATAAAAAAACCACATAATTAAAAGTAAGACTAGTAAGACTTTTAAGAAAAATATTGCTAGCACATAAGCTCATTTTGATTGGAGGCCGTTTGTGTGGATACTTATAGAGGATGTAGCCTTTTGGAGATGTCTCAATCTAGCCAAGCACATTAAAAGCTCAAGCTAGGGTGTCACCAAAGTGAACCCCCTCTTTTCCTTCTAGCAATCTTGCCTCTTTTAGCATTTATGGTAAGATTTTTGGTAACCCTAAATTAATCAATTAATTGAATTACATGGATCCTATTTTAGGTTTGTGATGAATTTTTTTATATTTTTATTGCATTTTGAAACATGAAACCCAACAGTGGTATCAGAGCCACTTTTAATTAGATTGATTTGGTTAAGTATATATGTGATATATTTCTATGTGGATGATACATTTTTGAAAAGGTGCTATCATAATTATATCAAAATAGTTTTTATTTTTATGATGATTTTTATTAATCTGTATGAAAACAATATTATACATTAATTTGATTAATGTTTATAATTGTTTAATATGATTAAACAGTATCCAGAATTTTGATTTCCTAAATTATGTCACTGTTTTGAGAAAATAAATTATTTATATTATTTTATTAATATAATTAAATAAAATAGTATATCTATTTTCAAATTGATCATGTTTATATTTTTATTTGCTTGATATAAAACAAAAATATTTTTGATTATACAGATTTTTATAAATGGCATTTTTGTTTAAGTGTTAATAAAAAATAATATGTTTTTAACATATTAATTAAACTATAATATAATTATAGTAAATTAAGGTTTTATTAGTGGTCTGTTTAAAAGTTAAACAAAATAATCTATTTTAAACAAATTAATAGAATAAGTAATATGATTACATAAGATGTTTATCTATCAAGGACTTGGCAACAACTCATTTAATAAGTTAAGGTAAATTGTTTACCTAGCGAGATTGAAGCTAGGGGCGCTGCCCCTGAACCTTGAATGAATTCGTCACATAATTCGTTTTAAGGACAATAATTGAATTACTAAGAAAATTTCATTATCTTAAACCAATATGATTGGATTTTATTATTTTATTTTAAGGGTTGTAATTTTAAATATAACCTATGAGTCATTTTTTATTTGTTGTCATTATTTTATTATTTTATTATATTGTAATAAAATAGTTTAAATTACGTCAAGTAAGTGTAATGCAAGTCAAGACCGAAGGTCCAAGCTAAAGGTTCATGATAGAGATCCAATGTGGGAGGAGGAGGTCTATGGTTGAAGATGGAGATCCAAATTGAAGGCTCAAGCTTGTATTTGTAATATCACCTAGGCTTGAACTTTGATCTTTATATTGGCTTATGAAGATCAACTTAGATTTGGGCCATGCTATGTCACATTTATCTTATTATGTTAATATGTAATGCATGTGGTGCTATGTATATGATATAATATAATAATAACTAAATAAGATAAAAACTAAATAAAGCCCTCATTTAATATTAAGTCATTACAATGCCTTCCATTGTTCAACAATTATCAAGATTTGGATTACTATATATAGGTTATGCCAAAGCATTGTGTATAAAGCCATCTAAATACAATAAGTTGGATAATAGTGATATCCATATGACTTAATTGGGTTATCAAAATGGTTTTGGACCTAGGGCATTTAATAGGATATGTCGGTACAATTGATGTCAATAACCTATATTTATCTAAGAATTACATGAGATGTAATTAGTAAAGTGTAACCTACTTAAATAACTACACTTTGGTGATAAGCCAAATCTTACTTGAAATAGGGTGAAATATAGATCTTGGCCCACTAAGAAATTTCAATTATTGAAATCTTGTTGAGGGTTTTTATAATTTAAGAAAATTTAGTGGGATTTTTACTATGCCTTATACATATATAATAAAATTCTAAATGTATTATATATATATATATATATATATATATATATATATATATATATATATATATATATATATATATATATATATATATATATATATATATATATATGACATCAAATACTATACCTACCATGTTAATACGATCAATCCTTGAGAAGGATAAGCTTAATGGGACTAACTTTCCTGATTGGTACAAAAACCTAAGAATTATTCTTTTGGCAAGAAAAAAAAGGAATATATCCTTGATCAACCCATCCTATAAGAACTAGCTGCTAATGCTCCTAAAGCTCAAAAGGATGCTTATGATAAGCATCTCAATGATTCAGTTGATATCACTTATCTCATGCTTGGATGCATGAACTCTAAGCTTTAAAAGCAACTAGTGGAAATGGAGGCATATACCATTATAGGCCATCTTAAGGAAATGTTCCAAGAGAAATCCATAATTGAAAGGTTCAATACCATGAGGGCATTGCTCTCCTGCAAGTTGACTACTAGTGGCCATGTGAATGTTCTTAATATGAAGGGTCATTTTAAACACTTCAACAAACTTAGTCTTAAGATTGAATAAGAATTGGTTGTTGATATCATTCTCCAATCTTTGCATAATGCCTATGATGAGTTCATCATGAACTTAAATATGCATAGTATGGACAAAATTTTTTAGAGTTGCATAGGATGCTTAAAATTGCTGAATAGAACATCAATAATACCAAGGATGTTCTAATGGTTAATAATGGAAAGGGAATGAAAAAGGTAGGAAATGGCAAGGGCAAGACTCTTAAGGGCTTTCAGAAGCCTGAACTAAAGCCCAAGCCCAAATCCAAAGCTAAAACCCAAGCAAATGCACCAAAAGAGGGAATGTGTTATTTTTGCAAGGAGCCAAGTTATTGGAAAAGAAATTGCAAGCTATATTTGGATAATCTAAAGAAGAATGTTAGTGTTACTACCTCTTCAGGTATTTATGTTATAAAAATTAAGTTATCTACTTTTGATTCTTAAGGATTAGATACTAGATCAGGATCTCACATTTGTACTAATGTGCAAGGTCTAAACATAAGTAAAACCTTAGCTAGAGGCAAAGTGGACCTACGAGTTAGCAATGGAGCAAGAGGTGCTACTTTACCTATAGGGACTTATGAGTTAACACATTCTAACATTGAATTTAATAGGATCATGAAATAGATTATTATTGGATATAAAATGAGTTATATAAGGAATATAAGTGATTAAAAAGAAATATGTCCCTCAATGGGCCCTTTGATAAGATAGATTAAAGAAAATTTATGGCCATGCTAGAGTTAATTGACAAAGAGTTATCATTCTCAGTCTACTTAGAATCAAGACATAATGTGGTTGAATTGTATAAGGATGACAAAAACTATACCTTATGTTCAATCAAGATATAGTGTGATGAAAGGACTATAATATTCACTATAAATTAAGTTATATCAAATTATCAACCTTCATATAACTTGCGTAGTTCTAATGTCTTGCTTGAGGCCACTTATGACTAGTAGGCCTAAATTAGGATTCTATGCCTACTTCCTATGTTATGTGAATCTACAGGGTCACACACTTAGAACATACACAAAACGAGCTTGGGTTTACTAGCCTAATGATGAGTGTGAGAAATGCATTATTTTGAGCACTCAATGTGTTAGGATTATATGACATTTCAATTACATTTATGTTTCTTTTCTTGAGCTTTTATTTTTTTTACATGATATATGCATGATTTGTGTTTATGTTTATTTTTAGTATTTTTATTTTATTTTTATTATTTTTGTGCATATAGGTGTCAAAGAATAGTAAAGGAAAAATGCATAGGGCTTATGAACATTCCTAAAGAATCAAGGGAGTGTGCAAAGGAGCATTAAAGCCCAATTTCCTCAAATCAAGGAGAAGACTAGAACATGGCCATGCCTCGACATGCATGGCCACGTGCCCTGCTGATAGTATTTTGAATTTTGAATTTAAAGAGCTAATTTTAGGGGATTTGATAAAGATTTGAAAGAAAAAAAATTAGGAGGTTAGAGGCTAGGGTTTTATATGTGTGTAGCCTCTAAAAATAAAGGATTATGTCATTTTCTACTTTTACATTACAATTTTCTTTTTATCATTTTTTGGGTAGAAAATAAAGATGTGTGCTTGTTCATGTTGGTTTGGAGATTGAGTATAAGGATTGAAGAACAATAAGCCTTTTATTGCAAAAGGGAGTTTCTTCTAAACATTTTCTATTGTTCATTTCCATTTTGGATTAATGATGATGTTTATTTTCTTTTATTCTTCTTCTTTATCTCTTGTTATTAACATAAATAGCTAAGTTCTTTGTTAGAGTTCTTATTTCAATTCAACCATATAAATATTGCAATTAAACCTAAGCCATTAATCTAAATCCATTAGTTATTATTGAACTTAATGTCTTTATAGGATTGATCACCCTTTGATTGAATATACACAATGAAACTTCATTGAGAGATAGGTTCCATTAGATATAAACAATAACCTATTAGACACTTTCTTAGTTAAGAAACATTAAAGTAATCAATATTAATTAAGGGCTTGAGCTTTAAACCAAGTTAAATAGCACTTAGCAAGTGAGAGTTACAAATTTAAGATGTTAATCTACTTGGTTAATTGTATGTTTGTATGAGAGAAAAACCTAGGATTCCTTAGATGCCTTCAAATTGGATTAAGGTTAAGTATGGCTTAAGTACTAATTGATCTTAAGAAACAGTTGAATCAGTAATAAAAACCTTAGCTAAGTTATTCAAAATTAGAAATGAAATCAACTCTTTCTATCAAAGAGAAATGAAAGCTTCTATGAGTGTTGGGATAGATTCAAAGATCTTCAGGACAGTGTCCACCACTATTGATTCATTCATGAGATTTGGTGTAGACTTTTTATAAAGGAGTCAATCCGGTAGTCAAAGTAAACATAGATGCATCTATTGGAGGAACTATTATGTCAAAGACACTTGAGGATGCTTCAAAGCTTTTTGACGAAATGGCTAACACCTAAAGCCTTTAGTCTAATGAGAGGGCTATTCTGAAGAGAGGGAGAGTAGTTGAAGTTCATAGCTTAATAATGTTAAATGCAAAAATGAATGTTTTATCCTTAAGGATGGACAAAATGAGAGCTAATGCAATTTCTAACTTATCTTCTTCTTATGAATTATGTCAAGGTGGTCCAACTATTGAGTATTAAATGATGCAAGGACTATTAATGAAGAATGTTAACTATGTGAACAACTTTAAGGGGCAGTAAAACCAAGTGCATGGAAACACCTATAGTCCTAGTTGGAGGAATCATCTTAATTTCTCTCAGAGGAATCAAGAAAACAACTAGTGGAGGCCATAAGCACCACTAGGTTTTGGAGGGTAGAATGTATAGCATCACCAACCTATTTTTTAGCATGAAAAAGGTTCATCTTTAAGGACTTCTTTAGAGAGCAAGTTGGAGAAGTTCTTGGATGTGATGACTATAAAAATGAGCCAATAGAATGAGGCTATAAAGAGGTTAGAGGGTAGATTAAAGCAAATATATCAAGACACTCTTCTCATGTTCAAGAATTATTCTTCCTCTATCCATAATTTAGAGGTGCAAATGGGGCAATTGGTAAACTCTTTATCAATTAGAAATCAAAGTTCCTTGCTAAGCAATACTGAAAAGAATCCAAAAGAGCAATTGAAGGCTATTGCCTTGAGAAGTGGAACAAAGATTTAAACCACAAAAGCAACTTTGGAATATAATAAGGAAAAAGAACAAGGAAGAGAAGAAAGAATAAAAAGATGAGTGGGCTGAAGTGCAAGTGGAAAAAGAATAAGAAATTGAGAATAAAAATAAGTAAAAATCAACACCAACTTTAGTGAAGCCATATAAACCTCTAGTTCTATATCCTCAAAGGTTAAAGAAATAGGACCATGATGAGTAGTTTACAAAATTCTTTAAGAGGTTTAAGGCACTCCACATCAATAGTCCTCTTAATGTGATCTCAAGCTTAAAACCAAGGTTTAAGGATTCATAAGATCCATTTTAAGTTCAACAAGGCCCAATGATAAGATTAAAAACCAAGAAATTATAAGAAGTCTTATTAATTTTCATTTAAGGTATTTGGATAGCCTAAGAACTTCCAAGTACAATCAAAATCAATAAGGAGGACCAAATAGTATTGTTTATCACATTAAAATAAATGAATTTGGAGGGCTAACAGTTAGTGGGATTTAAAGTGTGGGCCTTAAAGTATGTTAGTGGATATTTACTGTAAGTGGCCTTTTGCTAAAGAAGACTTTTATTATGATGTTGTGGTTTTTGTTACTTTGTTAAACATTGTAGCGGGTCTTTCCATTTCTGAGGGACATGGTAACTTTACCGAATAGAGACAAATGATTGGACTTGGGGGGATAAGAATTGATTTTGTGGAGTAGCTACTCAATTTTTAGAAAATCGAGAAAAAAAGGGACAACATCGAGTCACTCAGCTAGTATTGTCCCCAGTAGAGATTTTTGGGTTCGGGGGATCACATCTACTTTTTGACTATTTCTCATTATACAATATTCAATGTATAGCTACCGCAACACCCTAGTTTCGATAATGACAATTTTTAGTACACTAGATACTATAAGATAATAAAGATAAAAATTTTATTACATTGCTTTCCTGATAAAATACATATGAAAAGGAAAAGATTACTGAAAAGTAAATCTAATAAGGTTGATCTGCAAGGATAACACAATCATTTACATAGCTTATTTAGTGAATGATAGGATGATCATGCTTGTAGTGATTATTTATGCTATGAAGATGAATGATGATAATATAAAAGATGCTTGAGGTCATCACTGGACTCAGAGCATGATGACTCTATTCTGGGACATGAACTTTTTTACGTTTTGGATATTTACGATGTGATTTCATGATTTTGGAAATAGAGGATGTAAAATGATGATGTAAAATGCGCATAATAACACATATATTATTCACATAGCATGTAAGATTACCAGTCTTATCACACATGCACAACAGTATTCCTAAATGCTGGTGACAGTAAAATAAAATGCAATGCAGTAAAATAAATGTGCTAAAATAATTTTATGGTCCTCAAACTTGACTAAGCTTGTGTGAGCTTTGAAGGTTTAGATTTGAGAGATTGTCAAGCTTTCCTCATCGAGAGGTTTAAAATGATAGTAAAATGATGCTAGATTGTATACCTTTCAAGCATGCTTTGAAAAAGATGATGCCTAACAACCTAAGGGAAAGGCTATAGGAGAGCAAAAACTATATGGCGAGGGATTTCTCATGCCTTTGATCGGACTAACTTTTTAGTGTGCATGTCTCTTCACTTGCTCCCCCCTCCAAAATGGGGTATAAAGGGGTTTATTTATAGGAAAAAATGTGTAGAATGAGGTAGTGTAGGCATGGTCACATGCATAGAAGTGCATTTTTACACGTGGCCATGTGCACTTGCACATGGTCACACACAGTGTGCGTGTGGTCATGCACTTGGTGCACGCAAGTGCATGGCCATGCATACACGAGGGTGTTTTCACTTGCACTTCGTTGCTCTATGCACTCTTCCTGAGTTCTATGCATATTGCTCTAGTGTTGGTTCTTAGGGTTTTTGGGCCTTCTAGATGCATTTCTGGCATCTATTTTGCCAAATTCATTTTGATTTTAGCACATGACACCTAGGGTTGTTTACACGCACTTCTAAGCAATACGTGCTAATAATCATGCTGTGTTGGAAAATTATGGGACCACTTTTAAAGGTTTTGGGGCCTTTCAAACATTTTTTTAAAGTTCATTTTGTCAAAATATTAATTTCCTTTTTTTTATAAAGCTAGGTCTTGGTCTAACAAAATATGCACCAGCCCAGCAAGCTAAGTATTCTGAGAGGAGTTTTCTTAAAATAAAACCTCTCATTATTTTGATAATCGTATTTTGCAAGGTTAGAGCACAACTTAATGGCTCAATAATCAATTTTGCACACTAGTAGGGTTGGTTGGGTGTT
The DNA here is from genome assembly GCA_947683625.1 of Mallotus nudiflorus. Taxonomy (NCBI): domain Eukaryota; kingdom Viridiplantae; phylum Streptophyta; class Magnoliopsida; order Malpighiales; family Euphorbiaceae; genus Mallotus; species Mallotus nudiflorus. The sequence goes on along the minus strand of CANTUR010000013.1, from coordinate 413,104 downwards.
TTGGGGTTGCACACTTTAAAGGTGTTATGAACAAGCAAACTCTAGTAATCTCGGGGATTCATTTCATCATTGGACCTTTTTAGGGATAGTCAAATTTGAGGTATGATAGTTACCCTTTGCTTCATGTGTGTTGCATAGCCACATAGTACTAGTGTCAATACACATTAAGCAAAATGTAAAGATGCAAAAAAATTTTTAGTAGGGAGAGAAGTACATACCTGTGGGTTGTCTTTAAAGGCCTTGTTAAGATTTGACTGCTTATTATTGTGTTTTGTTTATTGTCATTATTTTGTGACTTGGTCGTCATGTAGGGTGCTATTTTAGGATATATGCAAGCTTGTGATTGATGCAAAGTGTAGAGTGTAGATACGACTATAACCTTTTAGGTGTCACGCAAAAGAGGATGCTACTAAGCAAAATGCGGATGGAACTATAACCTTCTTAGGTGCTACACAAATGAACATGTGACTATAACCTTCTTAGGTGTCATGCAAATAAACATGTGACTATAACCTTCTTAGGTGTCACACAAATGAACATGCGACTATAACCTTCTTAGGTGTCATGCAAATGAACATGCTACTAAGCAAAAGGAGATGCGACTAAGAAGTATGGATGCTCCTAAGTAATGTGAGGATGCTTCTAAGTGATGGAAGTGCTTTAAGAAATAAGAAGATGCTTGAAAGTGCTTCTAAGTAATGTGAATGCTCCTAAGCAATGAGTGTGAGTGCTTCTAAGTAATGAAAGTGCTTCTAAGCAATGTATGAGTGCTTCTAAGCAATGAAAGTGCTTCTAAGTAATGCTAGAGTGCTCCTAAGCAATGTAAAAATGTGAGAGTGTTTTTAAGCGATGCGAAGTGATGTGAGAGTGCTTCTAAGTGGTGTGGGTGCTTCTAAGCAATAAATGAGGTAGTAATGATGATGTAGTGATAATGGAGTAATGATACAATGATGATACAATAATGATGCAGTGATGATGCAACGATTTTTCATGTTAAGGGTGTTATTTTAATGATTTAGAGTAAGATATCCTTATAGTGAATTTTCTTTACTCTTCTTCTTTTTGTAGGATGTTGAGTTTCTTGAAGAAAAAGGTGCATGCACAGTGTTTTTAGATAAATGGAGTCCACATTTGTAAACTTTTATGTGAGTTTAGTGCACATCTTATGCTCAAATGGAAGTTTAGTACTATAAAAGTGAGTATGTAAAGTCTCAAAATGCATGTAAAACTACAAAAGAGCATGTGGAAGGGGGAAGTGCACGTGACTGCACATGGGGTGGAGTGATCACATGTCTATACATGTGGTCATGCACCTCCCCCCTTTGAGCTTATTTAAATGGCTATTTTTGGAGGTCTTAGGAGGCTTTTTTTGGACTTCTTTGAGTGTTTTTTGACTTTTCTTGACCTTTTTCATGTTTTGGGTTCTTTCTGCTCTATTTTTGCTTCTATACTTCCATTTTCTTTTGCATAAAATGGAGTTTCCCAACATTCCTGAGGATCTAGAGGATATTTGTATTGATCTTGATCTTAATCTTGAGGGTGAATTTACAGAGGCTACTGGAGCTAGGACATCCGTAGTAGGGACTACCACATCTAGTGCTCAAAGTTCTCAGCCATCCAGGCTTTCTCAAAGAGATCTAATCCTTATTATTCATAGCTTAGAGACTCACGCTTAGGTGCATCATCATCGTGAGGTAGGTCCCATTTTGCCTTTATTTTCTAGAGCTTGTTCATTAGCTATTTTGCTATTTATTTTTCTATATGAGGTTATTATAGTTGTAGCTCTATAACTCTTGCTATAACTATCTATCTAGCTTTATTGTAAATGCTAATGTTGATAGCTCCTACTTTATTTTCTTTTTATGATTGTCTACTTGTCACGATGCTTTTCTTTTTAGCCTTTATTGTTATTTTGATCCTATTGAGTGACAGAGAGAGATGTGTTAGTATTAGTATTAGTTGTGCAAATTTTTAATAGCATACTTGTTATTTTTAGCACCATAGGTATGTCATTGTGTTGCCTAGTAGTTTCAATAGGGTCAGTATTGCTATCAGGGTCTCTTGATGTGTGTGAAGCAGATGGTTGTCGGGAAGGGCTTTAATGGGGTGATTAATGCATTGTCTTATGACTCATATGCATTGATTTAGATTGTTATGTATGCATTGATAGAGTGGTGGATGGACATAACACATACTTTCCATTTTCCCGTTGGGGAGATGACTATTACCACGTAAGATTTTGCTGCTATCACGGGCTTAAGGTTTTCTTGAGCTCATTCCTTTTAGTGATAAGGAGTGTTCCACTATTATGGCAAGGAGGCATCTCATGAGGGATTTGCTCAAGGTAGTCACTCCTATGAAGTCTGGTTGCCTGTATTTTGCTCAATACACAGAGTTTGTTTCTTCCGTGTGGGCTTTGTATGATGATGGTCTTGTTTCAGCATAGTAGTTGGCCTGCTATTTTTTTTTATTTTTTTTACTAAGTGTTATCTTCTCAAACCCTTTGGGTATGGGTGATCTGCAATTACTGCCTATCTTGAGAGACCTGGATAGCTTACTAAGGTATTGTTGGGGCACTACTGCCTTTGCTTATATGTACTCGTGACTTGATGCACCATGTTGAGGTGGCTCGAGGATCTGCGGATGCTTATTTGTGCTGGACGTGAGTAGGAGTTCTATTGTTTGTTCTTTTGCTTTTGGTTTGTTATTTCTGACCCTTTAATTTTGATCGATATGGGCATATGAGTTCAGGATTCTCCCTCATCCATCCATTGAGCATTTCTAAGAGGATGGCTTCCCTCATTATTCTCACTAGATCAGGAAGACTACTGATTTGATTAAGGATTGCATAGTAGCTCGAGACTATATGAGGAAGTTGTTCCCTGATTAGGTATATTTGATTCCTATTATGCTGGTTGTTCCTTTCTCAAGGAACTTTTGTTCATTGTTTCCCTTTGAGCAGATCTTTCTTCATTGGTGGGTGGTAAGATCTCACTAGACAGTAGAGATGGTTACTGCATGGCAGTTGACAGAGAGATGAGTGTTGCTCTCTAGCGTCATCAGCAGGGTGTGGTATTTGGGCAAGTGAGTCCATCATTGGTGGGATGGCCCATTATTGAGGAGAGTTCACGTCCCTCCCCCTAGGGACATGTTTTGGGTCATGAGTTATATGGTGATGATCTTGCTACTATTATGATGGGATTCCCCTTTAAGAGCCTCTTAGATAGTGTGGGTTTGCCTTATGCTGATGCTATAGCTATTGGGACCTTTCCTTCACCTTTACCTTCTTAAGCAGATGCATCTCGTCCCTCGGGTTTGAGGGCTATGCCATTACATGGGTCATCGAGAGTTGCTTCTTTTAATCTAGTAAGCTTTTATCCTTGTTTTAGTGCAAGCGTGTAGCAAACTTTATTAGTAATAAACTATAATTGACATGAGTTATGATAACTTATCTATAGCGACGTCGGAGGAGATATAGATCCCGCTTTGAAGATGATGAGGGCACGCTCCACATTGAGGCAACTGCTCATGCTAGTGGTGTGGCTTCTAGTAGCACTATCCTTATGGATTTAATGGTTTAACCATCTTTGTCTTTGCTTAGGATGAATATCCTTGGTAGAGTAATGAGGTTCAATTTGCCTAGACCTAGCTTTCCTCAGTCGGATGTTGCTTCTGTTAATGCTACCCATGTTCATATTCTTCTTTTATTCTTGCTTGTGTTTCATTTATTTAGTGAGTGGTGGTTAACTTATTTTCTTGCTTTTGTAGATTGCTGTCTCCTCTAGTCGGTACTGGTATATTGTTGTAGGGAGTGCGTAGTGGTGCTTTTTGGAGTTTGCTACCACTTAGAGGGTATGCCTTCTTTGTTGTACCTATTTATTTTATGCACATGTGTATGATATGCAATGTATAATGTAGGTTGAGCACTATCTTGCTAGTCGTGAATGGGAGTGGGAGTATACAGCTTATCATGATCGCATCAATGAGGTGGAGTCATGGCTATCGTCCCTTACGATGAACGATGATGAGTTGGAATCATATAAGGGGGGATGCTTAAGCAGGATCATTTCTTGCTTTTGATGGTAGCTACGATTAATGTAGTTATTTTAGGAGCTAGGTGTATGACTTTTTGGTCTGTGGTTTGCATTATTGTATTATTTTCCTGAGGTTATGGACTTTGGGTGTTGTATATAATAGTTTGTCCCGCATGTTGTATGATGCTTATACAATGATGACTGCATATGCTTCTTGTTGTGTATCATTGATGATGATGTTTTCCATTACTATCGTCTACCTTTGTTCCCTTTTTTGCCTAAGGTGTCCCCTTTTAAAGCTTTTCGCACTTAATTGGGTTTTCTTTTTCTTCCCTTTTTTGCCTAGGGTGTCTCATTTTGGAGCTTTTCACACCTAGACGGGATTTTTTTTTGCTATATGATAGTGGCAAATCTCAAGGAGTGAGCTTAGAGAGGATGGTAAGAACCATGGTTATGTACTGAAAAAAATGTAAAGCATACTTGATACAATCCATGATGATAAAATGTGTTGCACTTTTCAAAGACATTTTGCATAAAATGGAAATCATTCTCACTTCACTATAATCATTAAAGAAAAACACAGGTGCATTCATACAAATTTTGAACTTGAGATTACCCCTGTCCTTAACTAGCCTTCTCAGGTTTTCTAGTTAAGTATTTTCTCTCTTTCCCTAATTTTTGCCTAAGCTGCCATTTTTAGGTTTTCAACTTAACAGGATGATTTTTTTATGTGCCTTAAATTTAGTATTTTTTTAGGCGGTCTATATTGACAGGTTCAGTGAATTCATTGCCTTTAAAAACCATAGCTTGACTGCTCCTTTTGATAGGACATGTTTGACCAGGTATGGGCCTTCCCAGTTCGATATGAATTTCCCTCTAGGGTCTAGAATGTTTTATCTTGTTTGCTTTAGCACCTAGTCTCCTACTTTCACACTTTTATGTTTTACTCTTCTATTGAAGGTCTTGGCTAGTTGAGCCTGATACAACTATGTGTGGTAAGAGCCTTGAGCCTTTGGTTGTCTAAGAGAGTGAGATTATCATGCCTCTATTGAGCCCACTATACTTTTGGCAATTTAGATTTGATTGCTACCCAAAGAGACTTGATCTCTATTTTGATTAGAAGAACCACTTCTAATCCATACATTAATGAGAAAGGAGTTGCTGTTGTTGAAGTTCTAATTGTTGTTCGGTACCCCCATAAGGCATATGGAAATCTATTTGCCCAGTCTTGGTAAGTCTGAGTCATCTTTGACAAGATCTTTTTTATGTTCTTATTTGCAGCTTTAATAGCCCCATTCACTTGTGGTCGATAAGGAGGAGATTTATGATGTTCCACCTTATAACTCCTCAGTAGCTCTCTAACTTCCCTTTGGAATTAGACATTGTTGTCAGAGATGATGTGATGGGGGATCCTATATTGCCAGAATAGGTTTCTTTTGATGAACTTAGCCACTTGCTTGGCTCCTATCCTTGTGAATGACTCTACTTCGACCCATTTTGTAAAGTAGTCCATTGCCACTAGGATGAAATTGTGTCCATTTGAGGTTGTCGGGTGTATTTCCCTAATTATGTCTAGCCCCATGCTTAAAAAGGCCATGAGAGGAGATTTAGTGTAGTTCTATTAGGTGGAGGTAATTGACATTCCTATGGATCTGACATTTATGGCATTTCCTTATAAATTTGATGCAGTCTTCCATCATCACCATCATCCAGAAGAACCCTTGTTTGATTTGCTTCTTAGCTAGGATTGCTCCATTCATATATGGACCACAAACACCCTCGTGTACTTCTTCTACTACTCTTACAGCTTCAATTTCATATAGACATTGGAGTTGTAAACCATCTGCGATTGTTCTATATAATACACCTTGGTACAATGTGAATTTTTATGCTAGTCATCAAATGACCGCTTTGTCTCTTTCATCTTCTTGATCAGGATAGGCTCGTTCCTTCATATATCTTTGGGTGTCATAGAACTAGGGCTCTTTAGCTACTTTTATCTTTGCTACTCTATAGTTTTATGGGGTTATCCTTATCTTAGTAGAATCAGAGGCTTCATGGGCATTTTGGGTGGTCCTTCCCATAATGATGCTAGGGAAGTAAGTGCATCTGCTATCTAATTATGGTTCTTGAGGAGATGAATGAATCTACATTTTCAGAAGAACATGGTGAGTAGCCTTAAATGGTCCAGATAAGGCTTTAAGTGCTACTCTTTCAGTGTCCACTCTTCCATGGCATGATTGATTACAAGTATAAAATCTTTGAAGATTTTGACTTTTATGACATTCAGGACTAGCAGTGCTTCTATTCTGAGTGTGCATGCCTCGTATTCTGCTTCATTATTTATGGCTCTAAACTTGAGCTTTTTAGTAATTGGTACTACTTCAGCTTTTGGAGATTGTAGTATAACACTAACTCCTGCGCTGAACTGATTGACTGCTCCGTCAAAGTACATGCACCATCCTTGGATTTCAATGGCTAAGCTGAGGTCATCTAGGAAGTCCAACTAGATTTCTTCTAAGTCTGGAATGGGGTTAAGAGCTAAAAATTCAGCCACTACCCTCCTTTTTATTGCCTGCTTAGTCAGATATTGTACATCGAATTCTGTTAGTAGTATGAGTCACTTGGCAAGTTTCCCTACTAGAGAGGGAGCTTTGTAGAGGTACTTCATTAGGTCCATTTTAGACACGGCCTGGATCTTATAGGATTAAAAGTAGTGTTTGAGTTGCTTCATTGCTCATACCATTGCCAAGCGTATATGTTCAACTTGGCTTTACTTCTCCTCATATGGCAGCATCTTCTTACTCAAGTAGTAGACTATGTGCTCTGCTTTCATTTCTCCCTCTTGGGCTAAAATTGCATTAATTTCATTCCCTTCGATGGACAGATACAGGGTTAGAGGTATCCTTGGTTTTGGTGGTTTTGGGACTGATGGGTTAGCTAGGTAGCTTCTGATCTTGTCAAATGCTAGCTGATACTATTCATTCTATTCAACTGGCTAAAATTTTTTGAGTAGCTTGAAGATGAGTTCACACACTGTTGTCAACTTAGTAATGAATCTACTAATGAACTGTAGTTTCCCTATAAGCCCTCTGATTTCTTTCTCTATTTTTGGCACTAGCATCTCTCTTATGGCTTTTGCTTTGTCTAGATCTATTTCAAACTTGTTCTGACTAACAAAATACCCCAACATCTTTCTTAAAGTAATATTGAATATGCATTTCTTCAGATTTAGCTTGAGACTGTACTTTTTGACCCTTCTAAGGAACTTTTTAAGATTAGAGGGGGTGTTCTTCCTTGTTCTTGATTTAACCATCATGTCATCATTGTATACCTCCACTTCTTTGTGTATCATGTCATGGAACATTGCAGTTGCCATTCTCTGGTAGGTTGCCCCTGCATTCTTTAGTCCGAAAGGCATTACTATGTAGTAGTAAGTACCCCATTATGTTATGAAAGTTTTTTTTGCTTTATTGATAATGGCCATTAGGATCTGATTGTAGTTAGAGAATCCATCCATAAAGGAGTATATTACACAATTAGTTATGCTATCAACTAGTATATCTATATAGGGTAGTGGGAAATCATCCTTTAGGCAAGCCTTGTTCAGATCTCTGTAGTCGACACAGATTCTAACCCTTCCATCTTTTTTTAGTACTGGTACCACATTTACTAAAAATTTTGGATAGTCTACTACCTCTAAGAATTTTTCCTTGATTTGTTTATTCATGTCCTCTTTCACTAGTTGAGCCCATTCTAGTATGAGTCTTCTCAACTTCTTCTTTATCGGTTTTCACCCTTCTTTGGTTGGAACGAAAAATTGAGCAATGTCTCTATCGATATGAGGCATATTGTTATATATCCAGGAAAATACTTTTGAATATTTTATTAATATTTTTTTAGTTTCTTTCCTTTCTTTAGGGGTAACATCTTTCAAAATATGCAGAATGTGTGGTTCAGATTTTATGCCAATGTTAAATGATTTATTGCATATGGAATGAATGTCAAATATGATAATGTTTTTATTAATGCAATGCACACTACCGTCAGGAAATACATTAAAAAAGTAAGAAAAAATTGATTTCATCGCATTGACTTTAGAGTTCATTACATCATCATTTTCAAATAAAGAAAAAGTATAGAGATCACCATCAGCAATGTCTTTGAACATGATGTCATCGATGCTTGATTCGAGGATGGCAATAGCTTGGGCATGATTAATAGCTTCACTCTCAAATTATGTCTCTAGGTTTTTCATCAGCTCACATATGTTAATCTCGTTGATCATATTTGGTAAGTGTTTCTCCTTAAGGGTGTCATTGAAGATCTTGAACCCTAGTTTATTGATTTCATTGCTCATCCATTCCTTAGCTTGTCCTTGATATACTTGGGTTGAGCTTTTAGCCATAAAAGAGGTTGATTTTTTAGCCTCAGTATCCTTTTCAAGATTTTCAGAGTTGTGCCATATGTCTATCCCCATGACATATAGGTTTTGAGCTAAATAATACTAATCATCCCATCTTCTTTGTTAAATTCTTCTCCCCATCCTGAGGGTACTATGTATTCTAAGAGTGTATGGGTAGTAGGAGGTGTTATGTATTTAACTTTGTAGTCGAACTTCCTAGATAGCTGGCCTAGTAGATCTCATACTTCATGGTTACTGCTAAAATTTTTATCTGTGTTTGCTTTTTATGGTAAGGGCAATCAATCACTTCACTGTTTATAGGGAGAGTTGTATTCCTGGCTCTTTTTTGCATCATTAAGTGGGGAAGGAATTTTTGAGGCATTGGAATGTATTCAAAGGTAGAAGGACATTGCTCATCTTCACTAGAATTATGAGGCTCAAGAATGAGGGTTTGTCTTCTAAGAGCTTATCTTGGGTTTCTTGCATGGCTTGGATTAACTATTCAAGTAGGTCTTCGAGTAGATTAGATGAGATCATGCTAATAGCTGGTGGAGGCATGTTTTGATAGTTTGGGAGAGGATTGGCCTTGATGCTAGGTCATTTTTCTGGGTCATCAATTTTTCTAAAGTCAATGAGGTCTTAGATTGCATTTTTTTAGAGTTCTACATGTACTAGTGGTGTGGCCAAGCATCTGGTGAAAGTGGTAAAACAAGTTTTGGTTAATTTGAGGTGGTAGTGGGTTATGAAGAGGCGTAGGCTCTTATGGCTGTAGGAGGTTCTTTTGTTGAAGCCTTTAGAATACTTTGGATAGTGGGAGGTTAAAGTTTGAGAATTTTCTTGGTGGTCTGATGGCATTGATAGATGGTGAGTTATGGGTGTTGGGATGGATCATGTTTATTTATATAGTTTGGGTGAAGGTGTTTTTGGTATTTAGTTAGGTAATATGACAAAAAATGTTTCTGGCTTGCAGAAGTTCATCATCCTTAATTCTAATCCTAGCCTGATGAAGAGCTCTGAAGTTAGGATAATGAGCAAAGATCATCTATTTTCTAAAGTTTGGTAAAGCCCCTTTGATTATCAACTCTATTTGTTCATCCTTAGGAGGATGGTTTCTCATCTTAACTACCTTTCCCAGCCATCTGGTGATATAATTAGAGAAATCTTCATTAGGTTTCTACCTTATGGTTTAAAGGTCCCTTCGAGTGATGTCTAATTGAGTGTTGTATTCATACTGCTTGATAAACTTCTGAGTTAGCAATAGCTAATCATTTTTTATTTCATCTTTAAGGTCAAAGAACCATGCCATTGGTCCTTCCTTTAGTGATGTGAAGAAGAATCAAACAATTTATGATTTTATAAGCTTTGTGGCAGCCATAAAGGTAGGATATTGCCTTAGATGGACCCTCAGATCTCCTATTCCATCAAACTTAGCAAAGTTTGATAGCTTAAATTCATATGGAAGTGGTTCATCTTTGAACAGTGCCAGGTCAGTAAAGGTTTTAGAGCATGAGTTCCCTTACCTTTGAAGGCAAATTCCAAATGAGCCATCCTGTTGGCTAATAGTTTGACCTCCCCTATCAATTCGAGCTTGGTCATGTTAGTAATTTTTGCAGCTTTTAGAGTATTCCTAAGATCTTAGTAGTAGTCATTGTCATCATCAGCTTGAATTAGAGTGCGGGGAATTCCCTTTGCCTTATCTACCTTTGGGTGAACAAATGCAGATGCTTCATTTAATGGTGTGCTATTCCCATCTCAGGAACTTTTGGCTTTGATTTGGGCTTGGAGGATTTCAATTATAGTGCCATCAGTGAGCAACTTTTAGATCCCCTCTTTTAACTTATCTTCGAATTACTGATAGGAGGTGTCTTCTTGGTCACTCATGCTTAAATGCAATTATTCCTATGCATTCATTAGGGTTAGCTAAATGAATTATGCATGACGTGTGCCTACAAAAGAAAAGGGTGAGCATATATGCATGGAGTGGATGCAAAAAATCCTATAATGGAAAAATGATTATCCCTATAAGAAATAGTGGTTAGTATGTGCTATTTACATGTATGTGATGTATGAATGATTAAAGCTGGTTAGTTTCCTGCACAATGAACAAACCAATCACAAGTAAGCTCTCACTTCCAACCTTATTTCTCCATATGGTCATTTAGTCTCTTTCCTACGTGGGTTTTCAACCTATAGTCATCAGGGGACTATGGTTTTGCTCTCAGAACTAGGCTATTTCAATTTTTGTTAGTTAGAACTAAAGGGGTAAACTGAGGAACGATAATCAAATGTGCTTGAGGTAATCACATGATGTCATTGTGAGAGTCAATTATTGGGCTTCAAATGATGTCCAAAGCCTGTATGTGCCCGTATGCATAGGACTAAGGTCAATTAGAGGGAGTTTGAGTTCTTTCCCCCACATCGATATTTGATATGTTTACCATAGTTTACAGTTTGATTTTGCAATATAAAGGTCCATAATCTAGTTAGGTTCCTAACCTATTCATTTGATCTGATAAGGATAAATGGATGACATCTCATAGGTTTTATCATCGAGGGACATTGTTATTTGTTAATTTTCATAGACTATTCAAGCTGAGGTACATGATTCTCATCATTCCTTATGCTTCAGGCTCACATAAAGTATATGAGGATCACGTGGTCCTGAGCATAAATTTTCTGTTAAACTAACAAGGTCATGTCATTTATGAGTATTAGGTCAAACAGACAGCGTTAGGGATAGCTTGCATAGCTTGGTGGAATCCTAGTGGATGTTGCTACTATTTTATCTACATGAGCTGAGTCAAGGTAAAAAGCTAAGGGTTCCTTTAGCGAGAATGCCCCTATATGACTAGGGTTACAAACTCCAGTCAGTGAGTCTAGCATTCTTTTGATAACTCAGTCGCCTCCCTTAAGGACTTGGGTTATAGACTCTGGTCAGATGAGTCCGATGAATGCACAAGTAACTGTATCTTCGTCACTTATGACTCGAGTAGAATCATGGTAGCGATGTCATTTAGTATTATTGAGGCTTTTAAGGACAAGTGGTGCACGTGTGATGAGTAGTGCAAATGTAGTGGTGAGGGGCTCTATACAATTCAGTATTTCATAATGAGAAATAGTCATTTTTTAGTTAATCCCTCTTACTTAAGAGTCCCCAAAGGAGTTGCCACTGTGAGTGACCTTTGGCTGAATAAGACTTTTGTTGTGATGTTGTGGTTTTTGTTACTTTATTAAACAGTGTAGCGGGTCTTTTCATTTTTTAGGGAGATGGAAACTTTACTGAATAGGGACAAGTGATTGGTCTCGGGGGATGAGATGCTTTTTATTTTATGGAGTTGCCACTCGATTTTTAGAAAATTAGGAAAATAATAGGACAACATTAGTTCACTCAATGAGTATTTTCCCTAGTAGAGATTTTTGGGTTCGGGGGATTGCATATACTTTTTAACTATTTCTCATTATATGATATTCGATTTATAGCTACCACGACACTCTAGTTGCGGTAATAATAGTTTATAGTACATTAGATAGTGTAAGATAATAAAACTAAAAATTTTATTACATTGCTTTCCTGATAAAATATATATGAAAAGGAAAAGATTACAAAAAAGTAAATCTAATATGGTTGATCTGCAAGGATAACACAATCATTTACACAGCTTATTCGATGAATAATAGGATGATCATGCTTGCAGTGATTATTTATGTCATGATATGAATGATGATAAAGGATGCATGAGGTCATCATTAGACCGAGAGCATGATGACTCTATTCTAGGACATGAACTTTTTTACATTATTAATATTTATGATGTGATTGCATGATTTCGAAAATAAAGGATGCATAATGATAATGTAAAATGAGAATAATAATACATATATTATTCACATAGCATGCAAGATTGCCAGTCTCATCATACAAGCACAACAGTATTCCTAAATCTTAGTGACAGTAAAATAAAATGCAATGTGCTAAAATAATTATATGGCCCTCAAACTCGACTAAGCTTGTGTGCTTTCTCTTAGGTTTTTAAATAAATGTGCTATATTATATAGCTTTTTAGCGTGCTTTGATAGGGATCTAACAACCTAAGGGAAAAGCTATGGGAGAGCAAAAACTATACGGAGAGGGATTTCCCATGCCTTCGATCGGATTGAATTTTGAGCATGTGTGTGTGTCTTCACTTACTCTCCCCTCCAAAATAAGGTATAGAAGGGTCTATTTATAGGAACAAATGTGTAGAATAGGGTGGTGTATGCATGGTCACACACGTATAAGTCTATTTTTATGTATGGCCATACACAATGTGTGTGTGGTCATGCACTTTGCACGTGGCCACGCGCACACATGTGCATTTTCACACGTACTTCGATGCTCTATGCTCTCTTCCTAGGTTCTACATGCTACTTCGGGGTTGGTTCCTAAGGTTTTTGGGCCTTCTGAATGCATTTATGGAGTCCATTTTGCAAATTCAGGTTTGATTTTAGCACATGACACCTAAGGATGTTTATGCACACTTTTGAGTGATATACTCTGATACTCGGGTTGTGTTAGACCATTCCAAGACCACTTTCATAGGTTTTAGGGCCTTTTAGACTTGTTTTTTAAGTCCATTTTATTAAAAATTTATTTTTGTTTTTTCACGAAGCTAGGTCCCGATCTAACAAAATACACACCGACCCAATGAGCTGAGTATTCTAAGAGGAGTTTTCTTGAAATAAAACCTCTCATTGTTCTGATAATTCATATTTTGCAAGTCAAAGCATAACTTAATGGTTGGATGATTGATTTTGCACATTGGTGGGGTCGATTGGGTGTTTTGAGGTTGCACACTTTAGAGGTGTTACGAACGAGTAGACTTTAGTCATCTCGAGGATTCATTTCTTCGTTGGAGCTTTTTAGGGATAGTAAAATTTAAGGTGTGACATTTAATAATGAGTAGGATTTAAAAGTGTGGGGCTTAAAGTGTGTTAGTGGATATTTACATAATTAGTAATGAGTAGGATTTAAAAGTATGGGGCTTAAAGTGTTTTAGTAGATATTTACATAATTAATAATAAGTGGGAATTTAAATAATTAATAAATGAGTGGGGTCTAAAGTGTGTTAATGGGAATTTACATAATTAAAAGTTAGTGGGATTTAAAGTGTGTTAATGGGAATCTACATCATTAATGGCTATAATTGTAAGCTAGTGGGGTGAGATTATCTAATGTTTTCATATTTAGAGTAGTAGTATGAGCTTGGTCTTGTATCTACATAAACAAGACCTCATTTCATTATAAGAGATATATTGAATTTGAGTTATAAAATATTGAGTTTCTTTTGGTGAGACATTTGCTTTAAATTTCTTGCATGAACTTTATATCTTATCAAGCCTAGTGAGGTTTCTGGTGTCAAAATCCAAAATCTTTGTCTTCTTCTTCATCTTTCAAACTTGTTTGCACTTGTTTATATTGAAGACTTTAAAGTCTATTGAAGACTTTAAAGTCTATTGAAGTTTTTATCAATTGTCTAAGGGTGTTAATTCTTTCCATTATAAGTTTATTATTTCTCTTTAGCTATTAGGGAGCTTGAATGAAGGGTTAATGATTTTATTCTAACTTAGTAAGATCTAAAATAGTTTTTTTTTCTTATCTCATTCTTCAATGATCCTATAATATAATTGTGAAAGATGATAAATTCTAATCATCAAGTTTATCATAGTATTGAAACTATTGGGGAGCTTGGGATATGAATCTATTGATTTCCATCACTTCTTATGGAATTTCTTTCTCATATGCCAAAATATGCTAAGTTCCTAAAAGAGTTGATTTTCAATAAAAAGAAGTTACAAGAGTATGAGATAGTCACACTCACAAAGGAGTGTAGTGGAATCATCTCAAGTAAACTTCCTTTAAAAAAAAAAGCATCCAGGGTGTCTCATTATTTCATGTTCTGTTGGAAACTTGAATTTTCAAAGAGATTTATGTAATTCAAGAGCTTCAATTAATCTTATGCCTTTGTTTGTTTATAGGAAATTGGGGCTAGGAGAAGCAAAACCCATAAACATCCAATTACAGTTTACAAATAGGATAGTGAAGGAGCTAAAAGGCATAGAAGAAGATTTGATAATAAGGGCTAAAAACATTATTTTTCCAATTGATTTTGTATTCCTTGACTTTGAAGAGGATGAGAAAGTCCCATTAATCCTTGGTATGCCTTTTCGTTACATTACAAGAGCAATCATTGATGTTTATGATGGTACTCTCACATTGAGAGTGAGGGGTGAAAGTTGTAAATTTAATGTTTATTAAAGCATGAAATACCCTTAAGATGAAGATTTTTACATGAGAGTTGTTGTTATTGTTGATGAATGTGTGAATGTAGTCTAATGAAGGAGGATGGCAAAGTCTATGAAAATTAAAAATATTGAGAAGTATTTTCAGGTACAATCCTCTCAAGATGAAGTACACTTCAAACACCAACCCTGCATACCGCATATGAAATTACTAAACACTAAACCCATACCACCCCTGCATACCACACATGAAATTACTAAACACTAAACCCACACCACCCCCAACCATAAAACCATCAAAATTAGACTTAAAACCTTTACCCTAATATTTGAGGTAAACTTTGCTAAGAGAAGATCAAACACTACCTATGATTATATCATTTAAACTTAATAAAGATTAAGAGGATTTGCTACCAAACATGCTAAAAGGAGAGTAAAAGCAATTAGTTAGTGAATTTTTGACATTAGGGGTAAAAGTTTCTCTTATTGCATGCACAAGATCTTAATGGAGGAAGGACACAAGCCAACCATTGAAAGGAAGAGAATGCTTAACCTAAACATGCAAGAAGTGGTAAAGAAAGAATTAGTCAAGCTTTTTAATGCATGGATCATCTATCCTATCTCAGATAGTTCATGGGTGAGTCCAATTCAATGTGTACTAAAGAAAGGTGGAATAACCATTATGAAAAATGAGGAAGGGGAGTTGATTCCTATAGGAGTTGTGAGTCGATGGAGGGTGTGCATAGATTACAAAAAGTTAAATGCATCCATAAGAAATACCACTTCTTATTACCTTTCATTGATCAAATGTTGGAGCGAATAGCAGGATATGCTTTTCATTATTTTTTGGATGAGTATTCAATGTACAATAAGATTGTAATAGCTTTGAAAAATCAAGAGAAAACCACTTTTTACATATCCTTATGGCACATTTGCATACAAGAGGATACCATTTGGATTATGTAAAGTTCCTATGATATTCTAGAGATGTATAATGGCCATTTTTATAGATTTGGCAGAGGAAATCATAGATGTTTTAGTGGATGATTTTTTAGTCTATGGAAACTCATTTGATTGATGTTTAAATAACTTAGAGAAAGTTCTTGCACACTATGAAGAAACAAACTTAGTGCCAAATTGGGAAAAGTATCATTTTATAGTAGATGAAGGAATTATTCTAGAATACAAAATTTTAGCCCAAGGTATTGTAATTGATAAAGCAAAGGTGGAGACAATCGGGAAGTTGTAGTTCCCCATAAATGTAAAGGGAGTCAAGAGTTTTCTTAATCATGCAGGCTTCTATAGGAAGTTCATCAAAGATGTTTTAAAATCTTTAAACCCCTTTATAAGTTACTTGAGAAATATTCACCTTTTGACTTTACTGATGATTGTAAATTGGCTTTTGACAAGTTAAAAAAAGCCCTTATTTCATATCCTATAGTGATGGCACTAGATTTGAGTCTACCATTCGAGTTGTTGTATGATGTGAGTGATCATGCTATAGAAGTTGTGCTTAGCCAAAGAAACAAGAACAAACTAAATGTGATTTATTATACTAGCTGGACATTGACTAATACACAACTGAATTATGCTACTATAAAGAAGGAGATGTTGGTAGTCATTTATGCTTTTGACAAGTTTAGATCCTATCTCTTTGGCTTAAGGTGGTTATGCACACAAATCATGCAGCATTGAGGTACCTAATGAGTAAGAAAGATTCCAAACCAAGGCTCATTAGATAGGTGCTTTTGTTGTAAGAGTTTGACATTAAGATTAGAGATAATAAAGGATTTAAAAATGTAGAGTTAATCACCTTTCGAGGCTAGATGTAGAGCAAAAGGAAAGGGATAATCAAGAGCTTATCAAGGAATTATTTCCAGATGAGATGCTTTTAGCCATAAGGATCATGGTTTCTCCTTAGTTTGTTGACATACAACATTTTTTGTCAACTGGAGAAATGCCAGAAGATTTCACTCCTTAATAAAAGAAGAAGCTAATTTATGATTCCAAATTCTATAGTTTGAATGAACCATTTTTGTAGAAATTGTGCAGTGATGGTATAGTGAGAAGATGTGTAGCAAATGAAAAAGTTAGGGTCAATCTTGCAATATTGTCATGGAATGGTCAATGGTGGACATTTTTTACTACAGAGAACAACTATTAAGGTTCTTCGTGTAGGGTTCTGTTGGCTTACACTCTTTTAAGATGCAAGAGATTTTATGATTTGTTATGATGCATGTTAAAGGAATGGCAACATTTTAAAGAATGATGAAATGCTTCAGTCTAGAATTTTAAAGGTTGAAATATTTGACACATGGGGCATTGACTTCATAGGGCCATTTCCTTTATCAAAAGGTAACAAGTACATTCTTGTTTATGTGGACTATTTTTTGAAATGGGTAAAAGCCCAAGCATGTTTAGCAAATGATGCAAGGGTTGTTTCCAAGTTCTTAAAGAAGTTGTTCTCTTAATTTGGTATGCCTAAAGTAATCATAAGTGATGGGGGAACACATTTTTACAATAAAAACATGGAAACATTATTGACCAAATATAGGGTGAAGTACAAAGAAGCTACACCTTATCACCCTCAAACAAGTGGACAAGTTGAGGTGAGTAATAGGGAGTGAGCAGTGATCAAGTTGAGAAAAGAATGGGTAAGGAAGCTTGATGATGCTTTATCGGCATATAGAATAGCTTACAAAACACCTACTAGGATGTCTCCTTTTAGGTTGGTTTATGGCAAAGCATGTCATTTTCCTATTGAACTTAAGCACAAAGCCTATTAGGCGATGAAAGCCTTGAATTTAGATTTCAAAAAGGTTGTTGAAAAGAGATTGGTACATATGAGTGAGCTTGAGAAGATTATAGAGGTTGCCTATGAAAATTCAAGGATTTACAAGGAATGCATAAAAAAGTAGCATGATATAAGAGTAAAAGAAAAGAAATTCAGTGAAGGTGATCAAGTTTTTCTTTTCAATTCAAGGCTCAGATTATTTCCTGGAAAGTGGAAGAATAGATGGTCAAGACCATTTAAAGTGACTCATTCATATCCTTATGGAACTGTGGAATTATGCAACATAAGAGGAGAAACATTCAAAGTGAATGGTCAAAGACTAAAACTATACCATGGAGGCACAATTAAGGATTTCCATGAAGTTGCATACTTAAAGGAGTTAACTAAGTGATCAACATGGTGGTCTAGCTCAAATAGCGCTTCTTAGGGGCTCAACCAAGATTGTTTTTATTTTGTTTAATTTTAATCATTTATTTTATGTTTTTGCAAATTTATTTTAGTTTTGATGTTCGTTTCCTTTATGATTTTAGGAAGTGAAAGAAAGGAGGAGTTCTAAAAGAGGTTTTATAAGTTTAATTTGTATGGAGTGTTATTTATTTAATGTGATGTACAAGTCATTCTTATAATGCATTGTTTGAATATATAATGAACTTTAAGAAACATTTTCAAAAATGAGAAAAATGCATGGCCATGTGCATTTTATGCATGGCCATGCATCTTATAATGTCATAGTTCTGCATGTACAAGTCGCACGATCATCTGCCTTATGATTCCAATTTTTAGTCATATAGGTCACATAGTCGTGCATCTTGATGAGCATTGTCGTGTGCCTACTGTTGTTTCGCTCTTAAAAAGTCATGAAATTTTGTTTTACCTTAAACTTTTTCACTTCCTAACACTCCCCACTTCCTAAAAACTTAGGACTTCTAACCTTGACCACTTTTCCCACTTTTTAAAACCTAGAAAACCTAACCCTTAACTATTATTTCAAATTCCCACAACCTTTCACATTCCCCACTATTCCACATCTTCTATTTAAATACCCATCTCCCTACTCCTTCCTCATATTCACTCATTATTCACATAATCTTCTCTCCTCATATTCTCTCAATCTTCCATCTCTTATACTTTATCTTCCTTATATCACCATGGAAATAGAGCAAAAAAGAAAGAGTATTGCTATGAAAAAGTCTGCTCCTCCTCCAAAGAGAACAAGGCAAGGTGGCAACTCCAACAATCCAGGTGGTGCTAATAAGGAAAGAATGGTAAAACCCTTCCCTAATCAAATCCAATTTAGGCAAGATAGACATAACTATAAATTTGAGCAAATGATATGTAGAAAGATTATGCCTAATAGGTATGTGAGTGCTACCTCTTTGACTAAAATTGGGTTGCTAGATGAGTTTAATTTATATGTTAATAGGATGGGATCGAATGAATTTGTCTTGATGTAAAATCCCTCTTATGCTACATGCACTTATGAATTTTATTCTGTTAGTGATATGCACTAGGTCAATCATTTGTGATTATGTATTGACTTTCTTATTTTATTAATAAAGAGGTATTATATTATCATTTGATTTTATGATAATTACATGAATGGTTAATTCTTACTAAGGCCATCAAGTATGTGACTTGATAGTAAAACCCTTAGATTAAAATAAAAGTTCTATTCTAATTATCCCTAGCCATTTATTCATTATATGAATATTAAAGTATTAAGGCTAGTATGATGTTGACTGATGGTTATGTTTTACTAATCATAAATATGAGATATTAAGTCAACTTATAGGTACATGATGAGAGATCATGTACTGGATTGACCCACAATGAGAATACTACATAGATTATTGTCATAAGTATTTCTTATCATAGTAATTTTATTTCGGTCCTTTGACATTGAAATCATCATGGATTTCTACATAGCTATTTTATGTTTTGACACATTCTAACATTGTCTTTAATCAGATGATTAAAAGAATGTTGTTGGATATAAAATTAGTTATGTGATGAATGTGAGTGATTTAGAAGGAATTTATCCCTCATTAATATGAGAAAGATATCTAAAGGCCCTTTGATGAGATAGACTGAATGAAAATGCATGGCCATGCTGAAATGAATTGATAAAGAGTTATCATTTTCAGTCTACTTGGAATCAAGTCATAATATTGAACTATATATGGATGACATTCTATGCCTTATGTTCAATTAAGATATCATGTGATAAAGGGACAATAAAATTCACTGTAATTAGGTTATGTCAGATTATTGACTTCACATGACTTGGGTAGTCATAATGTCTTGCTAGAGGCCACTTATGACTTGTAGGCCTAAATAGAGATTTAGGCCCACTGCCAATGTTATGTGAACCTACAAGGTCACACACTTAGAACAAGCCCAAAACAGATATGGGTTTCATAAGCCCAAAATAAACTCTGTGGAAATAAATAATTAAAGTGTTTTATTTATTTATTTATTTAAGATAAATGTTATTTTAAATAAATAAATAAGATATTATTTTTGATTTGTTTTTAAATAAAATCATAATATAATAAATGGAAAATTACCAAAAGGTCATTGGTAAGTGAAACCCTAACTTAGAGTCTATAAATATGTTATATTCTCTAGGGTTTCACACATTTGTTTTTTTTTTTTGCCTCCAAATTCGTTTTCTTTCCTCTTAGAAAACAAAGACAGAGTTTTTCCTTTTGTTCTTGATTTGTGAGACAATCAAGAGGTTGCTAGCACACACACTCAAATTCGTTTTATGAAGGGCTGTTTGTGTGGATACCTATAGAGGACGCATCCTTTTGGAAATGTC
This sequence comes from Mallotus nudiflorus, assembly GCA_947683625.1. NCBI lineage: Eukaryota > Viridiplantae > Streptophyta > Magnoliopsida > Malpighiales > Euphorbiaceae > Mallotus > Mallotus nudiflorus. Next base: position 392,771 of record CANTUR010000013.1, on the reverse strand, counting down.
TTGATCCGAATAACCAAGCCAAAAAGCTCGAGGTAAGGTGTCACCGGTGTGAACCTCCTCTCATCCTTCTAGAGAATCTTGCCTCTTCTGCATTTTGGTAAGATTATTAAAAACCCTAGACTTAATTAATTAGTCAAATTACATGGATCCAGGCTTGGGAATGTGACAAAATTTTAATTTTTTCGCTGCGTTTGCATCACGGTACCCAACATATTCTTCATTTAGTTTTAATGAACACATTCTCATGCTCACTTTTTATTTGGGGAATGAGGATCACACTTTAGGATTGTTTGCACTTAATGATGTTTTTCATTTTCCCAAGAACTAAGATGCTAATGTTGTATATGATAGGAATGAGTTTTAGAGAGAAATAACCAAGGAGAGAGGAGATTTCTATAAGGCTAGGTTACCAAAAGAATCTTATATTCAATCATCAAAACTGAAATATTTGCATAAGCTTATGGCCCATTCCTTGTTTCTAAGGAAAGAAAGGGATTCTGTGGTCACCACCATTAAGCTTGACATTTTGTATTGCATGGTCAATGATAGAAAGCTTAATGTGTGTCATGCTTTAGCTAGGAAATTAAGATATGTTACTTCAAAAATAACTAGGGTTATCAAAATGGGGGGACTAGTACTGCCATAGCTAAATACATAGGCTTTGACATTAAAAACATGACATTTGACAAGGTAAAGGGTTGTCATTTCATTGATACTAGCATTATGGAAGCTATGGGTTTAGTTAGAGTTGATCATATTGACAGAGCTTTCCTTATCCAACCCGCACTTCCAGAAGCACCATAAAAAGATGAGGAGGAGGAAGATCAAGAAGCTACTCTCAATGATATCATGGAGAGGTTGTATAACTAGGAGCTACAAGTTGGAGTCATTGACTCCAATGTGGGTGAGCTGAATTCAGAAGTTGAAAGAATGGGTCTCACTCCAAGGCAAATAAATCGTACATTGAGCATGATCAACTACAACCTTAATGCCTATTTTAGCTCATAGAATTTTGTTCCACCTCCATTCTCACATGATGATGAGATGGAAGAAGGAGAATCCTCATCTGAAGTTGAAGTTGAAGCCTTTATTTTTAAAGTTATTTGATTCTAGCTTGAACAATGTTTATTTTAAGTTGTTTTTAGTTTTGTGTTTTATAGAACAATGTGTTCTTAAGCTTATGTTTTGTTTTATTTTATCGTGTTTTATTTAAGTTGTTCCAGTTTATTTTTGTTTAAGTTGTTTGGAGATTTTTATTTTGTTAATGTTAATTGTTCTTATTTTAGGTTAATTTCCCTTTTACATTATTGAAAGAAATTGATAGTGCTTGGCCTATACAAAGTGATGAAAATATATTGAATTGAGGTAAAAAAGCATCATTGTAGATAAAGGAAAGTGCCAACAAGTGTGACTTTAATGATCAAGTTGCACAGCCATGCATAATTTTTTGCAAAGCCATGAACCTTACAGTGTCAAAATTCCATTAGAGTAGGTCACATGGCTGTCTACTCTGATGACCAACACAACACAATGCTTCCTATTCTAAATATGTCAAGAGCACTTGCAATGATGACATTGCACATGTTAAGTGTGGGGGAGGAATTAAAATTTCTCAAATTTTAATATTTACAATTTGTTTTTTAATTTTTTACTTTATTTTTTATTTTCTTTCCTATTTTAATTTGATTGCTAATTTTTTATTTTTTATTTGATTTTATTCTTGATTTGAGTTTCCTTATTAAATTAGGATTTTATATGAGTTTAACTTCCTTTTTAATCCCTAATTTCTATTTGATTAAGGAAATTTTGATTTGATGATTTTTTTTGTACAAATTTTAAATTTATTTCTTTTCCTTTTTATTTTAGGAAAAGAATTCCTTATGTCCCATAAATTTTTTTGCTATTTAAAGCCTAGTATTCTTTAATTTTATTTTTATTCTTGTTATTTTTCATTCTCTGTTACTATTTTAATTTTGTAGAGATAGTACATTATTGTGATGGCTAAAACAAAAACTCTATATCAAGGAAGGAGGCTTAGTGATGGCAAGGGTAGGTCTAAAGACATAAGGAATGATTATGAAGTTTTCTTTGCCATTTATTTTAAAGAGGAAGGTAAGAGATTCTACTCCTTAGTCAAAAGAAATTTTAGCAAGCCAAAATACTTTGATGATAAGGTACTTTTGAATATGGGGATTAAGGGAACCATAGATTTTTTTGCAATAAGTTAGGGCAGATTAAATTGGTTGTAGCCTAACATGAAGTACTCTTTGAGCTAACTATAGAATTATAAGATTATAGATGCAAATCAAAGGGTCTTTTTAGGTAGGTTCTTTATGAAAGAGTACTATTTTAATTATGAAATCATGTCTAATATATTTAGTATTCCTAAATGAGGTGTTTGTCAACCTCCATTGGATTATAATATAAGTAGTTTTTGGCATGAAATCATTGGAGGTGATAGAGTTTGTAAGGGTCTAGTAATGACTAGTGGTTTGATCAAAGATCACTCATATTTAATCATGCAAAAATTCATGTCACACACAATCTTTAGAAGAAAAGATAGCACTAGGGCTTCTCCTAATGAGTTATTTGTGTTATAGTGCTTAAAGACTGACATAAAAATATGTAGTACATACTTTGTTTTGTGTTCTATATTGCATGTTGTGTAAGCTAGTAAAGCATTGTTGTCGATGGGGCATATTGTCATTGGTTTAGCAATGTATTTTGCTCCATTTGAATTTTCCAAGTATCAATTGGAGCCACTAGAAGATGAATCCCTAGATGAAGACTACCTTGTTTGAGTTGAAATCATCACTAAGTTTATTAAGTTTCATGATGTCACTTTAAAGAGATGCTATTTATTGCATCAAGCGATGATGAAACGTGGTGAAGTCCCTTTGCCTCTTAACTTAATGGAGCAAGAAAGACAAGGAACACCGAAGGTTGGAGTGGTGGGATCATGAAGAAGATTAAGGAGCTAATAGACATCTTTGATAATAGGATTGGGAATATGATCATGGATTTGTGTAATGATATGGACAAATTTAAGAGGCATTTTGAATCAAGGGCTAAAAGGTTGTAAGCCCAAATTGATGAAATCTTTTGTATACTCCCTTAAAGTAAAAGGTCTAAGATTATTAATGAGGCAGCAAAAGCTATTGTTGTAACTTTTGCACCAAGTGCATTAGAATGAGGGAAGTACATTATTCTTTAAGTTTTGTTAATTTTATTTTCTTTTCATATTTGTGTGTTTGTTTTACTTTAAGAGCCATTCATGTTTTGGTTTAATTTTTATGTTGTTCATGCATTACTCTCACACTTGGATTATTACAACCTATTCACATATAGAGTCTTATTCATTAAAGTTTAGTTTTCTTGAAGAAATTATTTAACCTTCCTTTAATAATTTATTTGGACTTTTAAATTAGGAGAGTAATTTATGGTTTTAGGAAGTTTTATATTTTAATGAACTTAATGCTTACTTTTCTATTGAACAAATGAATTTAGGTGTTTGATGTTTGAGAAAAATGTTTGTAAGTAGGAATTTAAGTCTAACCTTAGTATGGTTAAATTCTCGTGTATTTTGGTTTATTTTCTTTTGAAAAAAATGATATGGAGTGTAAAACACACTTGTTAGGAGCTGAATTTGAAAAGAATATTTTTAAATGCTTCGTCGACTCCAATGCTCTTTTTAGAGTAAAAGTATCCAAAGGACCCTTTTTGGAGGTATCCACACTAAGTAGTGTAGGAAAGGTGGGGGATAATGAGATTAGGAAAACTTTGATTGAATAAAAGTTTAAAAACCTTATATGTGCTGAATTTTTAACTTCCTAAGTTTTAGAATGATTCCTAATTGCTTTCATTTTTCTTAGGTGTCAATTATTTGCTTTCATGATTTCAATAGAAAAATATGCTCTTCACACAGTAACAATGCATTCTTTACCTCAGATTGCTATTTAATTTCAAGTGTTTAAGCTTTTTTTTAAAGGAAGATTGAGGTAGTTAGTCCAGTTAAAGCTAGTTAAAGGGCATGATTCTTTACATGAATAGGATGTATTCGAGCTTTGGTTGAGGACAAGCAAACATTCAAGTGTGGGGGAATTTGATGAGTGTAAGAAATGCATTACTTTAAGCACTCAATATGTTAGGACTATATGACATTTTAGTTGCATTTTTGTTTCCTTTCTTGAGTTTTTGTTTAGTTTGCATGAATGTGTGCATGATTTTTGTCTATATTTATTTTTAGTATTTTTTGTTATTTTTGTGCATTTAGGTGTTAGTGAACAGTAAAGAAAAGATGTATGGGGCTCATGAACGTTTTGGAAGAGTTAAGGGAGTGTGCAAAGGAGCATGAAAGGTCAATTTCCTCAAATCAAGGACACAACTGGCGCATAGTTGTGTGCCTTAACATGTGTGGTCGTGTCCCCTATTAACAACATTTTGAATTTTGAATTAAAGAGCTGATTTTGGGGGATTTATGGAGATTTGAAGGGAAACAAAGGAGGAGGTTTAAGGCTAGGGTTTTATGTGTGTGTAGCCTCCAAAAAATTAAGGATTGTATGATTTTTCCACTTTTACATTACATTTTTATTTTTATCATTTTTTGGGTAAAAAATAAAAACGTGTGCTTGTTCATGTTGGTTTCAAGATTGAGCATAAGGATTGAAGAATAATAAGCCTTATATTTTGAAAGGGGGTTTGTAGACACCTAATTTTGGGATGATGAGTTATGGATGCGATAAAAGACTCCAATTATGAAAATGTCATGAATAGGTCTTCAATACTTGAACTTTAAAACTTCAAGGGTTTGATTGCATTTTTTCAAAGAAAGAATTTAATATTTTCATGGACTTGCAATGCTTTTTTAGGGACCTAATTGCAAAACTTAAATTCTTTCAAGGACCTTTTTATAATTAAAAGTTAAAAAAAAACTAATTTTGATCGGAATTACACAATTCTGGTCGGGACCTCTTTTGCCCCGGGTTCTCAAAATTTTTAGATAAATTGAGTCCTAATTGGTCTGAAATTCTCCTAAAAATTATGCTTTAACGAAATAGAAGTCTTTTAGGAATCAATTTATAACTAGGGTTTCAAGATGTATCCCTATATAAGGAGTGTTTTGGCTCTAAAAGGGGGAGGCAAAAAATTAAAAAAATGAAGAAAAGGGCAGAAAATATAGAAAAATGGAGAAAAAAAGGAAGAGAGGTATAGTAGAGGAAAGAAAATGTAGAAAAGAAAAAGAAAAAAAAAGAGGAGGAGAGAACGACAAAAAAAAAGGGAAAAAAGAAAAAGAGTATTGCATTCTCTACAAAAATTCTCTTATTTAATTGGTTAAAGAAAGATCTTTGAAGAATTTTTTGAAGAACAATATTTTGAAGACCTATTAAAAATGGTGATTCTACAAAATCTGAGAAGTATTCTATTAAAATCATCCATAAGCATCATCTTCTTCTTATTTTATTTTATTCCTTTTTTTTATTTTATTGATTTTTAATTTTTTTATTATTGTCATAATTTATTCACTAATCATAGTTTTTATTCTTTTTTTATGGTGATTGAGGAAAACACATAATGATCATACTTGGAGAATCAAATCCATAACAGGTCCATGGAATGTCATGGATAAGACCTTGTAGAGATATAGTTTCTAAGGTTTTTTTATTATTATTTTATTTATTTATTTTTGGGGTTGTATTAATTATTTTATTATTATTTTCTATAGATTATTATAATAGCCCCAATAGTGGGAATAGTTGAATTATTGTGTGGTTGTTTGTTTATTTTAATTAATTGGTTAGTAAAATTAGGGTTTCAATTGGGTAATTAATTAAAATAAATGGTGGAAGCAGATTAATCTAGGAATGCATGTTAATTAGAATTAGGGTTTAGAAGGAATTAATTTAATTAGTTGTTTAATCTTTTATTTAATTGTTTTAATATATTTTATTTGTTTTTGGGCTTGTTTATTTATTTTTGTGTGTTTGGGGCCCTAAGCCCACATTAGGCTTTAATCCATTTAAATTTAGGTTTTTTTTAGGTTTAATTAATTAAAATGCATTTTAGGCTCATAATTAATTAGATTTTAGGTTAGAGATAACTTAGACCCATTTAGTAAATTAGACATAGGCTACTTAGTTTAATTTAATTAATTTAGACTTAGCCCACTTAATTTAAGTTTTTTTCATAATTTGTAGATTTAAGGTCACTTTAGAATTAAAATATGTAGAATTAGGCCCATTAATTTAAATACCTCCATAATTTGTAGATTTAGGCTCATTTTTAGAATTGAAATAAATTGGCCTAGGTTCATTTAATTAAAATTAAAAGGAATTAGGCCTTTTAGGTTTATTAATTAAAATATGTAGATTTAGCTCATTTAATTAAAATTCATGTATATTAGACTAACTTAGGGATTATATGTTTGAATGAATGCATTATTTACTTGTATTTTCATGACTAGTTTGCCTTAGAGTTAATTGATAGAATAAGGGTTTATATGAAATTGCATGTAAATAGAGGATAATATAGTAATTCATAAAGTAATTCTAAATGAACACAAGACTAAAAGAAGTTGGCATTCCGTATCCAGAATCTCATGGTTGTGGAACTAGCTTTCCTTTAGGGAATCAAGTACCACTTTTTTTATTTTTCCCAATTATTACACTGGGTGGCAACTCCTCATCTCCACGCCATGTCTTTGTGATAGTGGTTAATGTGTTCTCTAGAGCCCTGAGCTCAAACAATGTCGCAGTTGCTAAAATCTTGCACACGCTCTAAACCCCACCATCTATAGTGGCGACTCCACTGGGGATAAGAGATATTGATTCTACTTAAGTTCTTTAGAATTATTTTATTAAATATTATTTTATTCTTGCATTCATTCTGCATGTCCCTATTAACTGATGGCATTGATTTATGGTTCCATGATTCCACTAGCTTCATGGGATTGTAAATTAGCTAACCATCACTCTTAGCATTAACTTGATTTAAGAGAGATTACCGAGCTCATCTAACCAAAGTTTGTAACCTAAGACCTTAAGGGGGCTAGTCTTCTCTTGAGTTTGCAAAGGATGTCGGGGCCCTCTGACCTTGGCCTGTGACTCAAGTCTTAAAGGAGGGCATCTTGCTAAGGGAACCTTGACCTTTTTACCAGACCCTAACCACATATAATGGCTTAGTTATTTCGCTTAAGATCTATCCCAATTTCTTTTGAATGTTGCCATGAGATATTTCTATCTATAAAGGACCAAACCCATACTTTAGAAGCCCATCAGGACTAATAAGATTGGGCTATGCTTTTATACCTAGAAATACTATTTTTATGCTTTACTACTTTGAGAGATTTGGCATGTGCGTCCGTCCCTAATATCCCTTGTTGATATTAAACAAAGACTAAAAATCCTAGGAAAACAGACTTGCCATTGAATACATGTGTGGGAGGAATAAGGTTGGAAGGATGTATGTATACCTGACTTGATTTGTTACTTACTACATGTTACATAGCACATGCATCATGAATACAAGCATCTCATGCATCATACTAACATTTGTCTTTTCGGCACCATAGATTCATCTGGGTCTTCTTATGTTTGGAGTCAAAAGGGTGGCAGACTAGTGAGAACTAATTTGAGTCTGCAATCAATTGCGAAAGAGATCCTTGGCAGACTAGAAAGGAGTCCCATTAATCCACTCTACCTAGAATCTGCACAATTGAAACAAGTTAAAGAAATGGAACAACAAGAAGGAGGAAAATGGACCCTATAGGATGTCAAAGGAGCACTGATGGATGACATGAGAGCGATGATGCAAGATGAGTTAAGACAGGCTTTGGTTGGACTGATGCCACCACCTACTTATGTTGAACCTCCTGTTGTAGCCAATCCACATGTTATGGGTACACCACCTGCTAATAATGACAATGGTATGGAAATGAAACTCGAGGATGTTGAGAGTTATATGGTTAAAAGGGCGAAAAGGGAATCACTTAAGCAAGTTCAAGAGTTGGAATCCAATCAGATGAAAGCACTGACTCAAAAAATGTCTAAGATGGAGGAATTGATGAGAGGATAGGGCGTCAGATACTCATTTGATTTTAATGATATGATGCAATTTGGAGAGGAAAAATTGCCTAAAAAATTCAAGATGCCACAGCTGCAGATGTTTGATGGTACTGAGGACCTGAGGATTCACCTTAATACACAACTACCATGAGCACCACTAAGGCTCCTTTATTTATGGTTAGCAAGCTATTTGTACTGTCATTTAAGGGTATGGCTATCAATTGGTATCATGGGTTAGGGAAGTATATCCGTGCAGACTGGAGAGAGCTATGCACTGCTTTTCTAATGCAGTATGACTACAACACTAAGCTCAAAGTGTCTATCAAGTATCTAGAACTGACCAAGCAGAAGCTCAAAGAGTCATTCTCAGATTTTCTAACTAGGTAATGAAGAACAAGTTGGCTAAGAAGGATCAGGTTAGGATGATAGTCCGAAATGTGCTACCCATTTTGGTTGAGAGGTTGCAAATGATGAACCCTAAGACATTTATAGACCTATATGACGATGGGTTGCAAGCTGAGGAGATTGAGAATGAGAAAATAAGGATTGCTAAAGGCACCAACATAAGGAACTACCCAACTGGGGGCACACAACAAGGAAGCACTAGCTGGATTGTGGAAATATGTGTTGTTCAACAACCAAGGAGATTCTTAAACTTTAACCAACCACTTCCAAAAGTCCTAGAGTGCCTAATGCAAAAGGGCTTATGTAGGCGGTGAGGTTTAGCGCGTGCCCAAGTGTTTGGCGACTATAGCACTATGTGGGCTCGAGGTCCACTAGGAAATACGATATAGATCTTGGGCTTACGGAGATGGAGTCACCACTGGGATAAAAGCCTAGACACACTTTACAGCAACTGGATCCAATGGAGGTTCCTATAAACTGTCATTAGAGATCGGGTTCAGAAACTAGGTATGAGTGTTTGAATGCTCACCCAACCTTACAGTTAGCCTCCATTTTTATTATGCATTTCATTACCATTTAATTATTTAATTATTTCCTTATTTACATTCAAAGTTGCACTTGCCTTCATTTACTTTCCAAGTTTTATAGTTAAGACCAAGTTTGCACATTAATCCAATTTCATGCTTTTGAGTCCCAATGAATGACAGAAATAAAATAAATAATAATTTACAACCATACATTTGAAATTAAATGGGGGGAAGGGATTAGGGATTACAACGCTTTTAGGAAAAATAAAAGAATAACATACAAAAAATAAACTAAACATATACTGAAAGTAAACCAATAAATAACATAAATACAATGATATAAAAGGGATAGCTAATAGAGATGACTACTCAATGATAAAAATCATCAAGTAATTCCTACAATAAACACATAGTTAATGCCTTCTTTCAAAGCACAAAATTGTATATAATAATACTTACAAAGGAATATTCTAAAAAAGAGGGTTTTTATATTACAAACTAAAGAAATCATCAAATAATCAAAGTGAACGTCATCATGCAATGAAATAACTATGCCTAAAGTCAAGAGGCACATATCAAGTGGACATCACGGCAAGCATCAATAAAAAAAGTAAAGCTAGAGTCGAGCCATCCTGTCAATGTGGCGATAGCCTCATTGATGAGGCAATCGCCTTATTGACATGAGGCGACACCTCTGTGATGAGGTGTCACCTCATTAACAGAGGCCCCTGATGTATTTAAGGCAAAGAATCATATAAAGCATATAAACGAAGGAGACAAACACCTTAGAGGCTTGTAAATGTGGTGATCGCCTCTATGAAGAGACGATTGCCTCATTAACAAAAGGCCGATGCCTCTATGAAGAGGCATTGCCTGATCAACAGGCTGATTTTGACTCTCAAAATGATTAGACTCCTACTTTAAGCAAACGAAACATGCATAAATACATTCAACAACCACCAAATTACAATTACATGCAAAAGTCTTTGAGGATCACATCAATGAAATGAGGTATCAAGCAAAGTAAATTAAAAATATACCTAGAATATACTAATGACTTAGTTAGCACAAACAAGAAGACATAAAATGATGAACATGTTGAGTTTAAGTGTAAGTGTTTACCAAAATGAGAGGCCCTTAAAGATGTATCCTTGATTATAATCTTCACTAAGATGTGACTTCTACCTTGACATAATCTTCCTTCCTTTTTCTCCTAGGAAGAATGTGGACTTTCTTTAGCTTGAATCTACCTTTCCTTTTAAGACATTTTTTTTCTTTTCTTCCTTTCTCTCTAGAGCTCCCTCCCCTCTCCTTTTTTTCCTCTCTCAATAATGGTCCTCCCCTTTCTTTTTCTCTCTCATTTTCTTTTATTCCCTAGCTTCCCTATGCCCCTAAGCCCTCTGGCTCATTATGAGCCTCCATAGCCTTTTTCTCTTCCTTAAAAATCTCTTCCTTATGCAAAATTAGGTCTGGGTATGGGGCCCACACCACTTGGCCACTATGGCTGCAGCTACATTAAATGCAGCTGCAAGTGGTCTACCACAGAGGCAGCACCTCTTCGATGAGGCGATCGCCTTATGGCATTGAGACGACGCCTCTTTGGCCCGGGCCTGCATTGGGTCAGGCGGGCTTGGGCCGATTCTAGACAATGAGGCTAATTTTTGGGCTTTTTAGGCTTTAAGTCTTTAAGTCCACTTTCCATTAGAGATTTAAGTTTCATTATCATGTTCAAATTTCAAATTCTCATCATTAGGCTTAACAACAGGTTGGTCAAACTGAGCACCCCTAATTTGTTCCCTAACACGGGCTGACCGAATCAGGTGTCTACACTTTGCCCCCTTATTTTTCAAAAAACCAAATGCATGTAATGACCATTTTTTGAAAAATCATATGCGCAACAACAAACAAATAAAAAGATGAACAATATACCTAACTCTTGGGTCTCACTCGAGAGATGAATCATTCATTCTAAACGTGACCATGATCCTCGAGTTTTCCTGGCCCAATCAGTCACTTTTGATAAAGGTATTTAAAGACTGTTAACCTTGGGTTTTCCTAGCCTGATTATTGTCTTATTGGGGACATAGACTTATGGGTTTTCCTGGCCCAACCACCAGTCACCTGAAACATGATTCTCGGGTTTTCCTGGCCCAATCATTACCACACCTAAAACATGATTCATGGGTTTTCCTGGCCCGATCATCACAACACCGAAACTCGATTCTCGAGTTTTCCTGGCCCAATTATCACTTAACCTTGACTTTGGTTCTCGAGTTTTCCTAGCTCAATCACCATTAAGGATGTGGTTTTTAAGTTTTCCTAGTCCAATTATCACTCCTCCACGGATGTAGACTTTTGAGTTTTCCTAGCTCATCTGTCGTTTACTCTTGACTTTGGGGATACTACTCGAATATTCATCTCGATCTTTGAGCTTCAAAGATTTAAACTCAAATAGCCTTTTCTTTGAGTTTTGGGGATTCAAACTCGAACAACCCTATCTTTGAGCTTCGGGGATTCAAACCCGAACAGCCCTTTCCTTAAGCTTCGGGGATTCAAACCCGAATAGCCCTTTCCTTGAGCTTTGAGGTTTCAAACCTGAATAGCCCTTTCCTTGAGCTTCGAGGATTCAAACTTGAATAGCCCTTTCCTTGAGCTTCGGGGATTCAAACCTGAACAGCCCTTTCCTTGAGCTTCGGGGATTCAAACCCGAACAGCCCTGTCTTTCTGCAGTTTGGGTTTTACTGGCCCACTCTTCTTGAAACTTCATTTAGGTAACATCTATCCTTGAATTTCATCATCTTAGCATATGATAATAACCCTCCGGTATATTTTTTTGAAAAACCCTAAACTTTTGCCTACTATAAAAAATAACCTCTCTTTTATCTTCCTCCCCTTTCATATTTGTCACTTTTCTCTTTTCTTCTCTCTTTTTTCCCTACACTTTCTGTCCCTTTCTTCTTTTCATAAATAATGGAGAACGAGAGAACACCTCCTGCACCTGAGTGGGATCATATCCCACCTTTTTTTAGTGCTTCTAGGAGTCTAAGACTAACACAAGGGGGCTCGATTCCCCTCCTGGTGAATTTAGGGTCCCATACCTATTCGTCTCAATTTGGAGAGGTTAGTACCCTAAATTTTCCTGCAAAATCGTATTGGGTAAGTGATTATTCTTGCATATTTATCATTCTAGAGCATTATTTGATTAAACAATCATTAAATTTACCATGTTAATTACCAAAAATTAAGAACCATCACTGTCTGCATTTCGCAGAGGCGATCGCCTCTTTGATGAGGTGATCGTCTCATCAATTAGGCGATCACCCCATCGATAAGACAATGGGCTTCTTACGAAGAGGCGATAGCCATTCTTGTTGATCAAAAGGCCATCTCCTTTTCAAAGAGTCGATCACCTCTGTGATGAGGTGATCACCTCTATGATGGGATGATCACTTCATCAATAGGGCGACCTGTGTTATTTATGTGCTTGTTTATTCTGAAATTTTTAATGACAACAAGATGCATAAATTTCACTTCTCTATTTCTTTGCTTGTAGCATAACGCTCAAACATTTAAGGGTGCCAGGAATTTCCATGGAACCTGAGTTTTCTACAGTGAGTTGACTGGCGACTAGAGGGATCAAATTCAGGAGATTGGATTTGAGGACATCATACTCTCGCTTCCTTCTGAGCAAGGATGCACAGATTATCAACCACTACACGTTGTGATGGAGAGGTGGTTTGACATAACTCACACTTTCCATCTCCCATTCGATGAGCTTACTCTGGACCCAGTGTCATTCACCGCCATCACAGGGATTGCTTGCGTTGGAGACCCCGTCCCTTTTGATACGAGCCTACATCAGCTGTCTCCATATAAGGCTGCGTATATTGAGCGACTTTTGGGCATGACTCCCGACATGAAAGGGACACATACCTTTAAGCTAGACTCTATTAGGAGTTTCTACACCCAAGAGCGAGTTGCGGCCATGATCACTCCTCACGATATTGATTAAGTGGTTAGGGCCTTCTTGCTCTACTTACTTGGTACCACCTTCTTTACTGACACCGCTAGCTCTATCAACCTGATGTTCTTTCCAGCTCTTCAGGACCTCGATCAGGTACCTATATTTGACTAGGGTAGCTGTGCCCTGGCATATTTGTACTAGAGTATGGACGAGGTGGTCCAAGGGGCCAGAAGATTTTGTGACTTCTGGCATGCTATTTTGGTAAGTCTCAATCCTTCCTTTCCTTATCTTGTTCTAACCTCCCTTTGTTTATATTAGTTTCTCAGCTTCTCCCATTTTATTTTCCTTAGGTCTAGGCTCTAGAACTAGAGCTGCTTATGGGCGTGACACGAGTGGGGGATCACTTCCCAGCCCTTGGCAGATGGGGTGCCAGTCATGTCGTAAAAAGGCATCTCGCACAAGTTCATATCCACAAATAGCACTTGAACTCTCTGACACAGGATGCAGTACCTACAAAACACAACCTTTCTTATTAGTAAATTATGCATATTCAATTTACTTACCTATTAACATCTCCACTTTTGCAGGTCCGAAATGACTTATGGGGGCCTGAGGATAGCTGGAATATTGAGATGAATCGCTCCAGGCCCCTAGCTCAGAAGAGAGTACTTCTCTGTAGTCTTGGATATCAATTTTGGTATCTAGGCAAGCGGGTCTTGAACTGGAGGGTAGTTGTTAGAGCAAGGCAGGTTCCCAGGCCTCCTCCTGACAGCATGCTTTGGGCTCACGAGCTGGAGGGCGATGACTTTGCCCAAGCTATTGTAGGCTCACCAGTTGTAGATCACACGGTTTGTGTGAAGAGCTGATATGCAGAGTTTGTTCAAACCCACCTTCTGCTGACAGTTCCTTTCCATGTTGCTTCTACGTCTCAGGTATATCCTTGTCAACTTTCCTCACCTTGAGAAATAATTGCGTTCTCACATGTTTCTCCAATCTTGCCTTCAGGCTATACCCGCTAGGCCTGTGGCCCCAGTTAGATCCCGAGTGTGAGAGAGAGAGCCCCTGAGGTGATGACTGGATCCAGGTAGGGAGGAGACCTCTGTGACAGGTGAGCAGGTCAGGCAAACCACTGCCCCAGTTCTAAGTTCATCCCAGGCAACTTCATTCATGTCCCTTACCCTTTAGCCCAATGTTAAGTTCCTCCTGAAGAGTTGTCCTGTCAGTTCTTGACCCTAGATGAGGAGCTGACTCCTACATGAACCCTTGGTGGTGCTACTCATGTAAGCTTTTTTCCTGACCTGCTTTCATTATGATTCTCAAACCAACTGTTAGTTTTAACATTCATTTCAATAATGTAGATTCCTCTAGAGTAAGGCCTATATATGTATCGTATGATAAAGGCCCAGAGAGACTACATGTTGGAGATCAGGTAGCAGTGGAGGGTAAGAATCTCTTTATTTCCTACATGTATGCATGCTCGCATGGTTTACTAACCTATGATTTGTTTGAATAGGATCATGATGAAGCTAGCAGGGTGAGGATCACCACTCTTGAGTGTCAGATTGATGTTTTTTAGATCGACGAGGATGAAGACAGGAGTGGTAGCGGTGCTGGAGGAGGGGATGACCCTGAGGGTACCGGATCATACGCTTGATGTACCAGCATCAACACTCAAGCAATTGTTGAATAATGAACACATACAAATCTTTTTTTATTATTGATTTATTGATAGAATTCATCATTCTTCTCAACTAAAATATTTTAATTTCTTACATGCGAACTAGTTTCAATGATTACATGTGTGTCTACCCCGCTACATTCTGATTTACACCTATCAAGATTGCATAATTTGAACAAACATAACAACCAACACTGATGATGAGGCGATTGCCTTATTGACCTCTGATGAAGAGGTGATTGCCCCATACTGCTAGGGCAATCACCTCAGTAGCAGGCAGCCCTACCCCTTTAAAAATCCATATCCTTCTATTCAGCCTACTTCTCGAGTTCCCTTCATCCCTAACCTCCTATTTCTCTCTCTAGGCACCTATGAAAAGCCATAATTATGAAAAAATAGAGTCTGAGGCCACTATAATCAATCTTGAAAGGTTTAGACAATAAATCTTGGACTAGGTTAAAGCCTTTTCACCTTTCGATCTTCAAATCACTCTATACTAAGAGGATCAATTTCCCTTTCCTCCATGCCATGGTTCAATTTTGGGATCCCCACAAACGCATTTTTTAGTTCAATACAATAGAAATATGTCCTCTGCTGGAGGAATTCAAAGCAATTCTCAGTCATCACATGGATTCTACTTGTCGACTTGCGGTTCCTGACCTTGAAAACCCAAATCCTCACTTCATTCAATACCAAATGGCACGTATGTTCAACCTTCCACCCCAATCCTCTTTTCACTGCTTCCTTGGTTCAAAAATCATACTAGAGTCCTACCTCGAGGTCACCATGGGTGTAGACAAAGAAGAAACTTATTGGCCTCGCATGATGGCTCTCTACCTATATGCTCAATTTCTACTGGTTTCTCCCTCTGGACACTGTGATTCAAAGGTCCTTTCCATTCTCGATTAGGTGGAAACAGGGTTAAATCCCTTCCTTCTCATCTTAGCAAAAACTATCATTATATTGGATGACTTCATAAAAACACGACGATTCTCAAGAAGCCCATTCTTGTTGGAGGTAAGTTCCCCGTTGTCCATCCCTGACTTCCAACTGCCCTATTATTTGCATCTGATCATTTACAAACTTGCAGATGTGGTTTTATGAAAAGTTGGGTTTGCTCAAACCTCCTCAAAACATCAAACATTACAAAGCTAAGCATTATCGAATAAGGAAGCTACATCCCATTCCCACAGATATCCATAACTGGCTATCAACATTCCTTGATACTTTGATCTGCTGGATGTGCCCTTGGTGGGGATTGCAGCATGTGACCATTTGGTCGTACATATATTGCGTCCTAATTTATTGTCTTCATTTTGCCACATTTTACAATCCAGTCCACCTCTGCCATCAATATGGTCATAAACAACTAATCTTGGAGCTAGTTCATGAGTTCAAACTAGGGTTCCTTTCTCAAAACTTCCTGGACCACTTGGTGGCAACTTGGCCTTAAAGAGTCATCAAAAGAAATTTAAGCTACGATGGAGATCAGACTACCAATGATCATTACAAAGCATGGGTTTGTTTGCAATAGACAGAAAGAGATGAATTTATTAAATACAAAATGACAAGAGAGTTATAAATGTTGAGCTTTCAAGGTAAGCAACAAAAGAGAAGAAAATAAAATTAGCTCATGAAATTAAGTCGTGATTTCCCTTTTTGTTAGATGTAATTTTCCTTTTTATTAGTTAAACTACTTGTAATAGACATATCATGCAATATTTAATAATAATTGAAGCAATCCATTTCATTTAGTTTAAGCACAAAATGCATATACATTTCACTTTTGATACATCTCATGTTATTAGTTGGATTACCCTTGCAAGTTTTCCAACTAACCATTTTGTATCTCTCTCTCTCTCTCCTTTTACATGTCCTTAATTTTTGCCTAGACCACCTCTTTTAAGGTTTTCAATCCAACAGGACCTTTTTTCTTTTTTTTTTTAAGTCTTTACCTTTTGCCTAGACAGCCTCTTTGTGAGGTTTCATCCCTAGTGAGACTTTTCACAGAATGTATTTCTTGAGTTTATCTAGGTTGATGAGATTTTTGAACTTGTTTCCCTCCATGCCAGACAAAATGGTGGCACCTTTCGAAAATAACTTCTTTACCAGGTACGATCCCTCCCAATTAGGCTTAAATTTCCCCTGAGGGTCGGTCATGACTGATTTTGTAAGTTTCAACACCAAATCCCCTTCTCGAATCTTCCCTGGCTTGATCTTCTTATTGCAGGCACGGGCTATTCTTTTCTAATACAACTGAGAATGGTACATAGCTTTCATCCTCTTTTCATCTAGCAATATCAATTGAGCCAATCGACTTTCCACCTACTGATACTCAGGGAGTTTAGACTCTAGAAGGACTCTCAATGACCTTATCTTAACCTCCACTAGCAAAACAGCCTCACACCCACAAACTAAAGAGTATGGAGTGACCCCTGTCGAAGTTCTAGCAGTGGTTCAATACCCCCACAATGCGAATTATAAGTATTTCACCCAATCTCGGTAATTTTCCAGCATCTTGGCTAGGATCTTTTTCACATTCTTATTGGCTACTTCCATGGCCCCATTTACTTACGACTTATACGGAGATGACCTGTGGTGCTCAATCTTGTAGTCTTTCAGTAGCGTGACTATTTCTGCTCAAAATTGAATGCCATTGTTTATAACTATGTGGTACGGTAAACCATATCTGCAGATTATGTTTTTCTCAATGAACCTTATCATTTGTTTTGACCCGATAATAGCATAAGATTCAGCCTCAACCCACTTAAAGAAATAGTCGATAGCCACAATAATATACCGATGACTATTAGTCGCTCTTGGCCTTACCTCTCCTATGATGTCAATCCCATATATAGCAAATGGCTAAGGAGAAGTCATTCCCTAAAGCTCCATAGATGGTAGGTGGCTAACATCACTATAAGCTTGGCAATTGTGAGATTTCTTCACAAATCTAACACAATCTGCCTCCATGTTGAGCCAAAAGTACCCCTGACGGGCTATTTTCTTTACTAAGACTATCCCATTCATATGTGGCCCATAAATCCCTTCATGAATTGCTTCCATAAGCTTTCGGGATTCATCCTTATTAACACACCTGAGGTGTACCCCAGCTAGCATTCTTTTGTATAGCATCCTATTGTGACTTATGAAATGTCAAGATAACATTTGTAGGGATATCCTTTCTTTTCTATTAGCGTCATCCAGAAACTGCCCAGTTTCTAGGTACCTTTGTAAATCATAGAACCATGGTTTCTCAGTAGCATCAACTGGCATCACCCTCACCTCCTTGTAACAGGGGACTCGAGATTTTGTAAGAATTAAGGGCCTAGCTTTTGGATGTTTCCCACTTTCCCACATGGAGGCCAGTGTGGCTAAGGCATCAGCTACCTAGTTTCCTTCCCTTGGCAAGTGGCCAAACTTACACTGAGTAAATGAGCACAAGGTAGTGGCCAAGTACTCCCAGTACAGACACAATCTATCTTCCTTTATCTCCCATTCTTTGGTGGCTTATTTTATGACTAACATGGAATCCCTATAGACAACAACATTCTCTGCCCCCGTGCTGTGCCATGCCTCTAGACCAAAAATGTAAGCCTTGTATTCTACTTGGTTATTAGTTGCTTCAAACTCAAGTCTTTTTCCCATCGGGATCATTTCTCCCTCTGGCATAACCAAGATCACCCCTATTTTGGCCCCTTTATTGTTGAAAGCTCCATCAAAGTACATTTCCCAACCTTGTATCTCTATCACCCCTAGATATTCATCGGGAAACTCCAACTTCTATTCTTGGTCATCATCCGCTGGGCTTTGTGCCAAGAAGTATGCTACTGCTCTTCCCTTCACCGCCTTTTTGGCTATGTACTTTATGTCAAACTCTGTGAATAGAATGAGCCACCTAGCCAGTTTTCCTATAAGAGACGGGGTCTATTAGAGATACCTAAGGGGATCATGTTTAGAAACTACCTGCACTTTGTAAGACTGAAAATAATATCGAAGTTTTTTTATTGCCCAAATCACTGCTAGGCACATTTTCTCCACCAGGCTATAAGTAGTTTTGTAAGTAAGAAGCTTCTTACTCAAGTAATACATAGCATGCTCCACTTTCTTTTCACCTTCTTATGCCAACATTGCCCCTACTCCGTCTTTCTTAACTACTAGATATAGGATCAAAGCTTTACCCGATCTCGACGGTTATAAAATAGAATGATTCATCAAATAATCCTTGATAGCTTTGAAGGCTTGTTGACACCTTCCATCCCACACAACGGATTAATCTTTCTTTAAAAACCTAAAGATGGGATTGTAGGTAGCTGCCAATTTGGCTATAAATTTGTTGATATACTGTGAATGCCCCAGAAACCCTCGAACCTCTTTTTCATTCTATGGTGCAGGCATATCCCTGATTGCCTTGATCTTATCTAGATCTACCTCTATTCCCTTTTGGCTGAAAATGTATCCCAATAATTTCCTAGATGTAACCCTAAAAACACACTTTTTTAGGTTCAGTCTGAGATTATACTTTTCTGCCCTTGCCATAAATTTATCTAGTGCCTCAAAATGCCCTTCCCTGGTTACAGAGTTCACCATCATATCATCCACATATACTTCTACCTCCTTATGGATCATGTCGTGCAGCAAGGCGGTTGCCATCCTCTGATAAGTGGTTCTTGCATTATTCAACTCGAAAGGCATCACTTGGTAATAGTACATGCCCCATTCAATGATGAAGGATGTCTTACACTTATCTGCTACCGCCATCATGATTTGGTTGTACCCTGAAAATCCATCCATGAAAGAGTCCATTGCATTGGAAACTGCACTATTAATTAATGTATCGATATGTGGTAGCAGAAAGTCATCCTTAGGGTAGGCTTTGTTCAAATCTCAGGAGTCCACACACACTCTGACCCTTCCATCCTTCTTAGGAATAGGAACTATGTTTGCCAACCATTAGGTGTCCTCTACCACTTCGAGAAACCTTTCCTTCAACTATTTTTTGGCCTCTTCCTTAACCAAGAGAGCCCATTATAGCCCCAACCTCCTTTACTTTTAGTTTATTGGCACTATATGAGGGTATGTGAGGATCCTGTGTTCTGAGATCTCCCTGTTGATTCCGGGCATGTCTTAATAACTCCAAGCAAATACTTTCTATCTCTTTTTTAAGATTTCTTTCATTTTTTTCTCTCTCATCATGAGTTAAACTAAAAGCAAGCAATATAATTTTAGGATTATCATCTGTGCCTAAATTAAATGACTCAGTTTGCATGGAATTAATGTCAAACATATGCATGAAATGATAATCACAAATAGAATAATCATTAGTAAACACATCACACAAATAAGCGAATTTAGACTTCATTGCATTCACTTTTGAAGAGAAAAGATCATCAGTCTCAAATAGAGAAGCAAAAGAAACATCATAGTCATTATAAAAGGTATCTATGATAGAGTTGAGAATGTAGGTTTCAAAATCAAGTTTTCTACTTTGATTATGAACTTTCTACTCTGAGGTAGCTTCATCCTCTTTAAACTCCTCTTCAGCCAGTACTAGCTCCTCAGTAGGGGCTTCTTCAACAGCAACACCCTTGGCTCTATTCATAAATTCAGCAAAGAATTCAAACCCTGGGATAACTTCCCCAACCATTAGGAGAGGTTCTAGAGTCCTACTATATGGGTACCCAGTGCCTTCTTTCATAAAGATCTCCCACATAGTTTTCTTTTCAGCCATGGCTTCCTTTTCCTTTTTTTCAAATTGGTCCCAAACACCTATCTCTTTCTTAGCTCTATTAGCCTCTTTAAACCCTAGCCCGTGCTTCAAAATTGGCACCTTATTTTCCACAAACTCTGAAGGTCCACTCTGATTTTTCCCCAACCCCATGTCGGGCAGAAACTTAATGTTGCGTATCATTTTCAAAACCTTTTCAGCCATCTCATCCTCATAAATTACACAGACCTTGAAATTGGGACTAAAGGAGATCTCCTTGGGGATCAACTTCAGTGCAGCTACAGTGACTTCAGTTTCAGCTGAGATAGTGATAGCCCTTCCTTCCCAGGGAATTTAATTTTTTGATGGACAGTGGATGGGTGGCCCAGAGGGTGAAACCATGGCCTTCCCAATAAAATGGCAAATGTCATAGGGAAATCAATTACATGCAAGTCAACCCAAACTTCTATACGTCCCGTTTTAACCAATGCCCTGAATGTTCCTTCCACAGACCTTTTGGTGTCATCATAAGCTTTGGTAACTACCTCAAAAGGCTTTAAGTCAGCCACTGTCAACCCTAACTTTTGTAGAATCTTCAATGGACACATATTGATGGCGGAACCATTGTCAACCATTATGCAGCAGATCATTTTTCCTTTTACCTCAGCCTTGATAAACAGAGCTTTGTGGTGATCCCTCCCCTCTAGAGGTAGATTTAGAAAATGTTATCATCCCTTGAGGGGTTTCCATTAGTGACTGACCCATTTATTCTAAAGTAGACTTAGCAAAAATCTTTTTCTGATCTAGCACCAGAACCAGGGCCACCCTGTGATCCCTAGAATGCATAAGTAATTCCCAAACACTAGCAATAGTCTCATTGCTTTGCTCCATTTCCTTCCATTTTTCTAAACTTCTCACCTTCTCGGGCTCAAACTTGGCGGCCTCGGGTTCCTCTTTCTTTCCTCAACCTTTCCCACAAACTGGCTTGGTTCACTTCCCTCTTTGTTCCACGGTCAACTTATTATTTGCCTTCATCATCAGAACTCCATATGTCCAAGACGTGCACCTACAATTCCATGGGTTGTCTGCTTGGTTTCAAGTTCTCAGGTTTGATTTTTAGAGTATTGTGGGAGACATCAATGAAGAAGTTTAGGACTTACTCTTCCATTAGATCATAGTTGACTATCAAAATGGGTGCATTTGGTGGCGGCACATTTTAGTAATTGGGTAAGGGGTTGGTTTGTGTGTTTGGTTTTGTAGTTTATAGGTCGTTAATTTTGCTTAAGTCTATTAGGTTTTGGATTTCATGCTTTAATTAAGCACAACTGTCTGTATCACATCCGATGGTTTGATGAAATTTATAGAAAAGCTTTAGGTTGGCACCAGGTAAGGGTTATTGTGAAGGTAAAGGCCATAGTAGATTCTTTTCAATGAGCTTGTAAAGGACCTTGGACATGGGACATCCCAGATTTGAAAATCTTTGAGACTATCTAACTGCATTCACCTGCACATTGTTGCTTGGTGGTCAAATGGCATGAATCTGAATGTTACTGCTTGAATTGGCTCCCTCTTTGCCCCCAGATCCTCTTCCGAAGAATTTCTTCTCTTGAGCTAAATTTGACTCTTTTTGAACCCCAAATATGTATAATTCTTCAAAATTTCTGATTCCCAAATCCCTTAACTTCCTAGACAATGCTAGGGCACACCCTTCTATTATCAAGATTAACTGATCTGACACAGCAGGCCTATGCCTCATTAAAGACAACTTTCCTCTCCAACGAGTCAAGTAGTCAATAAAAGACTCGTTAAAGTTCTGCTTGGTATTCTGCAGATCTCTTAAGGGCACCTCTAATTGAACATTGAGATCGTATTACTTGATAGAAGCGCCACACAATTCCTTCCATTCTGATTGAACATGTGATTCCAAGATGTAGTACTAATGGATTGGCGCTCCCTCCAATGAAATAGGGAATTGCTTAATGATTTGGCTCTTAGTTAGCTCGGTAGCCTTCGTGTGAGTCACATACTGCTTCAAATGCAAATGTAGGTCCTTAGCACCAGTGTATTTCTTCATATTAGGGAATTTAAACTTACGATGCAATGGTTCTTCTTCCTTTTCCAGATTCAGATCATAATTTAGAGGAGCAACAATACCTTTCTCCTTCATTATCATATGCATCTGGTTCATCGCCTTGGTCATGTTCTTAGCCCACTCGGTTTGACTCACATCTTCAATTGAATTCACATTTCCTCAATTTGTCAGATTGGCCAACACTATCACATCATCTTCTTCCTTGCCTCTAATTAGGATTTCCTCATCGAGATCCACCGAATTGATTGGTGGTGCATAAGATGGTTGTGCCGGCTGGTTCTCCCTAATGATCTTATTAATGTTTCCCATCATTTCTCTCATCATAGACTAGGTTTCTGCCATTACTTCATCTTTTAATTATGCCCTAAATGCTTTTGGATCAAACCCCCCTGCCATTATTATTTCTAAATTTCTAACCAAATAACCTGAACTAGTTCGGACCTACCCTATTGAGCTTGAAGGATCTATAGTGCTGCAAAACCGTTGGTTAGAAAGATGCATGACATGTATGCATGATATGCAAGTCCATTTTATTTTAAGAAAATTTAAGGAATAAATAATCACATAAAAAAGATACATAAGACCAAAACATGAAGATTAGATGTGCAAACTTCCGCCCTTATTTCTCCCACACGTGTATTCAATGGCGAGTATCTTGTCCTAGGATTTTTGGCTTGGGTTTTAATTATCAGCGGGGGATAATAAAATCAACGTATGCAAGATAACCCTCAAAATGATTCAGACTACGAATGAGTCTTTTAAATAAAGCTCGAGTCCACTTCATATGAGCTAAGACCCTTAGTACCATAAACTCACTTGTCAAGGCCCACTTGAGATGGGTCATGAATAGGCATGAGAGGCCCATTTTACCTTGGATTTCTTATTAATGGGCTCAAGATTTATTTTAAGGGTTCATTATATGGCATAATACACATGCATGCGGGAAAATTCCTAAGGATAGTTGCTAAGTCATTACATGGGCTTGAGTCTTGGATAAAAAGGCTTCGGCTCCCACAACGACATACATCCATATACGTCTCCCCACTCAAGGGTCAAACAATGCAAATTAGTACGTGTCATGAGTGACAATAATCAAATATTCCACCACTAGGTTTGAGTGAAATGTTGGTAGCAAAGTACTGACTATTGTCGGGTTTATTTGGGACTGAAGTGCTCATTGTATGCAAAATGCATAGTGAATGCATAAATGCAAGAAGAAATAAGAAAATAATTAAAGATGATAAAATGCAAAACATTGGAATTAATTTCTCTACCCCCAGTGGAGTCGCCACTGTAGGCGGCGAAGTTTAGCGCATTCCCAAAATTTGGCGACCACGGCACTGTGTGGGCTCGAGGCCCACTAGGAAATACAATATAGGTCTTAGGCCTATTCGGAGATGGAGTCATCACCTAGATAAAAGCCACGACACACTGTACAGCAACTGGATCCCATGGAGGTTCCCAGAAGCTGTCATCAGAGATCGGGTTCAGAAACTAGGTATAAATGTTTGAATGCTCACCCAACCTTGCGGTTGGCCTCCATTTGTGTTTTGCATTTTATTACCATTTAATTATTAAATTATTTCCTCATTTACATTCAAAGTTGCACTTGCCTTCATTTACTTTCCAAGTTTTATAGTTAAGACCAAGTTTGCACATTAATCTATTTTCATGCTTTTGAGTCCCAACGATTGATAGAAATAAAATAAATAATAATTTACAACCATACATTCAAAATTAAATGGGGAAAGGGATGAGGGATTACAACACTTTTAGGCAAAATAAAAGAATAATATACAGAAAATAAACTAAACATATACCAAAAGTAAACTGACAAATAACATAAATACAATGATATAAAAGGGATAGCTAACAAAGGTGACCACACAATGATGAAAATCATCAAGTAATTCCTACAATAAACACACAGTTAGTTCCTTCTTTCAAAGCACAAAATTGTATATAACAATACTTACAAAGGAATATTCTAAAAAAGAGGGTTTTCATATTACGAACTAAAGAAATGATCAAATAATCAAAGTGAACGTCATCATGCAATGAAATAACTATGCCTAAAGTCAAGAGGCACATATCAAGTGGACATCACAGCAAGCATCAATAGAAAAAGTAAAGCTAGAGTCGGGCCATCCAGTCAATGTGGTGAACACCTCATTGATGAGGCAATCACCTTATGTCATTGTGATGAGGCGTCGCCTCATCAACAGGGGCCCCTTATGTATTTAAGGCAAAGAATCAAGTATAAACAAAGGAGACAAACTCCTTGGAGGCCTATCAATCTGGAAATCGCCTCTGTGAAGAGATTATCACCTCATTGACAAGAGGCAATGCCTCTATAAAGAGGTGTCACCTGATCAACAAGCTAATTTCGACTCTCAAAACAATTAGACTCCTACTTTAAGCAAATGAAACATGCATAAATACATTCAACAAGCACCAAATTAAAATTAAATGCAAAAGTCTTCAAGGATCACATCAATGAAATGAGGTATTAAGTAAAGTAAACTAAAAATATACCCAAAATATACTAATGACTTAGTTAGCATAAGCAAGAAGACACAAAATGATGAACATGTTAAGTTTAAGTGCAAGTTTTTACCAAAATGAGAGGCCCTCAGAGATATATCCTTGATTATAATCTTCACTAAGATGTGACTTCTACCTTGACACAAGCTTCCTTCCTTTTTCTCCTAGGAAAAAATGTGGACTTTCTTTAGCTTGAATCTACCTTTCCTTTCAGGACATTTTTTGCTTTTCTTCCCTTCTCTCTAGAGCTCCCTCCCCTCTCCTTTTTTTCCTCTCTCAATAATGGTCCTCCCCCTTTTTTTTCTTTCTCCTTCTCTTTTATTCCCTAGCTTCCTTATGCCTCTAAGCCCTCTAGCTCATCATGAGCCTCCATAGCCTTTTTCTCTTCCTTAAAAATCTCTTCCTCATGCAAAATCAAGTCTGGGGTGTGGGGCCCACACCATTTGGTCACCATGGTTTCAGTTATATTAAATGCAGCTATAAGTGGCCTGCCACAGAGGCGGCGCCTCTTCGATGAGGTGATCGCCTCATTAGCAGCTGCCAAAGAGGCGATCACCTCATTGCACTGAGGCGATGCCTCTTTAGCCTGGGCCTACATTGGGCTAGGCAGGCTTGGGCTGATTCTAGACAATTGGGCTAATTTTTGGGCTTTTTAGGCTTTAGGTTTTTAAGTCCACTTTCCATTAGAGATTTATGTTTCATTCTCATATCCAAGTTTCACATTCTCATCATTGGGCTTGACAATAGGCTAATCAAATCGAGCACCCCTAATTCATCCCCTAACACGAGATGACCAAATCGGGTGTCTACAACTTACTTCAACCTTTACCTAATCCAAACCAACCAAACCTAAATACCCTAGGCTATAACTCAAACAGGCACTGCAAATTCCATCAAAACCTCTAACACTCCACAGATAACTGCATCCACCTCAAACATGAAATCCAAAACCTTATAGACTTAGGAAAAATCACAGACCTTAAAAACACAAGCACCAGAAATAATCCTTTCCCAAACTACTAAAATGTACCACCCCCAGTTACCATGATGATTAACTCAAGAGTTAATGAGGAAGAAGTGTTAAGCTCTTTTGAGGATCTAGACCTTAAAACCAAAGAGAAATCTCCCAATGCCCCTAAATATGTGGAAAGAGTCTAAGACTTATTGGGTCAACCTTTAAGCAAGTTCAAGTATAAGGTGTTTTACACTAAACCACCTTCTTTTGACATACCCTTTAAGTTAATTATGCCTACAGGATGGGGTGATGAGTTTGATGTTGAGAAGCTAACAAATAAGGAAGAAACATGCACAGTAGAGGTATAGAAGGATGAAGTCATGGAGATAATTAGTAAGAAGATGCAAGAATAACTGTTATGTCAGCCATCTTAAGGACAACCACTATGAAACCCAGCACCCCTAGCATCTAGAATAGGAAATAAATTTTCTTATTGTCTTCTTTAAATAGAATTTTAGTTTTTTTTTTAGTGATCAATGGCATAAATCCTAATCATGCTTACTTCTGTGTTGACATCTTAATGGTACTACACATTATGATATTGATCGAATCTGTATGTTTGACATAAATTCAATTAAATTAGATTCATTCAGTATAGGCACAAATGAAAATTGAAAGAACATTCATATATCACATTATGTAGCTTTTGAAGATAGGAAATTTGAGCAAAAAATAAAAATAATGAAAAAAGAAAAAAATGAGAGAGAAAAAAGAAAAAGAATAGTGAGGTAAAAATTAGAGAGAAAATTAGGACTGGCTAATAACAGGAGTTGTATCATGTGATGTAATGAATGTTCTCATTTTTGCCCTAATGAATGATTAAAATTGAATTTTAAATTTTTATTCAATTATCGCATATTCGTCTTTATCATACTGCATAAGTATTTGAATGGAAAGAAAATACATAATGAAAGCCAAATCATAGCTTTAAGATCACTATTTCAGTTATGTTTTTTTTTTGCATCCCCTTTTGTAATTTTCCTTGCAAGCCTAGCGTCCCCTTATACCTTGAGAATTTAGATGGCTCAATAACTTGCATTGCAAGTCTTGTCCTATAACTATCATCAATCATTGCATCAATATCAAGCTTCATATTCAGCTCAAGAGTTTTTTAAAGTGCAAGTCCAATTGATTTCATCATCAAGAACTTGCTTCAATCAGTTTGCCCATTCCTTTACATCTCTAGTGCATGAGATTACAACTAATAGGGTTAGTAAGTCAAAGGATCAACAACAGTAGTGAACGAACTGGGCCTCTTGCACATGAAAATGAAAAAAGATTGCTAGAATAGCATGAATGAATCCAAAATGGAACTGGGGGGCAAAATGCAACTCTGCAGGCAAATTGAGTTTGCATTTAAAGAGTAAAGATGGAACACTGAAACATAAGAGCCAATATAAAAGATCACAAGGTAGAAACAAGCATACAAATACTTCAATTATCATACAGCAAAAGCAGTAGCAAAAAAGAAAAGTTCAATAGTGCATCGGCCAATAATGAGCTCTAGTGTAAAGCCATGGACTCCACTTGCTAGCCTAATCATCAGTCCGATGAACCATATCAGAAGCTTCAATATCATAAGTACCAACAGTGAATCATCCAATACTAAAGCTTACAAGCTATTGATGAGGCACCTCGTTCTCATACTCCAAGCTACAACATAGCTCTATTCCAAACAGGACACCCATTAGGATCATGCATGTCATACATAACATGCATACATGAACTTGCATATATTTTATTGTGAAATACTTGCTTTGCATAATAAAGTCTTTAAACTTAGGTGAGATTGTGCAAATACTTTGCTACTAACATTCAAAATTAGCATTATAAAAGTGCATAAAGGTATTTAGAATGTTCATATCTGAGAGAAAAGGGTAATACTATCAAGGTGAACCTGATGCTCAATGGGAATTTAGACCTTAAGAGCCCAGTAAATCATGAGCCCATCCAATAAGGGAATATCACTGATAGTAATACTTACAAAAGCATCATTCTGGCAACCTCAAGAGGTTGGATAGGACGTTCAAGCTCCTCAGATTCAGTATCCATCTCCATAGTCTCTTCTAGAGCATCCTTTAGAATATCTCTCCATAATAGTCAGATGAGTGTAGGGTATGGAATATGGTGATGAGAAGTTCCAACATGTCAGTAATACATTTGCCGACCCAAAAAGGGAAGAATGCAATCAAAACTTAAAATGAATGCACTCTGAAAAATCATTTGATCATGAAATAAGATCTCTAATTCTTGAACCTTTTTTGTAGGAGATGTCAATAAAAGGAATAAAGCCCTCTACCATAGCATTAATGGAATGCCAGAAATTCAAATGCAGCCCAAAGCCTTAACTTCAATGGTGGAGTATCATGACCTTATGATCAGAGACAAATCTAAAGGGAAGAATGCAAAAAGAATAACACTGAATTTTAATAAATTTATTAACTTCAAATAGACTATGCTAACTTATGATATTTTGTACAGGGAAGAACAAAAGGGAATAAAGAAGGTGAAAGGAACCGAGACTTCAACAAGAATGGGAAAGGTTGCAAATGGTAATCGTTAATCAGAATTATCATCTTGCATGGAAAACACTTATTAAGATAATCAAGGGAAGTAACAGAACTCTATTTCCTTAGATTCTGTAATAAAGAATCATCTCAATCATAAAATTCACAAATTGAAAGTAAATTCATCCACTTCACGAGATCATGTGCGAAAAGCCTATCTTATGACTTTTGATCATAATGGCTTTCTTTTATTAGCCTCACAAAATTCAAATGAGTAGTTAACAGTTTTGTGCTGAGAATTTATAAAATCTAATCAATCTAACTCTTGCTATACAACCAAATGAGGGGAAGAAAATGCAAAAAATAAAATCTATGGACATGAAGCATAAATTGCTTGAATTTTAAAGTATCATTTTAGTCTTTTGAATGATAACTATGCATATAATCTACTCTAATGCTCAGAAATGAGTATGAGTACAAATCCCTTGATGGTATCCATGCTGAATAATACGATAAAGGTAGGGGAATGCTAAGAGGAGAATTAAAATAAGAGCAAGCATAATTTACTCCAATGCTCAAAGATGAGTAAGTGTATCAATATGAAACCTCTGGCGGTATCCATGCTCAGTAATACAAGAAAGGTAAGGGAATACTAAAAGAGGACCATGCCAAAAAATTTCCCTATTTACTCTAATGCTTTGTAAGAGTATGAGTATCCAAAGGACCTTTCCAACGGTATCCACGCTGAGTAATATGAGAAAGGCGGGGGAATACTGGGACAAGGAAGGAAAGTAAAAAATAATTCAAAGGCTATTTTGATACTCAGAATTCAACCTTTTTATGCCCAATTTCCATGAGTTTTGTTTAACAAATTCTCCCTAAAATTAGGTGTGGAAGTAAGCTCTTCACTTGGTAAAAGACATGCTCTCAGCATAAGATGGTTAATGATACCTCTGACCTTTGCAAATGGTAAATAAATGATAGTCATGAAAATTAAAAATAGTGAGATTCATTGAGTGCATGCTATCTCATGAAAAGTGATGAATTTTCTCATAAATTTTCAATAATATAAGGTACTTTTGTGCATTCATCATGACTAAAACTAACTTCAATAAGTCTGTAGGAATTTGCAAATCCATAAGAAAGAGCACCCAACTGGTAGAGATGGTTAGCACAATGAAATAAAAATTAGTCAACACAGAAATTCTAATCAGTCAGTACAGTAAAATTCAAAGTCAATTGGCACTAAGAATTTAAAAAATTCAACTCAAGCAACCAAATTCATGAGTATTTATGGACTGTAGCATTATCAAAGGTAAGCAATGAAAGGATTGCAGTCAATTTGTAAACAATTATGGATTGCATCATTAAAAGTGAGCAATGAAAGGGTTACATCTAATCACAAGCAGTTATGGAATGCAGCATCATCAAAGGCGAGCAATAAAAGGATTGTAATCAATTTGTAAGCAACTAAAGGGTTACAACTAATTGCGAGTAGCTATGGATTGTAGCATCATTAGTGAGCAACAAAAGGGTTGCAGCTAATAGCAAGCAATTATGGACTATAGCATCATCAGTGAGCAACAAAAGGGTTATAGCTAATTGTGAGCAATTATGGATTACAGCATCATTAGTGAGCAATGAAAGAGTTGCAGCTAATCACGAGCAATTATGGATTGCAGCATCATCAGTGAGCAACAAAAGGGTTGTAGCTAATCGCGAGCAATTATGAAATGGAACATCATCAGTGAGCAATGAAAGGGTTGCAGCTAATCACGAGCAATTATGGATTACAAAATTAACAGTGAGCAATGAAAAGGTTACAATTAATTGTGAGCAATTATGGATTGCAGCAGCATCAGTAACCAATGAAAGGGCTGCAGATAATCATAAGCAATTATGGATTGCAGCATCATCATTGAGCAACGAAAGGGTTATAGCTAATCACAAGCAATTATGGATTGCAATATAATCATATAACACAATCCAGACTATATGTCTGAGTGTAGTCGGCATTGTACGACTGAGTACAATGTATTTTCAAATCAAGACTATACAACCTAGTGTAGTCGGCATTGTATGACCAAGTGCAATGCATCCTTAATCAAGATTATACGACCGAGTATAATCGGCATCATACGACCGAGTATGATGTTTCTTTTCGAAATAGACTATACGACCAAGTGTAGTCAGCATTGTACGACTGAGTACAATGTAATTTCAAATTCAGACTATATGTCCAAGTGTAGTCAGCATTGTATGACTGAGTACAATGCATTTTTAGTATCATACAACCGAGTGTGATGTTCCTCTTTTCAATTCAGACTATACGCTCGAGTATAGTCGACATCGTACGATCGAGTGAAATGAGTTCCTTTCACCCAAGACTATACGACCGAGTGCAATGAGTTCCTTTCACCTAAGACTATATGACCGAGTATAGTCAATATCATATGATCGAGTATGATATGTCATTTCAAATCAATGTTGTACATCCAAGTATAGCAAGTTTATAAACAAAAGCTTCGTGAAGCATAGGTAAGTATCCTAACTTTTACTTAAGAAATTGGGTGCTAGTTCACTTTGCCGTAATTTATCAAGCAAACAACGACAAAGGGGGGCAGCTATAGACACCTAATTTAGGGATAATGAGTTATGGATGCGATAAAAGACTCTAATAATAAAAATGTCATGAATAGGTCTTCAATACTTGAATTTTAAAACTTTAAGGGTCTGATTGCGTTTTTTCAAAGAAAGAATTTAATGTTTTCATGGACTAAATTGCAATGCTTTTTTAGGGACCTAATTGCAAAACTTAAATTCTTTGAAGGACCTTTTTGTAATTAAAAGTTAAAAAATAATCGAAATTACATAATTTCAGTCAGAAGTAGACCTTTCTCAAATTTTTTGGATAAATTAAGTCCTAATTGGTATGAAATTCTCCTAAAAATTATTTTGATAATGTTTTAAGGAAATAGAAGTCTTTTAGGAATCAATTTATAACTAGGGTTTCAAGATGTATCCCTATATAATGAGTGTTTTGACTTTGAAAAAGGAGAGGCAAAAAATAAAAAAAATGAAGAAAATGGCAAAAAA
The DNA here is from genome assembly GCA_947683625.1 of Mallotus nudiflorus. Classification (NCBI taxonomy): domain Eukaryota; kingdom Viridiplantae; phylum Streptophyta; class Magnoliopsida; order Malpighiales; family Euphorbiaceae; genus Mallotus; species Mallotus nudiflorus. The sequence continues at coordinate 361,176 of CANTUR010000013.1, read as the reverse complement.
AATAGAAAAAGGGAGAAAAAAAGAAAAGAGGAAGAGAGGTATAACAGAGGAAAGAAAACATAGAAAACAAAAAGGAAAAGAAAAAAAAGAGGAGGAGAGAACAACAAAAAAAAAAGGAAAAAAGAAAAATAGTGTTGCATTTTCTACAAAAATTCTCTTGTTTAATTGCTTAAAGAAATATCTTTGAAGAATTTTTTGAAGAACGATATTTGAAGAACTATCAAGAATGGTGATTCTACAAAATCTGAGGAGCACTCCATTAAAATCATCCATAAGCATCATCTTCTTCTATTTTATTTCTTTTTCTGATTTTATTGATTTTTAATTTTTTTTAATTATTGTTATAATTTATTCACTAATCATAGTTTTTATTAATTTTTATGGTGATTATGGAGGAAAACATATGATGATCATACTTGGAGAATCAAATCCATGAGACGTTCATGGAATGCCATGGATAAGACATTATAGAAATATAGTTTCTAGGGTTTTTTTATTATTATTTTATTTTATTTATTTATTTTTGGGGTTGTATTAATTTTTTTAATATTAATTTCTATAGATTATTGTAATAGCCCCAATAATGGGAATAATGGAATTATTGTGTGGTTGTTTGTTTATTTTAATTAATTGGTTAGTAAAATTAGGGTTTCAATTGGGTAATTAATTAAAATCAATGGTGGAAGTAGATTAATCTAGGATTGCATGTTAATTAGAATTAGGGTTTAGAAGGAATTAATTTAATTAGTTGTTTGATCTTTTATTTAATTGTTTTAATATGTTTTATTTGTTTTTGGGCTTGTTTATTTATTTTTGTGTGTTTTGGGCCCTAGGCCCATGTTAGGCTTTAACCCATTTAAATATAAGTTTTTTTTAGGTTTAATTAATTAAAATGCATTTTAGGCCCATAATTAAATAGATTTTAGGTTAGAGATAACTTAGGCCCATTTAGTAAATTAGACATAGGCTACTTAATTTAATTTAATTAATTTAGACTTAGCCTACTTAATTTAAGCCTTTTTCATAATTTGTAAATTTAAAATCACCTTAGAATTAAAATATCCATAATTTGTACATTTAGGCTCATTTTTTGAATTGAAATAAATAGACCTAGGTTCATTTAATTAAAATAAAAAGGAATTAGGCCTTTTCGGCTCATTAATTAAAACATGTAGATTTAGCTCATTTAATTAAAATCCATGTATATTAGACTAACTTAGGGATTGTATATTTGAATGAATGCATTATTTACTTATATTTTCATGAATAGTTTTCCTTGGAGTTAATTGCTAGAATAAGGGTTTATATGAAATTGCATGTAAATAGAGGATAATATAGTAATTCATTAAGTAATTCTAAAATAAAATGAGACTGAAAGAAGTTGGTATTCCGTATCTAGAATCTCCTAGTTATGGTACTAGCTTTCTTTTAGGGAATCGAGTACCACCTTTTTTATTTGTCCCAGTTATTACCCTGGGTGGTACTCCTCATCTCCATGCCATGTCTTTGTGACTATAGTTAGTGTGTTCTCTAAAGCCCTGAGCTCAAACAGTGTCGCGATTGCTAAAATCTTAGACACGCGCTAAACCCCGCCATCTATAGGGTTTCTTCTAAACATTTGCTATTGTTCATTTTTATTTTGGATTAATGATGATTTTTATTTTCTTCTATTCTCCTTCTTTATCTCTTGTTATTAACATGAATAGCTAAGTTCTTTGTTAGGGTTCTTATTTTGATTCAACTATATGAATATTGCAATTAAACCTAAGTCGTTAATCTAAATCTAATGGTTATTGAACTTAATGTCTTTATAGGATTTATCACCCTTTAATTGAATATACATAATGAAGCTTAATTGAGAGATAGGTTCCATTGGATATAAATAATAACCTATTAGATACTTTCTTAGTTGAGAAACATTAAAGCAACTAATATTGATTAAAGGTTGGAGCTTTAATCTGGGTTAAACAACACTTAGTAAGTGAGAGCTATAAATCTAAGATATTAATCTTCTTGGTTAATTATGGGTTTATCTAAGAGGAAAACTTAAGATTCCTTAGATGCCTTCAAATTAGATTAAGGTTAGGTATGGCTTAGGTACTAATTGATCTTAAGAAATGGTTGAATCAATAATAAGAACCCTAGCTCTTTAAATTGACTATTAATTAATTCATATTTCTTTTATTTAATTTTAGTCAATTTCAAAACACTATTTTTTGTTGTTTAAGAAAATAAAGCACAATTTTATATATATATATATATATATATATATATATATATATATATATATATATATATATTAATTAAGGAAATTTTTATCTTAATTAAATAGGAAATGTTTTTTGTTTAAGAAGTCTATAAATATATCATATTCTCTAGGGTTTTCATACACACTTTTCATTTTTCTCTTAATAATTCATTTTTCACCTTAGGAAAAGGAAACCATTGAATCAAAAGTAAGACTTTTGAGAAAAAGAGTACTAGCACACACACAATTTTTGATTATAGGTCATTCGTGTGGATACTTGTAGAGGACATAGCCTTTTGGAGACATCTCAATCCGGCCAAGAACATTATAAGCTCAAGGTAGAGTGCCACTAGAGTGAACCCCCTCTCTTCCTTCCAGCAATCTTACCTCTTTTCATGTCTATGGTAAGATTTTTGGTAACCCTAAATCAATCTATTAATTGAATTACATGGATTCTATTTCAGGTTTGTTAATAAAATTTTTATAATTTCGTCACGTTTTAAATCATGAAACCCAACACTTCCTTACCTTGACTAGAACATCATCCACTATTCCTTCAAGTTTCTTGATAGTTTTGTCTACAAGTTATAAACAAATGTTTGTGTCCTTACTTTACCAATTCCAAGCTTCCTATAAAATGGACAAAGGCATCAAATTAATAGAAGCACCTTAATCACAAAGAGCTTTATAAAAATTTAAATTACCATTAGAGTAAGGTATAGTGAGACTCCCTAGATGCTTATGCCTTAGTGGAAGCTTGCATGAACTATGCACTACACTATTTATTAAGTGTAATAGTTTTAAACTCCTATAGCTTTTTCTTATTAGAGATAAGCTCCTTCAAGAATTTTGTATACTTGGGAATTTGAGCTATAACTTTCACCAAAAGTATATTGATATGCAGCTTCTTTAACATCTTTAAAAATTTTACAAATTGATGATCATGCTCTACAAGTCATAAGTGGCCTCTAGTAAGACATTATGACTATATAATAATACGATATAACTTAATCCACAATATGTATTATAGTCCTTTTGTCATGCACTATCTTGATTGAATATAAGGTATGGCTTATGTCATCCTTATATTGTTCAATCATATTATTTCTCGATCCTAAGCAAACTAATACTAATAACTCTTTATTAATTCATTCAAGCATGGCCATGCATTTTTCCTCAATCTAACTTATAGAGTAGCCCACAAACATCTTCTTATATTAAATGAGGGACAAATTCCTTTACAATCATTCACATTCCTCATATAACTCATTCTATATCCAATTATAACTTATTTAACCATCTGGTTAAAGATGATGTTAGAATGTGTCAAAATATAGAACTTACTATATTAGAAACCATGATGATTTCATGTCAGATGACTGAAATAATACTATTGTAATGAGAATCACTTACTGATGAGTGTGAAAAATGCATTAATTTGAGTACTCATTATGTTAGGATTAGGTGTCATTTTAGTTGCATTTGTGTTTCTTTTCTTAAGTTTTTGTTTAGTTTGCATGATTCATGTTTATTTTTATTTTTAGTATTTTTGGTTTATTTTTAGTTATTTTTGTGCATATAGGTGTCAAAGAATAGTAAAGGAAAGATGCATGAGGCTTATGAACGTTCTGGAAGAGTCAAAGGAGCATGCAATGGGGCATTTAAAGCTAATTGGAGTAAATTAAGGAGAAAAAGCTATGCATGGCCATGCACAATAAGCACATGGTCGTGTGACCTATTATCAGAAGAATCAAAATTTGAATTTCATTGCTAATTAAGGGGGATTTAGAGGACTTCGTAAGGAAACAAATTAAAGGGCTAGAGGCTAGGGTTTTATATATGTGCTGCCTCCAAAAAAAAACATTATTATCATCATTTTGTTATTTTTTTTAAGTTTAAATTACATTTTTCTCTTTATCATTTTAATTTAGAGAGAACAAAGAGTAGTTTTGTTCATGTTAAGTTGGAGATTAAGTAAGAGGATTGAAGAATAATAGAACTACTATTCTAGCGATTTCTCTTGAGATTTTGATATTGTTCAACTCTATTTTGATTAATGACAATGTTTATTTTCTTCTATTCTTCAACTTTGTCTCTTATGATTAACATGAGTGGCTAAGTTCTTTATTAGGGTTTTTGTTACAATTTAACCATGTGAATATTGAAATTAAACCTAAGCGTATTAATCTAAATCTTTTGGTTGTTGTTGAACTTAATGTCTTCGTAGGATTGATGACCCTTTGATTGAATTTACATAATGAAACTTAATTGAGAGATAGGTTGCATTGGATTCAAATAATAACCTATTAGATGTTTTTTTAGTTAAGAGACATTAAAGCAAATAATATTGATTAAAGGTTGGTGCTTAAACTGGGTTAATTGAACACTTAGTTAGTGAGAGCTATAATTCTAAGATGTTAATCTACTTGGTTAATTATAGGGTTGTATAAGAGGAAAGCCTATGGTTTTTTAGATGCCTTCAAATTGGATTAAGGTTAGGTATGCCTTAGGTACTAATTGATCTTAAGAAACGATTGAATTGGTAATAAGAACCTTAACTCTTTAAATTGATTGCTATTTAATTCATATTTCTTTTGTTTTATTTTAGTTTAATTCAAAAACACCATCTTTCATTTTTTTAAACAAACAGAGCATAATTAGTCTTACAATACTCAATTTGTAATCTCTATGGGATCGATTTTTAATTACTACTTATATGATTTCATATACTTGCAAATTACACATCAAATTTTTGGCACCATTACCAAGGATTGCCGAAGTTGATATTATTGAGAATTTTGTGTTGTTTGATATAAACTTTCTTTTAGTGATTGGTTGTGTGGTTTTTCATGGATTTGAGTAGTGCATGCATGCAACATGTGGTGTAAGCAAATAAGGAGCCCAATCAATACCACTTGATTTAGAGCTTAAGAGGACAGCTCATAGAAGGAGGAGATGGAATAGTAACAAAATGAATGAAGGAGAAGAGGAAAGAGACCTAACCCTAACTGAGTGAGTAGTGCAAAATGGGCTGAATGGCAAAAGAACTATAAAGGATTTTATGAGTCCCAATGTCCAAGGTAGTTAGACTCTGATTGTGATGCTAGTGGTAGTATCAAATAACTTTGAAATTAAACTAGCAATTATCTAAATGATCCAAAACTCACAATTCAGTGGATTACCACATGAGGATCCAATCAGTCATATAACCTAATTTTTAGAATATTGCTCAACCTTTAAGGTGAATAGAGCGTAACTTAAAGTAATTTAGTTAACCCTTTTTCCATTTTTATTGATGGATAGGGCCAAGAGGTGGTTCATAAGCTTACCACCCAACTCCATAAACACTTGGCAAGAGCTCTACATAGATTTCTTTAACAAGTACTTCCTACCAACTAAAGTTCTCAAAATCAAAAATAAACTCAACTCTTTTTATCAAAGAGAGGATGAAAGCTTCTATGAGTGTTAGGGCAGATTCAAGGATCTTCAAAGATAGTGTCCACTACAGTTGATTCCTTCATGGGATTTAGTACAGCCTTTTTATAAATGAGTCAATCCAACAGTCAGAGCAAACATAGATGCATTTGTTCAAGGAACCATTATGTCAAAGACACTAAAGGATACTTTAGAGCTTTTAGAAGAAATGGCTAACATACAAAGCCTATAGTCTAATAAGAGGGCTATTCCAAAGAGAAAGGGATCACTTGAAGTTGATAGTTTGACCATGTTGAATACAAAGATGGATTCTCTATCCAAGATGATGGACAAAATGATTATTAATAAAATTTATAAATTGTCTTCTTCTTATGAATTGTGTCAGGTGGTTATCCAACCATTGACAGCCAAATGATACAAGGACTATCAATGGAGAATATTAACTATATGAACAATTTTAAGGGGAAGTAGAACCAAGTGCATAGAAACACTTATAATCCTAGTTGGAAAAATCATCCTGATTTCTCTTAGAATCAAAAAAACAACCAGTGGATGCCTCAAATACCTCTAGGTTTTAGAGGGCAAAATGCACAACATCACTAAACTAATTTTTAGTATGAAAAAGATTCATCTTTAGGGACTTATTTAGAGAGCAAGTTGGAGAAATTGATGGATGTGATGACTACAAAAATGAGCCAATAGGATGAGGCTATAAAGAGATTGGAGGGCAGATTTGAGCAAATGTACCAAGACACTAAGCTCATATTCAAAAATCATTCTTCCTCTATCCATAATTTAGAGGGGCAAATAAGGCAACTAGAAAAATCTTTATCAATGTGGAATTAAGGCTCATTGCCTAGCAACACTGCAAAGAATTCAAAAGAGCAATTGAAAGCTATTACCTTGAGAAGTGGAACAGATATTCCAAAAGCAACTATAGAATATAAAAAAGAAAGGAAGAAGGAAGAGGAGAAGGAATAAGAAGATTAGAGGATTGAAGTGTAAGTGGAAAAACAACAAGAAGTTAAGAATAAATATAAGGAGAAAAAGTTATGCATGGCCATATGCAAAAAGCACACAGCCATATGACCTGCTGTTAGCATTTTTGAAATTCAAATTTAATTATTGATTATAGGGGATTTGGAGGATTTCAGAAGGAAACAAATTAAGGGGTTGGAGGCTAGGGTTTTATATGTATGCAGCCTCTAGAAACAAAACATTATTATCATCACTTTGTTATTTTTCAAAGTCTACAGTACATTTTTCTCTTTATCATTTTATGTTGGAGAGAAAAAAGACTAGTTTTGTTCATGTTAGGTTGGAGATTGAGCAAGAGGATTGAAGAACAATAGACCTGCTATTCCAGGGAATTTTATCTTAAGATTTTGATATTGTTCAACTCTATTTTGATTAATGATAATGTTTATTTTCTTCTATTCTTCATCTTTATAGCTTATAATTAACATGAGTGGCTAAGTTCTTTGTTATGGTTTTTTATTTTAGTTTAATTCAAAAATGTCATCTTTTGTTGTTTAAAAAATTAGAGCATAATTAGTATTACAATACTCAATTTGTAATCTTTATGGTATCGATATTTAATTACTACTTGTACAATTCTATATACTTATGGATTACACATCAAGTTTTTGGTGCCGTTGCTGGGGATTGCTAAAATCAATATTGTTGAAAATGTTGTGTTGTTTGATTTAGACTTTCTTTTAAATCAACACCACCACTAGGGAAGACATATAAAACTTCAATTCTATATCCTCAAAGGTTGAAGAAATAGGAGCACAACTAGCAATTTGTAAAATTTTTGGAGAGTTTTAAGGCACCCCACATCAATATGCCTCTTGTGGAATGTCTTTTTTAGATGCTAAAATATGATAAGGTCTTAAAGGAAATGATTTCCAATAAAAAGAAGTTGTAGGAGTATAAGACAGTTATACTAACGAAGGAGAGCAGTGCAAATCATCTCGAATAAACTTCCTTTGAAAGGAAGCATCCAAGGAGTCTCACTATTCCATGTTCTATTGGAAATTTGAATTTTCAAAGAGCTTTATCTAATTTAGGAGCTTTAATTAATCTTATGTTTTTATCTGTTTATAGGAAATTGAGGCACAAACATCCAATTGTAACTTGTAGATAAGAGAGTGAAGGAACCAAAAGGCATTGTGGAAGATGTGTTAGTAAAGGCTGGAAAATTTATTTTCCCAATTGATTTTATAGTCCTTGACTTTGAAAAGGGTGAGGAGGTCTCATTAATTCTTAGTATTTCTTTTCTTTACACTGTAAGAGCAATCATTGATGTTTATAATGGATCTCTCGACAATGAATGAAAGCTGTAAGTTCAATATTTATCAAAGTATGAAATACCCTTATGGTGAAATTTTTGCATGAGATTTTATGTTATTGATGAATGTGTGAGTGAAGTCCAACAATGAATGTTAGCAAAGTTTGTGGAAATTAAGAATATTCAAAAGTGTTTTCAAGTACAATCTTCTTAAGATGAAGTACACCTCAAACACCAACCCTACATACCACACATAAAATTACTAAACACTAAACCCACACCACCCTCGACCATTAAACCACTAAAATTAGAACTAAAACCTTTACCCCAGTATTTGAGGTACACTTTTCTAAGAGAAGATCAAACATTACATGTGATATATTCTCTAAACTTAATAAAAATCAATAGGATTTGCTACTGGACATTCTAAAGAGAGTAAAACCAATTGGTTGGTAAATTTCTAACATTAGGGGCATAAGTTTATCTTATTGTATGTACAAGATCTTGATGGAAGAAGAATACAAGCCAACCATTGAAAGGCAGAGGAGGCTCAACCCAAATATGCTAGAAGTGGTGAAGAAGGAAGGAATTAAGCTTCTTGATGTAGGGATCATCTATCCTATCTCAAATAGTTCAAGGGTAAGCCCAATTCAATATGACCAAAGAATGGTGGAATAACCATTGTGGAAAATGAGGAAGGGGAGTTGATTCCTATAAAAGTTATAAGTGGATGGAGGGTATGCATAGATTATAGAAAGTTGAATGCATCCACAAGAAAAACCACTTTTCATTACCTTTTATTGATCAAATATTAGAGCGGATAGCAAGACGTGCTTTTTATTATTTTTTGGATGGGTACTCAAGGTATAATCAGATTGCAATAGCTCTAGAAGATTAAGAGAAAATCACTTTTACATGTCCTTATGGCACATTTGCATACAAGAGGATGCCATTTGGATTATATAATGCTCTTACAACATTTTAGAGATGTATGATGGTCATATTTGAAAACTTGGTAAAGGAAATCATGGATGTTTTTATGGTTGATTTTTCAGTCCATGGAAACTCATTTAAAGGATGCATAAATAATCTTGAGCAAGTGCTAGCATGCTGTGAAGAAACAAACTTGGTGTTGAATTAGGAAAAGTGTCATTTCAAATGAAGGAATTATTCTAGGACACAAAATTTCAGCCCAAGGTATTGAAGTTAATAAAGCAAATATGGAGACAATTGAGAAGCTATAGTACCCCATGAACATGAAGGGAGTCAGGAGTTTTCTCGACCATACAGGCTTCTATAGGCAATTCATTAAGGATTTTTCAACAATCTCTAAACCCCATTGTAAGTTACTTGAGAAAGATTAACCTTTTGATTTTACTAATGATTATAAATTGGCTTTTAATAGGTTAAAAGAAGGCCTTATTTCAGCTCCTATAGTGATGGCACCAGATTGGAGTCTACCAATTGAGTTAATGTATGACATGAGTGATCACGCAATAGGAATTGTGCTGTCAAAGAAAGGAAAACAAACTACATGTAATCAACTATACAAGCCAGACATTGACTAATATACAACTGAATTATGCTACCACATAAAAGGAGATGTTAGCAGTCATGTTTGTTTTTAACAAGTTCAAATCCTACCTTTTTAGATCTAAAGTGGTTATGCAGTATTGAAGTACCTAATGAACAAGAAAGATTCCAAACCAAAGCTCATTAGATGGGTGCTTTGTTGCAAGAGTTTGACATTGAAATTAGAGATCATAAGGGCTTAGAGAATGTAGTAGTTGATAATTTTCAAGGCTGGATGTTGATCAAAAGGAAAAGGTCAGTCAAAAGCTTATTAAAGAACTATTTCCAGATGAGATACTTTTGACCAAAAAGATTATGGGCTCTCTTTGGTTTGCTGACATAGCAAATTTTCTATCAAGTGGAGAAATGCCAGAAGAGTTCATTCCTTGAGAAAAGAAGAAGTTGATTCATGATTCCAATTTTACATTTAGGATGAACCATTTTTATGGAAATTATGCAGTGATGGTATAGTGAGAAGATGTGTGGAAAATGAAGAAGTTGGATCAATCTTATAGCATTTTCATGGAATGGTTAGTTATGGACAATTTGGACCATAAAGAATAGCTACTAAGGTTCTTAAAGCAGGGTTCTATTAGCCTACACTTTTTCAAAATGCAAAAGACAGTGTGATGCATGTTAAACATTTCAAAAAAGGATGAAATTACTCAATCTAGAATTTTAGAGGTTAAAATATTTAATGTATAGGGCATTAACTTTATTGGACCATTTCTTTTGTTAGAGGGTAACAAGTACATTCTTGTTTGTGTGGAATATGTTTCCAAATGGGTAGAAGCCCAAGCATGCTTAGTAAATGATGCAAAGGTTGTTTGCAAAGTTCTTAAAGAAGTTGTTCTCTCATTTTGGTATGTCTAGAGTAATCATAAGTGATGGAGGAACACATTTTTGCAATAAAAACATGGAAATGTTATTAGCCAGATATAGGGTGAAGCACCGAGTAGCTACACATTATTATCCTCAAACAAATGTATAAGTTAAGGCGAGCAATAGGGAGTTAAAGACATTTTTAAAAAGAACAGTGAGCAAGTCAAGAAAAGAATGAGCAAGAAAGCTTAATGATGCTTTGTGGGCATATAGAATAGCTTACAAAACACCTATTAGGATGTCTCCTTTCAAGTTGGTTTATGGCAAGGCATGTCATCTTCTTGTTGAACTTGAGCACAAAGCCTATTGGGTGGTGAAAGCCTTGAATTTTAATTTAAAAAGGTAGCTAAAAAGAGATTACTACAAATGAGTGAACTTGAGGAGATTATAGAGGTTTAAGGGCAGAACTAGGACATTCAGTTTGGGGGAGGGGGGGCCGAAAGATCTTGATTGCCAAATTAATTGAACAAATTCATTAGTAAAAAAAATTATACATTATAAATTACAAATGTTATTTATTTCTAAAATTTAATCTTAAACCTTAAATTTTAAAATTTTTATCATTGATGCATGATGCATTTGGTAATATTGATTGAATCTTATATATCCAAAACAACAAAAAATAGTCATTAAAGAAATAACAAAAAAAAGAGAAATAATTTTCCCTTTAATATTTAATGAGATACATATTTTATCTCATATGTGAGGAAACTATCCATTTTAAAGCACTTTATATAAAAATGAGTTGAATTTAGGTAGAAAATTGAAGAATGTGACAAGATATAAGAAAGAAGAATAAGGAAAAAAAAAAAAGGAATTCTACAAGACAAAAATGTAGAAGAAGGAAGAGAAAAGTTAGATAAGTAATAGTGTAAAGTTCAAACCTTTGAGTTAAGCTTTTTTTTTTAATTAAATTTGTTACACCCAGTAAAGGCCCATACCTCAAATATAATAATAAAAATAAAATAAAAGGCTGCTATCAATTTGGGGAGGGTGAAATATATATATATATATATATATATATATATATATATATATATATATATAGATAATTTTCCAAATTCTAAGAGGGGCGATGGCCTCCCTAGTTCTCTTAATAGTTCTGCCTCTAGAGAGTTTGCCTATGAAAATTCAAGGATTTACAAAAACCGGACAAAAAGGTGGCATGATGCAAGAGTAAAAGAAAAGAAATTCAAGTAAGGTGATCAAGTGTTGCTTTTTAATTCCATACTCATATTATTTCCTGGAAAGTTGAAGAGTATATGGTCAGGACCATTTACAATGACTCATTCATATCCTCATGGAGCTGTGGAATTATGCAGTACAAGAGGAGAAACCTTCAAAGTGAATGGTCAGAGACTGAAGCTATACCATGGAGGCATAATTAAGGATTTCCATTAAGTTGTATACTTGACAGAGTCAACTAAGTGATCAACATGGCAATCTAGCTCACGGACCTTTAACAAAGCGCTTCTTAGGGGCTCAACCAAGATTTTGTTTATTTTATTTTTTTTTAATCATTTCTTTTATGTTTTAGCAAATTTATTTTAGTCTTGATGTTTGTTTCCTTTATAATTTCAAGAAATAAAGGAAAGAAGGAGCTATATAAGAGGTTTTATAAGTTTAATTTGTGTGGAATGTTGTTTAGTGTAATGTACAAGTCATGATTATAATGCATTGATTAAATATATTTTGAAAACTACTATGAGAAGCATTTCCAAAAATGAGAAAAATGCTTGTACAGGTACATGGTCGTGCATCTTATGACATCATAATTCAGAATGTATAGGTCATACGACTGTGCGCACTTTTGTGTATAGCCATGTGCCTTTATCATCAATTTTGATCTTATGTAGGTTATGCATCCCAATGCACAAAGTCGTGTGCCTAACTGTCCTTTTTTTTAAAATGATGCAAAAATTCATTCTAAGTGAAACTTTCCCACTTCCCAGTATTCCCCACTTCCTAAAGACCTAGGGCATCTAACCTTGACCAACTTTCCCACTTCCTAAACCCTAGAAAACCTAACCCCTTACTACTTTTTCAAACTCTCTCAAACTTTACCTTATTCATACTACACCACCACCCCTATATAAACACACACTTTTTATTCACATTCACTCACCCCTCATTCTTTCATTATCTACATCATCTTCCCCTACCCTATATTTTCTCCATATTTCATTTTTTTCATATCCCTATGGAAAAAGACCAAAGGAGAAAGAGTATTGCTAAGAAGAAGTTTGCTCCTCCTCCAAAAAGAACTAGGCTTAGTAGTAGCTCCAACAATTTGGGTGGTGCTAGCGAGGAAAGAATGGTAAAACTCTTCCTTAATCCAATCCAATTTAGGCATGATGGGCATAGGAATAAGTTTGAGCATATGATAGGTAGAAATATTGTGCCTAATAAGTATATAAGTGCTACCTCTTTGACTGACATTGGGTTACTATATGAGTTTAATATGTATATTAATAGGATGGGATGGAATACATTTGTTATAATACAATATGCCTCTTATGCTACACCCACTTGTGAGTTTCTCTCTTCATTTAGTTTCAATGAACACACTCTCATGCTCACTTTTCATTTAGGGAATAAATATTAAACTTTAGGATTATTTGCATTTAATGATTCCAATATGCTAGTGTTACATATGATAAGAATGAGTTTTAGAGAGAAATGATAGGGGAGAGAGGACCTTTCTATGAGGCTAGGTTAGTGACAAAACCTCACATTCAATTGCCCACATTAAAATATTTACATAGGCTCATGGCTCATTCCTTATTTCCAAGGAAAGAAGGGGATTCAGTGGTCACTACCACAGAGCTTAACATTTTGTATTGCATGGTTAATGATAGAAAGCTCGATGTATGTCATGACTTAGCTAGGAAATTGAGAGATGTTACTTTAAAAGTTACTGGGCTATCAAAGTGGGAGGACTAGTAAATATTATAGCTAAATGCCTAGGTTTTGACACTAAAAACATGCCATTTGAGAAGGTAAAGGGTCATCATTTCATTGATACTAGCATGGTGGAAGCTATGGGTTTAGTTAGAGTTGATTATACGGGAAGAGCCTTTCTTATCCAACCCGCACCTCAAGAAGCACTACAAGAAGAAGAGGAGGAGGACACATATCAAAATGCTACTCTTAATAATGCCATGGAGAAGCTGGATAACTTGGAGCTGCAAGTTAGAGTCATTAACTCCAATGTGGGTGAGCTGAATTCAAAAGTTAAAAAATGGGTCTTACTTCAAGGCAAATGAATTGCACATTAAGCATGATCAACCATAACCTTAATGCCTATTTCAACTCATAAAATTTTATTCCACCCCCATTCCCACATGATGTTGAGATAGAAGAAGAAGAAGAATCCTCATCCGAGGATGAAGGCGATAAATGAAGCCTTTATTTTTAAAAGTCGTTTGGTTCTAGCTTAAATAATATTTATTTTAAGTTGTTTTGTGTTTTGTGTTTTATGGAACAATATGTTCTTCAGCTTATGTTTTGTTATGTTTTATCGTGTTTTATTTAAGTTTTTCCAGTTTGTTTTTGTTCAAGTTGTTTGGAGATTTTTATTTTGTTAATGTTAACTATTCTTTTTTCAAATTAATTTCTCTCTTACATTATTGCAATGAATTGATAATGCTTGTAAAGTGACAAAAGCATGTTGAATTTACGTACAGAGAGCATTGATGCAGGTTTAATTAAAGGTAGCAAGTGTGATTTTTCCATTATCAAGTCGCATGGCCGTGCATTTTCAATACATGGTCGTGTGCCCAACGATGTTAAAATCTCGCATTACCATGTCACACAGTCGTGCTACTTGATGACCATTGGTAGCACGAATTTTTCCTATTTTTTGTTGTTATATGCTCATGCAATAAAGACATTAGACATTTTAAGTATGGGGGAGGAATTAAAACTTTTCAATTTTTAAACTTTAAATTTTCAATTTCTTTGTTAATTTTTGAATTTCTTTTTTATTTTTCTTTCCTATTTTAAAAAATTTGATTATCGATTTTTTATTTTTAATTTGATTGTGATTTGAGTTTCCTTAGTAAATAGGGATTTTAGGTGAGCTTAATTTCCATGTTAATTCTTAATTCCTATTTGATTAAGGAAATTTTAGATTGATTTTATTTTTCCTTTTTGTACAAATTTTAAATTTATTTATTTTCCTTTTTGTTTTAAAAATAGAATTCTTTGTATCCTATACTTTTTTTCTTATTTAAAGCCTACTTTTCTTTTCTTTTGTCTTTGTTCTTATTATTTTCATTCTTTGGTGTTGCTTTATTTTGTCAAGTGCTAACATTGTTGTGATGACTAGAAAAAAAACTCTATATCAAGGAAGGAGGCTTAATGATGGCAAAGGTAAGTCCAAAGACATAAGGAATGATTATGAAGCTTTCTTTGCCATTTATTATAAAGATGAAGGTAAAAGATTCTGCTCCTTCGTCAAAAGAAAGTTCAATAAGTTGAAATACTTTGATGATGAGGTACTTTTGAACATGGGGATTAAGGGAACTATAAATGTTTTTTGTAATAAATTGGGGTGGTCTAACTTAGCTGCAGCCCAACATGATGTATTCTTTGAGCTAACTATAGAATTTTACACTACATTTAAGATTCTAAATGCAAATCATAGGATCTTTTCATGTAGGTTCTTTGGGAAAGAATATTATTTTGATTATAAAATCATGTCTAATATCTTTGATTTTCCTGAATGAGGTATTTGTCAACCCCCATCCCCATTAAAGTATAATGCGAGTAATTTTTAGCATGAAATCACTAGAGGTGATAGAGTTTGTAAGGGTCAAGTAATGACTAATGGTTTAATCAAAGATCACTCATACTTAATCATGCATAAATTCATGTCACACACAATTTTTGGAAGAAAAGATAGCAATAGGGTTTCTCCTAATGAGTTATTTGTGTTGTGATGCTTGAAGACTAAAATAAAAGTATGTAGTACATACTTTGTTTTATGTTCTATGTGGCGTGTTGTGTAGGCTAGAAAAGCATTGTTGTCGATGGGCCATATTGTCACTGGTCTAGCATTGTATTTTGCTCCATTTGAATTTGCCAAGCATTAATTAGAGCCATTAAAAGTCAAATCCCTAGATGAAGACTACCTTGTTTGAGCTGAAATCATCATAAAATTTAATGAATTTCATGATGTCACTTCAAAAAGAGGCTATTTATTGCGTCAAGCGATGATGCAAAATAGTGAAGTCCTTTTGCCTCCTAATTCAACAAAGGAAGAAACTCATGAAAGTGAAAGCCAAGCAAGGAAAAGAGAGAACACTAAAAGATGGAGTGATGGGATCGTGAAAAAGATCAAGGAGCTAATGGAAATCTCTAATAATAGGAGTGAGAACATGATCATGGATTTGTCTAATGATTTAGACAAATTTGAGAGTCATTGTGAATCAAGGGTTGAAACCTAAATTAATGAAATCTTTTGCATACTCCCTCAAAGTAAACGGTCTAAGATGATCAAGGAGGCAGCAAAAGTTATTGTTTCTCCTTTAACTTCTCCATTAAGTGCATCAAAATGAGGAAAGTAAACTATTCTTTAGTTTTTATTTGTGTGATTTTATTTTCTTTTCATGTTTGTGTGTTTGTTTTACTTCAAGAGTCATGCATGTTTTGGTTTAATTTTTGTTATTCATGCATTACTCTCACACTTGAATTTTTGCAACATATTCACATATAAAGCCATGCTCAATAGTCTTAGTTTTCTTAAAGAAATGCTTTAATCTTCTTTTAATGATTTGTTTGGACTTTTTAAATTAGGAGAGTAATTGGTGGTTGGGAATTTTTACATTTTAATTAACTTAATGCTTACTTTTCTATTGAACAAATGAATTTAGGTGCTTGATGTTTAAGAAAATTGTTTGTAAGTAGGAATTTGAATATGACCTTAGTGTGGTTAAATTCTTATGTATTTTGGTTTATTATTTTCTTCTAAAAAAAATTTAAAAAAAAATGAGAAGGAGCATAAAATGCACTCGTCCTTTAGTTGTTATTGAACTTAATGTCTTCATAGGATTGATCACCATTTGATTAACTTTACATAATGAAACTTGATCGAGAGATAGGTTGCATTGGATTTAAACAATAACCTATTAGATGCTTCCTTAGTTGAGAAACATTAAAACAACTAATATTTGATTAAGGGTTGGTGCTTAAACTGGGTTAATCAAACACTTAGTAAGTGCGAGCTATAAATCTAAGATGTCAATCTACTTGGTTAAATGTAGGGTTATTTAAGAGGAAAGCCTATGGTTCTTTAACTGCCTTCAAATTGGATTAAGGTTAGGTATGGCTTAGGTTCTAATTGATCTTAAGAAATAGTTGAATTGGTAATAATAACCCTAACTCTTTAAATTGATTGTTATTTAATTCATTTTTTTTATTTTAGTTTAATTCAAAAACACCATCTTTCATTGTTTAAACAAACATAGCACAATTAGTATTACAATACTCAATTTGCAATATGTGTGGGATCGATATTTAATTATTACTTGTACGATTCCATATACTTGTGGATTATGTATCACTTGTAACAATTGTTCATGTAGTATTCTCATAGTGAGTCGATCCAGTACATTATTTCTCAAATATGTACCTATGAGTTGACTTAATATCTCATATACATTATCAGTAAAATATAATAATTAGTCAACTTTATACTAGTCCTTATTACATTATTGTTCCAATGATAATGACCGACTAAGGATAATTTAGAATATAATTCAATTTTCATCTAAGAGTTTTACTATCAAATCACATGTTTGATGACCTCAGGCAGAATTAACTATTCAAAAAACTTATTATAATTAGCTAGTAATAATGAAA
This sequence comes from Mallotus nudiflorus, assembly GCA_947683625.1. Lineage (NCBI taxonomy): Eukaryota > Viridiplantae > Streptophyta > Magnoliopsida > Malpighiales > Euphorbiaceae > Mallotus > Mallotus nudiflorus. The sequence goes on along the minus strand of CANTUR010000013.1, from coordinate 343,882 downwards.
ATGACTCTTTATTAATAAATGAAATATGACAGCCATTACATTATCTCATTTTTTATTCTTAGAACTTTTACAGGTGGAAAAGACTTGTGAAAAAATGTTGTGTACACTAGTAGACCAGTAAATCATCTTTTCGCTCTATGAGTGAAAAAGTAAAAAGTATCAATATAATTGCTTATGGCTACACCCTTCATTCTGAATATAGAACAATACTCCAAAAATCTAGTCATGTTGCCTATTGAATCTTCATGAGGCAATCCACTAAACTATTGTTACTTGTTTATTTTGATTATTTTTTATGTCTTGATTATTTTATTATGTGGGTTGTCATATGAATGAATGATGATTGGAATGGATATATCCAATTGTTATTATTTGATCATTGATAGATGGAATGTGTGCTTTTGTGCGCTAACCTTTGTTTTGTAGGATTTATTACAATAGGATTAGATTTTCTTTTTTTTTTTTTTTTTTTTTTTGATATATTTACTATGAAATCCAAAGTGTTATAATCATTAATCTTTTTCCCCATATTATTATTATTATTCTCATTTTGATGTATTTATTACAATAGGTTCCGAAAAGCGCTGTAATTTTTAATCTCTTTCCCCATTTTCTTTTTATTTTGTTTTATTTTATTTTGCTTGATCACCTTGCATGCTTTGTGTGCCTTATTGTTTTGTTTGCTACTTGATTTGTTTCATTTGAATTAATGTCATCTTAATATGCTTTATATGTTTTATTTTCTTCATATATTATTGTTCTTGCTTCAGTTATTTTATTTGCAATATTATTTCAAATTCATTATTCCATGCCCCAATCGCCAATAAACGCAACTAATAAAAACGTTAAAATATTGTACAAGTGACTTATAATGATTGCCAATGTCAATTGACATATAAGGTGATGCAACAAGCAATTTCAAGCATAATTTGAAAAAGTTCGATGGCAGCTTGACACCATTTGCATGGAAAAAATTCAACATGTCCGGGTATTTAAAAAAAAAAAAATTGTTGGTTGATAGGCAAGCTTCGTCAATTCAATTGATTTTGAACTCAGAAAGATGCACACAGCAAAAGACATCATCAAACTGATTTGAAAGAGAATCTAATATATCTATTCAATTGGATGCCATTGCACAATCTGTGTACTTACAGGTACTAAAAAGCAAAAGCTGTTGCTGGAGGAGGAAAGTTGATGGAAGCAGAGAAATTTCGTTCCTACTTGCCTCCACCATTATTTACGCTATAGCTATACCAACAGTTGGCAAAAAGAGCAATGACATCAGAACCTTTTGATGGACACATAAATAACTAAAGCACCTCCTTACACAAGTCTAATGAAAACCGATGACATGATCCTATCTGTACAAAATGAGTACAAATCTTTCTATGTGCAGTTTAAGAACCCTTCTTATATATATGCCACAAGCAGATGTCGCCCCCAATGCTTCACCAGGTACCAAAACTGCAGCCAACATGCTCTTGGGTGATGACATTCAGGCGCTCTTGCATGACAACCATGGAGGAATAAGGGGGGAAACACAACCGATAAAAGCATGTATGAGATGAAGGAAGGCGATCATGCGGCTCTGTAGACTTGTAGATATACAGCCGAGATGCCAAACCACGGAAACCTTCAACAGGCAGATACTTCACCGAGGTCCAAAAGAACAGGAGAACCTTTCTCTGTTCTGCTGACATTTCCCCAACAATCTGCAAAATATTCACATACAAGGTTAAGAAGGCTCCAAAATGCAAACGTGTAGATTTTGACCTTTTAGCCATAATATATTGTCCTCTATGGATTGCCTAAATTTTGACTGCAACACGTGCATGCGCATGCACACCACCACATAGAGATGCACTCTTCCATCTCGAAGTGACATGCATGGGATAGAAGATGCATGTGATGGACACATGCTGTCCTTGGTGCTGCGTGCATACCGTATAAAACTAATTCTTTACCTCCACAAATATGGATTCATGAGATTAAAAACACATGCAAGAGACAACTCACGCCTTACTGTGGTGAGAGTGCAATATAAAACACACCAACACAGTTTAGAATGCATAACAAAGTTATGAAAATTCTCATACTGATAACTTATGCTGCTCACATTACACAATGACAATCATTTCTGATTCTATTTCAAGTATGCATGAGAATTAGACAGTTAAAAAAGGTGATCTCCAATCTTATACCATGGCCACATATTTAAAGAAAATTCAGATGCAAATGGTAAGCAGCTCCAGGAAAAAAAAAAAAAAAAAAGGGTTTTGAGGACTTAGTAATGGGAAAATTTCATCTGTCCCATAAAGTTTTCTGCTAATTATAACTTGGGGCAATGCTTAAGAATCGCAATCACATAATCCAATCTTGTAATTTTTTTCACTAGTCCATTCATGTCCCAAAAATGTTGAAATTTATTTAGTAACCATGCCAAAAGTAAAAATAATAGTATATTATACATGGAATCATTTTTGCACCTTTGTAATTAGTGGTGACTTGGTACCACATAACCTTCAATTGAACTCTTCTACCTTTCACACAAACCTAAGAGAAGCAATATATTTTAACCACAATAATATAAATGCAGGTGATTAGCATCTGTATTCACTTTCCATGCAACTTCTAGCAAAACCATTCTCTTCAACCTGATAAGCATGACAGTTACATAGTTCTCTAGCTTCTCAGGATGCTATGGCATTCACATGCCCCTTTCATTTAATTATTCAATTTTCTTATTCATTAGTTATTAAGAATAACACCACCATATATTTCCTCCAAAACCAGATCGTCCTACGTGCAGCTGGGATTCCAAGCTTCTCTAAAGTAATTCCACATATATATGAACTTTTTAGTTTGTTACTCTCAGTAAACTAGAAAGAATCTATTATACTCTTCATTTGTACTGATAAACTCATGCAGAACAAATTTGATAATATCTAACAGACAGTAGAGAGTGGGAAAGGTGTTTAATATTTCTCAAGATAATGAAGGGAGATCCAACCTTAAATCTGTTTTTTTTTTTTTTAACAAATACTGACACTTGAGTGCTTATCTCATTCTTCAACCAAAATTTTACTGTTATAATAATCTCTTGGAACCTTCATCAATCCACAGAGGGATAATATCAAGTAGACTTGAAAACTTCCATTGGATATTCTTTAAGGCAGCCCAACCTGTATTTACCCACAACATCACCACTAACCTAATGAAACCTTAGAATATCAACAAAAAAAAAAATGAATACTTGGGAATTTTAGAAAACAACTCTGAAAATTGTATGCCAAAAAGCTGCAAAATTCGCAGATATATACATGCAGCATTGACATCGTATGTTAGCTTCAATGTTAAAGGTGCTGCACTGTTGTGAATAAAACCCAAAAGTGTTCCATGCATGCAAAACCTATATCTATCACCTTGCTTGCCGTTAACACTTTGCTTTTATTCCCCATAACAGTATTATTATCCCTACCATAGCACAACATAAAATGCAGGGGAAAAAAAAAAAAAGACATAGTATACTTCTGCAAGCACATACCTTCCAAAACCAAGATATCTGAGTATCAGTTTCTTTGTAGCCATTGTACTCTGTATGCACCTTCCAGTCTTCTATGCTGATTGCACTTTCACTTCCATATAGCATCCAATCAAGATCTTCAAGCTCTAAACTTTGAAAAAAGAATGTCTGGGGCCCTGAGTTACAAAGGATATCATCAAAACCTCGTGCAAAACGAGATACCTGGTCAGAGGTAGAGATGACAAAGCGGTGTTGAATAAGAAGATCAACATATTCCTCTCTGTTTTTGCTAGTTACAGAAATGCTTTTCCCATCAGGACAGAGTTCTACAATTCTCCTTGACCCCAGCTCTTCAACTTCCCTAATAAATGTTAATCCCAAGGCATCCGAATCAATAAAATCAGCATCCATCTCAAGAATCTGCTTGCAGCTGCTATACAAGCATGGATCAGCCTCACGTATGTCTTCCAAAGAAATATGCCTCCCAGCCAATTGCAAGAAAAACACACGATCAAAGACAATACCCACTTGCACTTTATGCATCAATGCTAATGCAATCACTCGCCCACAAAAGGTAAAATAATCGAGGTGCAAAGGCTCCACCCTGGATGCTGCAGCATAAAGTAAAAATTGTAAACTCCATAACTTTGGTGGCAGAGATTCAGAGAATCATGATCTGCGCCAAATGTTCAGCATGCACAGAAACAGCCATTATGAACGCTACTAGCACAATGATTCTTCTGGAAAAGGGAGGAAAAATATGCTTGCCAATGCTAGTGCTAATGCAAAGGGAAATAACACATCCATATAGGAAATATTTCCATGTAATATGTAGTCAGAAAGATTTTCAACATGCAATCTCCCTGCTGTGACGGAAAGAATAAAAACGGTAAAGCTTATTGTCAAACAAATAACTCTAGAAACATGTCTTTCAGCATTTTCTAAGGCAACAAACACTTGAGTAACAATTTCAAATTCCCCTATTCAAAGTAAATAGGCATTTAAACCTAGTTTGTTATCATATAATTTAAAAAAATTCACCCGGGTCTTTTCCTAAAGGTTGAGCATAGTTGTTCTCATCCTATTTCTTCAAACCAGTATCTCATCCTCTAAAGAAACCAAGTTTGTGTGTAGCTCTGTTGACAAACAAAGTTTATGCTGAGACAGACAGGAGATGTCCATTCTAGGAGACCCAACAAGTTAAAGCCTAAACCTTAAATTATACAATTAATTATATAGAGTCAATCAATATTAGATTGCCCCTTATCTGATGGACATTGATGTTGCACTTGGATGGAGGAATTTGAAATTTAAGATTTAAATTAAAAAATACACTGTTTCTTCTTTACACAAATTTTCCAATAATAGAAGTTAGATTCAGAAATACAAACTAAATCTTCAAAAAATAGATTGGAAATCTCTATAAAGTCTAACTCCAAAATTCACTTCAAGTTCACATCCTAGAATCTTCATTTTTTTTAGGAATCTTGATGATAATCTTGCCTCGACATAAGTTTAAAGGTTTGATCTATCTATAAGTCATTATGTTTTCTGTTTGGAAATTACATTTAAAATGTTGATAGCTGCCCATAGGCATGCCTTTTTTATAAAATAAAATAAAATAAAGTCAAAGAGGATTGGAGCAGGAGGGGTTTAACAAGAAGGGACAAAGATTTCTCCTTCCCCCTCCTCTGTATAAAAACCCTTGCGCCGTTTAACAGTCATGCATGTGTATAATGTAAAGGAGAGGAATGAAGGAAATAGCAATCCTTCTTTCATTTTTCACTCGTAAAAAAAATTTTGGAGAATAGATAGCGTGAGGTCTCCCTCCATTTCTCCAACTATCCCCTCCATCGAACTCCCAGCCATGCATACAGAAATTTATTTTATCTTAAAAAGCTTTCAATGTCAACCAAACACAAAGTAACAAGGTTATTTCCTATAATACTACAATAGAAGGGGAACTTATATTTTCTTAAGTTCCTCCTTTTCTAGGTGCCATTGGAATACCATTAGGTAGTTTAAAAACAATAATTAACAAATAATAAATACGTTGTTCACTTGACACATTGAATTTGGATGTCAACAGAAGATTTGATTTGGTTGATATTAGGAAAAAGGTACAATAACTAGATTAAGATGAAGATAAGGGTATGTTATCAAGATTAAAATTAACATTGGGAAAACAATAAGATAACCTGATTATGATTAAAGTAAGTGTATCTTAGAGACTTCAGAGAACTAGTGGCTCAAAGAACAAGCATAGATCAGCTCTAAAGTACAAATTATACAGATAAATCAATAAAGTTTAACATTGGCAGGCATTGAGCTTGACCAATCAATAAAGAATTAGACTTCCCCAAACACAAATTGCACAATATATTGAAGGAAGCATAAATATTAAATTTGTTTTGCTAAGAAAAATAGAACATTGCAAGCATTGGGATTTATGTCACCAAAACTTTTAAGTTTGCAACTATTTGGATTCCTAAAGCATGCGCCACCAGAACCCTAATAACAGAAGAAAAACTTTTCAGCCCTGAACCCGTTAGGATTTCATCAATGCTGAAAATATAAACTTATCATGCTAAAAGCATTTTTAAGTGAGCCCATCCTACTGCAGCTGAAAATAATACCAGAACACCACAGCTACATTATTGGGAACAGAGACCTACTACTATATTTAATTCAGTTCCTATAAATTTCACATTAACCCCCAAATCAATTCTGCACTTGAGCAGACGTATCTTTCTTGTTTAATTCAAGGTATGTTTGGTACAATTTGAAACTGGAAATGGAATGCTATTGCTGGAATAGATTAGAATTCCATTTCTTGTCAGATAGATAAGGAGTCCGAGTCTTTTACAATAGTAGAAATGACATCAATTTGTAATTCTTATATCTGGTATAGTTTCAACAATAGTAGAAATGACATCAATTTGTACGTATAATTTCTAAGCATACATCAAATTTTATTAAGTCATCGTAATATAAGTTTGAAAGAACATCCCTTCAACCTGGGTTCATCTCCATTCCCAATCCATTTCAAAGGTTTACCAGCCTTAAGAAGTTTAATCTAATCCTTGTCAAGTATCGCCCTACTTATGTAACATTTTGTTCTCTATGATATTATGCAAGCCAGGAGAAAAACATTTTCACCTTTGAACATTGAGGATTCGAAGGATCATCAGCTTTTTGTGCTTGCAATTATATGGGATGAATAGTAATTATGAAGTAAATTTGGTTCCAGCCTTCATTTTTCTGTTTCAAAGGATTCTTAAAGGTATCATTGATTGATGATTAGGGGACTTTAGAAACACCAATTAGTACAATGTTCTTTCACCATTTTTTCCTCAAATTTAAAGGATCATTCCTTGTCCTCCCTCTTGATTATTTTCTCATCTCTCATAAATCTCTCACCCCTTGAGTGGTACCCATAGTTAAGTCACCAAGTCATATACCAAATCATATCAATAAAATGCAAAAATATACCTTCATCACAATGCAATCCAAATACATTCCAAGACCTCTATAGTTTGATCAAATGCAGAATTTCAACAAAAAGCACAAATATATATATGAATCATTATCATAAGTCAAATATTACTACATATTTGCAAGAATAGAACAAAGAATTTCTAGTTTTATGTTTAAGATAGAAGTGTAATATGTCCTCGCACCATTAAATATTATGGACTTCATGTGAAGAATATGATATTTTACATGCCAAAGAAATCTTGCACGAATATTTAGATGTGGACTATGAACTTCATCTGATGTTTACTCTTCCAATTGTGAATCTTTTTGCAAACTAATATTTTCCATTCTATTCCAGTCATCCAAGGAATATATTTAAAAACTAGGTAATACAATATTCATTTTAAACAATATATGCAGTAACAAATATATAGAACCATTGACAACACTAAGCATGCACTCAGAAAAGCATGTATATAAAGCTAGTAGATACTTACCAGGATTAGGAAGGAATCTTCTGCGATCATTCGGACATGCAACAAAGAGGGCATTTTGTTGATTGAATAATGCTTGGACAACCAAGAAAAACCACTCCCGCAATACACCAGGTCCAGTAGCTTCCTCATTTTTGAATTCCATAAATAGACCACCATGAAGTGAGTCACGGTCTGCACGCGCAATGTACTCAAATGACTCTGCCAACAACTGTGACCGGTCAATGAGCATCTCATGCAGCTCTTCATAATCTTCTTTCACCTCGGGGAACATCATCATGGCCAAATGCCTTCGGGACTCAAAATCAGTCACATCTTTATGCTGAAGAAGCCACTGATGATCATCATTTCTTTTTGCATATTTAATAATTAACACACATAGGGAAGCCTTTGTACGCCTTAAAACTGACCAAAAAAGTTCTTCAGCACTTTTATAATGTTTGGCAATGCTATTCAATTCCTTCAAAATGGCAAGATACTGAGACCATCTCGTGCAAGCAGACTCACCTTCTCCATTTGCTTTCAGAGGCAAGAAATCCTCCATTTTAGTAAGACAGCAACCCATCTTTTCCAATAAATCTTTAAAAATCTTATAAAGATTCTCAATCTCTTCTGCATATAATGGATGACTAAAGCCACTCTTGTCCAAAGGCATAGGAATCGGACCCCGAAAACCGACTTGCTCTCTAATAGTAGTATGCAAAGGAAGCAAAAAAGCTGTAAAGTCTCGAACATCACTTGCCAATGGCCCCTCACTAGTTTCTGACTCCACAGTCAACTCCAATTCTGTGGACAATCTAACAGCTAATTCACTAACAAATGGGAAAATATCCTGTATCACAATCAATCCCTTTACATCCTCCCCACCACAACCATGCTTCAACAACCCTCGAGAAACCCCCATACTCTCCAACAATGATCCAAGAGTACTCCGGCAAGAAAGATACAGAGGGTCATTATAAGCAACATTTCTAAGCAACTTACAAAACTCTAGCACTATAGGTGCACATTGAGTATGCAGAGCCTTTGTCAGAGAAATCCTGCATGAATTCAAAAAATGTTTAATTGAACTCTCAGCACATTCCTTATTACCTTTAATATTGGAAACGTAGAGCATAACCAAAGCAGCTGGGGCAGAAGACAACATAAAAATCTGAAGATGACCAATTGCCCAGTCAGAATCATCTTTAGGTGTTAAACTAAAGAATTCATTCATCAGACTTTTGATGTGTTTTGATGCATAAGGATAACAAGGAAGTCCAGCTCTACAAAGCCGGGAGATAAATGAAACCATATCATCAATTAGCTGGCAAGTCTGGGGATGCTTGGTACTTCTCATCCTTCCAACTAAATGAAGACCGGCATCATTTTGAATTGAACACTCAGCAAGGGACTGCTCCCACTGGAGTTGCTTCCCTTTATAAATTAACCTCTGTTCCATAACTGGAATTCCAGTGAGTAACTTAATCCGCTCGTGAATTGATTTCACTGTATCGTCTGAATTGGCATGAATAACAATATGATTACCATCAGAAATCATTCTGATAAAAAATTGGAGTCTTGATGCTGACCTACTGGGACCCGGAAAAGAAGTGGAGCATGGAAAATGAGCGGATTTGGCATCGGAGACGCGAGTATCAACATGAGCAGAAGGAGACGGGGAAGAAGATTGATTCTTTCCGGCGGAAGAAGAATCGACGGCGAGGGAGTCGTCTTTTCGCATTCTGACGGAAACTAGGTCGTTGAAATTGCAGTCCTCATCGTCCTCAAAGTTCGGGGCGTAATCGTCCAATTTCCGTTTGGCTGAGACACGGTGATGATCGTGACCGTTGACAGCGGGTGCGGCTGCGGCTGCGGCGGTGGTGGAAGAGAGATGAGCGGGGCGATCAACGGTAGGAGATTGAAGTAGAGACATTTGACGGTGGTGGGAACCCCCGCCGTTACGGTGGGGGAGAGAGCATGGAATCGAAGCAAAGGTGGAAAAAAATAAACAAATAAATAAATAAATAAACCCTAAGTTTTTAGCTGGTTGACGAGTATTATTCTCAAGGAAAGTAATCGGAAATCCCTCTTTCTTCGTTTCTGCGTTTCAATTTCTCTCCTATTTGCAGAGCCGTCATCACCACCCAAGACTGTCATCTTACGCTAATTTTTCCTCTCTTTTTTATATATACTCTATATATTTGCACATAAATGAAATGTGCCGGATTTGGCTAGGTGCGTAAATGATCATGCTATTATTGTGTGATTTACGAATCTGCGTACTTTACCAACGGCTTGGATCTCTTACGGCAGACCTTTGACGGCTTCGATCTCTTACAGCGGAACTTTGACAGGAAGGAACCAAATCACGCTTTCACGCTGTCTTGTATATATGTACATATATTAACAAGTGTCCACGCATGATTAATTGAGTGTATAAATATATTAGCGTTTAGACCGCTGCTTTTTCTTTTATTTTTTACCATTTCCATAAAGTTTTTCATATTATTGACCCTAAAAGATGTTAAAATCATATTAAACTAAATAATTTAGAGAAAATTACATCTTTCACGGCGGATTTTTTTTTTTTTTCCCAAGTTTAACAGTCCACTTTTTCATCTTTACTTTTTTTTCTTTTCATTTTTAAGGTTTTCTCTTCTTATTCTTATTCTTATTATTATTCTTCTTCTTATTCTTATTATTATTATTCCATAATTATTTTATTTTAATATTATTATTTATTCTCTTTTTTATTTTCTATTTATTTTTATTTTTTATTTTCTATTTTCTTTCTTTCCTTCTTTTTATTTTTATTTATTTTTATTTTTTATTTTTATTGTTTTTTTATTTTTTGTGGTTTTTCTTTTTTCTATTCACATTTTTTTATTTTTATTTTTATTTTTTCTTAATTTTTTCATTTGTACAATGTTTTATATTTATTTTGACAATTATTTTTTTAACTTTGTAGCTTATAAGGTTGTTTTGCCGTAGTTGTTTTTCTAATTGTTTTCATAGTGGTTTTTATAGTTATTTTATGGCATAACCCTAGAAACAACTATGAAAACAACTGTAAAACTAATACAAAACAAACTCATAAATTTACAAAAAAACCAACAAAAAAGTAACAGCCAAAATATCTAGAAAAGCAACCATAAAAACAACTAGAAAAACTGTTACAAAATAAGTTTATAAAACTGAAAATGAACCAACAAAAAGATAGAACACCTCCCAAAACAACTAGATACCAAAAAATAATAACCATGAAAATAACCAAGAACACCATTGCAAAATAAGTTCATAAAATTGAAAAATAACCAACAAATATCCAATAAAATAACCACCAAAACAATCAAAAAAAAAAAAAAGCAAACACTCATATCAATCCAAAACATATCAAACCAAAATCATTACTATACTCAAATTTAAACGTCCAAAATTCTTCTTTTTAAAAAATAAATCAAAATACAATTTAATTATCAATGTCATTCGTTTTGCTCATGTTTTTTTTACTTTCTCTCTCTACTCTCTTTTGAGTTGATCCACCATATATGGGTTTTTTTAATATGAATTAGGTGTGATTTTCTTTTTTTGATGCGATCTAACAAAAAAAAAGCCATAAGAAGAAGAATAATTGTGTTTGGTTGTTTGTTGCTTCAAATTAAGTCTTGTTGATGGGATCTAACATAAGAAAAAAAAAGGAGAGAAAAAGAAAAAAAAAAAAAGAGAAAAAAGACCATGTTTTTTAAGACATTTTACCGTCTTTAAATATTTTTGAAAATGTGTCTGTGTGCTTTGTATTTTTGAAAAGTTTTTTTTATAAATTTTTGAAAAAGTCCCAATATTTTAGTTTTAAATCCAAGCAAACCAAGTTAAGTGACTAATTTAGTACAATATGGGATTATTATTAAAAAAAATTAAATCAATAATCATAGAAATTGTTTGAAATCAAAAAATTGAATATGGTACTAAATATTAATTGGTTAGTGCTAACTGCAATTATATGGATTGCTCAAGTAATATAGTGAATGAAGTACGAGTATCATTCTCACGAAGAATAGTGTTGAATACTAACTCACTTAGTTAACTATTTGTCTAAACAAATCAATGAAAATTCTAAATCTAAAAACTAAATTGCAATTAAATAAAAAAACTAAAAATTAAAATTAAATTAAATCAATGTAAACAAATTCAGAAAAACAATGATAATGAAAGCATATACGAGAAATTCACCTTTCACTTTGGAGTTGTTGTATTAATTAAATAAACTTTACTTAACCTAGTCAAAATTTATGCATATGATGCTTACCACTAATGATCTCATAATTCCCTCTCAAGTAATTAAAAGATAATTTGATTAATTCAATTGATTGTCTAAATTCCTGGACTCTCACCTCACTAAGCCAAACTAACAAATCCTTAATTAAATTTCCAGCACAAGGTAATTCATGCCATATTAAGTATCCAAAAGGTCTCTCAACTCAATTAAACTTAATAGACTTTCAACTAGATCCTAAGTTATTAATCTCCTCTCGATCTGAAAATAGCTTATGTGAATATTCAAATTAAACCTTAACATAAAGCATGCATCACCTTTCGGTCTCAACACCACTTGACCTTAACCAAATATTAAATATCATAAAGCACAAATTTAAAATCCATATGCAAGAAATCAGACTTCGATTAAGCAAAAAGAGTTAATTACTACATCCCAAAGCTACTAAGATCCTTCCTAGTACATAATAACAAACTTAGCCTAACATGCTTATGAAAATAAGAACATAAGTACAAGAATTTTCAGCAAACATAATAAAAAATAAATAAGAATTGAGAAGAAGAGAATTGGTCTTCAATTCTTCAATGTAGAGCGTGCCTTTAAATGCTGAAAAACCCTTTTTGAATCCTCATAAAACTTTGACTCCTAATGAATGAATATGATGTAGAATAATGTTGTACAAAATATTCTTTCTATCTTGTCTAATTGTCTTTTATATACAATTTAAATTCATCCTTGCTTGAATTTGAATTAAATTAGATTTCCTAAACAACCAAATCCTAATAAAAATAGGATACATATGCAGCCCTTTATCAGTCACCTAACATCAATTTAATTTTTATCCTAGAAAATGATCGAATCAACAATGGATGTATTTATGAAAGTTGTAACATTTTCTCTTAGTTTTCCAAAACATCTTAATTACATCATTCTGATCTTTATAGCTTAAGTTATGGCCAAAACATTATAGTGTGCACAAATCTAAGTTCAATCAGGAAGCATCGTATGGCTGTGTGATTTTCATTACATGATTGTATGATCTAAGCTTCATGGCTTCTAGGGTGCATTGCATAACTGTGTGGTCAGTATCTCATGGTTGTGTAATCAACGAATGTTATTTTGCTTCCTCTTAGGCTACACGACATGGTTGTGGGACCTTTAGCACACGATTGTGCAATTAACTCGATTGATCAACTATGCATTCAAGTTCATCCGCACAACTATGTGGTCAAAACGCACAACCATGCGATCTTTATAAGTATGTCTTTAAAAGCTTTTCATTTGTTCCAATTAACATGCTTCGAGCCATTTTTTTGATCTTGAACGCCTCATACCTATACATACTACATGAAAACACTTAAAAGCATTAGACAAACTATAGGTTTTAATGAAAAACTGAAAATAATTTCACATGATGAATATTCATTAATATTTTGAGGTTTTTTAAATCTAGAATGTGCAGTTCTTCCACTAGATAACAACAATGATACAATTTCAAACGAAGAAACAACCAAAATAACCTTGCCTCTAAATAGAAAAAATAATATAATAGTTTCATACAAAAATGATTTACATGTTCCTCCATGCTTATAAACAAGAAAAAAAAATCCTATCCATTTCCATAATTAATACATTCAAGTACAACATCGTAGATTTTTTGTTGTCCATTATTTAATGATTTCAACAACAATGCATATTTTTTTCCTAGTGCTCTAATAACATAATTTAATTCTTCAAATAATAATCTATTATTAATATCACAATCTAAAAAATTGCTTGGTTATGGTAGATCAAAATTAGACAATAAAAAACTATTTTTATTGAATATCTTCTCTAATTAAATCAACATTTTATTTTTTTTAAAAAATAGTGTTTAAAAATAGTTGTGCTTGGAATTCTTAGTGTGGTGGTTACTTCATACATAATATCAGTAGTGAAACTCTTCCAAAATAGATCAAAAAGTTTTCTGGGTCTTTAATCTCACAAAACAAAATTAGCACAGTAAATAATTGACATAGTTAAGAAGAGTAGATTCATCAAATGCATGAACCATTTTATATTATTGCGTAACAAACTATGTGCATTTCATGCAAATTGGAATGTTGGAAGCAAAACTTCCAAAATAATTCTAGTATCTTCATATGTTTTTGGTCCTTTAACAATATTTAAAAGTATTCTTAAATGATATAATCATTAGAACTCGGATATATATAAGCTATTCTATTATGCACCGACCTTATTTTCATGTAGTCCATATTTTTCTTATAAGAATGTCAAATCCATTTAATTGGAAATTTAACATAAGTCAATGTTCTTGTATCTTTGTATGTTTTATTTATATTCATCCATTCAGTGAACATTGTATATTTATAAGTTAAATCATTAGTAATGCATGTCAAATCATCAGTTGGATGAAATAAGATTTGATTTATGTTTTCTAAATGAACAACTAATTTTTCAACTGTTGGTTCTTGATTATGTATTAGGATTTCAAAAAGACGAAAAACTACTTTACATAGAGAAATATATTGATAGCCCAAGTATTCTTTTATCTTATTGATAGTGACATTCTATTTGTTAATAGGTTGTGATGTATCTTTTCCATAATTATGAATGATAGCATAAATTCTATTAGTTCCTTTACTAATATATTTAAATAAATACTTGGTCATTATTATTAGACAATAATACTCAATGCAAATATGAGCTTCATATTTATATATAAGCTCTCTATTTTATAACTTAACAAAATGATTGTCTACATTGACATCATTTTTATAGTAAATTCATTATTATTTCTACATTTATATATAGCAAAACTATTTAATTCAATATATGTTTCTTATTGATATTTTTTGGATATTATTTTGAAGATTTATTATTTTTCATGCAAATGGACGATGAATTAATGGGACTATAGGGACAATGAATCATAAATTTTAGTTAGGCTCATTTTCTAAAAATAGGCGCTTAGAAAATATTACAAAATCAATATCAAATGAAGTTCTTAGTTTTCTCATTTTATCTAGCCAAACTAAACAATACACATGTGGGAATCCTATTTTTTGAAACTCAATCATATATATAAGGACAAATGTTTTACCAAAATAATTATTTTTCTAATATCATTAATTAATTGAACTAACTTAACTTTAAAGACACAACTAATAATGTCAAGTCTATCATCAAGTCTTTTGCCACTAATATAATCAAGCATACGTTGGATTTCTTGCCATAGTAGTTACACATAAAAGTTATTAACAAATCAGGATGTCCATAGAATTTACAAATAGTCATAGCATTATGGTAATGTTCAATTATGTATTGTGGATTATCTGTATAGCTAGATGGTAGTATAGTAATTGATTTACCAACATCATTTGAATTATGAATGTCTCTATGAATGACATTTTTTTATAAAAAGATATATTTCGTATCAAAATTCTTTTTAATTGCATCTAATAAAATCCAATCACTCTTCCTCAACACATGAAAATTCTTCAACAATATATTATTGCAGTAAACGACCACCCTTTAACAGAGTAGTTCCCTCTAAAAATCTTTGTTGAAGTTTATATGTATAATACTCTCACATTATGATAAATGTTTTTGTAAAACGATGTGAAGGACCAACAAATGCATACTCAATGTCTATTCTGTAGCCATCTTCTCTATATAGGAACAAAAGAGGATATTGCATGGTTATAATGCTTAGATGTAAAGTAATAATTCGCTTTAAGTGTCCAATTTTATATTCAACAATTATATCACGATTTTTATCATATACACTAAAATCACCAACAATTAAGCTAGCTATTTCCCAATATGATGAATTAGTATATTGTAAACTATCTTGAGATCTCTTTCTAAGTAATTTTAATTTTATAGGAATAAGGACATTTTTTAAATCTATCTCTAGCCATTCTAAATGATTTTACAATAATATTAACATTATCTAACATTTTTATCAAGCCATCCATAATTATTGTATTAATATTACTCAAAGATTCATTGTTAAAAAATGAAACTTGATTGTTTACGTCATTTCTATGTTAGAAATATATAATTGTGCAAATATAGGTTTTTCATCATTAATAGGTAATAAAGAACCAATCATATGGTGGTTCTGATAGTATATTTGAAAATATATAGACCTAATTTTTTTTGTTATAATCAATTTTACCACCCAAGGATGAAAAGGCAAATATTGAATTATATAATATAATATTCTCCTTAAAGTTTTTTTGATAAAGGGGTTTTGTCATATTATAATAAATCACGAAGAATGGATGAGATAGTTGTGAAAATGATAACTAAATTCTACCTTTTCTATAACAAAGTGAAATTTTTTTTTAGACCAAGTAACACATTTTTCACACTCTATGCATCTCACTATAAAAAGCCTTATAATATGTGCATTGGTTATTTGGGGCACCTATGTTGGATTTTTGCAAATAATTACCTAAAGTGAAAAAGCATTGAATGAAATAATTAAAATATTAGAGGAATTGCTATTTAATTGTATATATGATTTAAAAGCAAAGGGAAGAAAAATGCATTTAATATTTGTTCTATTTTTTTTTCCTATTTTTATTTGTAGAATTGCAAAAATTTACACATATTTTATGACACCTTGAACATTTTCTTTGACACCGACAAACACATCACAAAGTTGGTTATCATCTAATAAAAAAGTATCAGAATTGACCATGTTTCTTTCCTAAAACTATTCATGGCAAGAGAAAAAAAATCATCAATAAAAAGAGAGCAAACATTGCACAAATAAAATAGCGCACAAAATATTTAAACCAATAATAAAATATAGAGAACATATTATAATTACATACCAATGTAAATAAATAGCCAGAATAATGAGTTTAACCAAAAACGACCTGCTATAAGAAAAAAGTGAAAAAAATCAAACAAACATGAAATTATATTATTGATGAATAACAATTTAAAAACTATCAATAAATTATCCAAAGAAAAATAAATAAATGTATTTTTTCAAGAGCTTTAAAAAAACACAACAACCAAGAAAAAAGAAAACAATGAAATTAAACACGCAAAAAATACGAAAAATGATGAACGAAAATTTTATTTTAACAATGTAAATAGCAATGGATCTGAAAGCAATTTATTGGAAAAAATTATTTACTTTATAACAAAGATAAAAAATAATTTTTAATACATATAAATAAAAATATATCATATAAAAAAATATGGGGTGCATGGTGAGAAAATAAGGTCAAATAAGAGGAACATTTAGTTATCTACATTGTAAGTTGTAACAAAATAAAATGATTATCTTATTTAAAAGAAAAAAGTAAATAATTAATAGTTTGGGAGAGTGCTTGTTTCTTTTTTTTTTTTTAACATTGAAACTCCAATGATGATTAGATGCTCATAAATCTATAAAATAACAAATAAAAGATCACTTAATGAAAAATATAACATCCATTCCCAATTAATATATATTTCAAAGAAAGGATATTTAGGAGATTTTTTAAAAAAAATTGAAAAATCTTTGAA
The DNA here is from genome assembly GCA_947683625.1 of Mallotus nudiflorus. NCBI lineage: Eukaryota > Viridiplantae > Streptophyta > Magnoliopsida > Malpighiales > Euphorbiaceae > Mallotus > Mallotus nudiflorus. The sequence continues at coordinate 326,601 of CANTUR010000013.1, read as the reverse complement.
ATTTGTATGTAAGTTGTAGCCTGTAAATTCATAGAATAATAGGAAAAGGTATCCTTGATGGGAGAGACAAAACTAATCTTTAATATAATTTACATAGTTGTTTCAAATATATATATATATATATATATATATATATATATATATATATATATATAGTACATTATTTTTTCGATAGGTGACAAAATGAATATATTTTTATCTTCACATTTAAAAAAATGATAATGTTAATTAAGCAAATTTAACTAAAAAAATGATAATGTTAACTAAATATTTTTAATTAAAATTAATCTAGTAAAAGATGCAAACCTTGATTGTAGATATTATTATAGTAAATTCATATTTTTAAAAAGAAATGGAAAAAAAGGATTACATTTCAATGTAAAATCATAAAATAAATTTTAATCTAAAATAACATGGAAAAACACTAATATCTATTGACTTTTTTTTTCTTCCCTCCTCTACCCATTAGCATATTTCAATCTAAAAATTAAGTTTAATTTTTTCATGGAAATTAAAAAAGTAAGTCCACTTATAGTAATTAATGAACTAAACAGGCCCAGTTTATAGATGTAAAAGAACAAAAAAAAAATTAGCCTGTTAAATTTGTTTGGGAATAATATAAAAAGATTGTAAACAAAAAAAAGGATGAAAAAACTGGAGTCCAAAAAAATGAGAATTTCATTTTAGCTTTTGTTTGCAACCCATCTAGGCCAATATTAACTACATATAAGAAAAAAAATAAAAAGGATTACACAGTAGTCCATAGGCAAAATAAAGAAGGTTGTAAGCTACATAGGAGACAACTAATTTACATCAAATAATTAATAGATAGAACAACTACTTTAATTCTCTTCAGAGCCCCATATAATTTCTATTTTTTCTAAATAAACCAATATATTGTCGTAAGACATCATTGTAAGCAATGCGCATAGACTAAAGCTCATTATTTGGGTTAGCTGTCATTTTCAACATAATTAATTCCTTGTGATTAAAGTCTACATATAGATTTCCAATCCTTCTTAAGGAGGATTCTTAGAATATTTGTATTGATTTCTTTCTTAGAATAGTATTTTTTTAAGTTTCTTCAAGGTTGTAAGAAGAGCATTAAGCCTATCATTTCAGTGATGGACTCTTGAGGTTTCATCTTAAAGAGATCATACTCATATATATGAAGTTGAACTTTCTTGCTTCTAGTTTAAATGTTGCCTTCATAGTGATTCTCAAGTGTCTCCCAAATTTTCTTTATGGATTGGTAATATTAAACCTTTCCACTTTCCTCTCTTGACATAGAAGCAAGTAAGATAGTCATTACCTTCTTGTTTTTGTAGTTAGCCTCCTTTTGATCTTGAGTCCATTGAGTTCTATTAACGTGATTTCTACATTATCTAGTATGGCTTTAGGATGTTCCCAACTATCAATAACTACTTCCCATAACCTAATTTCATTACTATTAAGGTATAATTCCATTTAAACGTCTAATGAGGATAACCACTCCTATTAAAGAAGAGCTTTAAGGAAGAAAAGTTCACACCCTCATGACCCATAATCTAATATTTTTGCAATTAAGTACAAAGAAGCTTAGCTTTGATACCAATTAAAAAAGACCCTAGAGAGGGGGATGAATAGGGCTAATCCAAAAGTAAAGAAAATTTAAGGATTAATTAAAAGCTAGAAGAAAGTATGTGAGCAAAGAAAGAAGAGAGATCAAGAACTTAAGAATTTAAGGAGTTTGATTCACAAGTTAAATCTACGTCTCTACCTAACTTATTTTCAAGTTAGAATTTTTAACACCCACACCAATCTTATAACTTAAGATTATGTTTATAAGAGTTTTAAGGCTCAACTCTACTCCTTCCAATACAATAAGCTTTTCTAGGCTAAGCTTTGACTAGAACAATAACTTCAAGTGTTTTAAGCTTACACTTAACCTTCAATCACTTAGTACTAACTTCTCACTTCCTTTTTTCAACCTAAGAAATATAAGAAAAAGAGAGCTATACTAATGCATAACCCCCACTTAATGTTTACAAGCAGAATTTTAGAGAATAAGTACTTTAATAATGAGTTCAAAGCATTCAATTCTTAATCAATGTGTCAAAACTTATTAAATGAGGTTACAAAGCTTTTATATATTGATTAAGAATGAAAACTAGCAATTGAGGATCATTAAGTTCATTCCTAACCTTCTCTATCTTTATTAAATGAGAATATAACTTTTTAAAAGATATTTCATTGTCATTATCATGATCATACTATTCATAATTGTGACACTTGATTGAACTAATCATCATGTATCTGCCAGCTGGACCATTATGATCAAGTCATAGTTGTGACACTGATTATGAGCACTTTTGTTACCTTTAATCTACAATCAACCTTGAATCTTATGCTCGTGACTTAGAGTTATAAGGTCAGTCACGAGCATAATCACAATCATGATCGAGGACTCTTGGCTATTGGAAGGCACTTGGCTCATGGTCATGAGCTGCTCTTGTGATAGGGCTCACGGTCCGATCATGATCATGACAGAGATCGTAAGCACCATTGGACTCTTTTCTAATTAATGAATATTTAGTTATGGTCATGATGCGAGACCATGAGCTTTGTCACAGGTGTGATCACAATCAGAATAGGGACCTTAAGCAACACTAGATGCACACTTGAATGAGGGACTTTAAGGTTTTACTTGATCATGATTGGGTCCTAATCGTGATAGAGACCGTGACCCAGTTTAACTTTATTTTTTTTATTGAGTTTTGCGTAATAGACACTCAAATGAACTTCATTAGCACTTCAAAATTGTATTGTTAAAATCAAAATAAAGTTAAATTAAGCCTTAATCATACTTTATCCAATCCTAACTTCTTAAAGGTAAACAAGGACATCAAATTAATTATTACTACTGAATCATAAAGTGCCTTAGGAATGGACATGTCCCCAATAGAACAAAGGATGCATAGACTTTTATATTTAAGCTTTTTTAAAAGGATTACACTATATTCCTCATTCAAAGATACTATCTCTAACTCCTTTAACCTTTTTTTGTTTAAGATTAGGTATTTAAAAAATTTGGCATACTTAGGCATATAAGAAAGCATCTTTACAAATGGAACATTGATGTGTACCTTTCTAAACATGTTAAAGAACATGTTCCTCTCTTTTTTTTATCTCTTCATTCCTTATCCTTTTAGGAAAAGGTAACAATGGTATATATGGCTTTACAGTCTCCTTCTCTTATTTGGATTTGATCTTACCTTCCTAGTTAGACATAGTTTCCTCATCCTTTGATATCTCTTTATTTGGCACGTCCTTTTTCTCCTTTTCCTCATGGAATTTGGATTTGTTAGGCTCCTTTTGCTCTTTTCGGCTCCTCAAAGTTAAAGTCCTAACATGCTTCCTAAGGTTGCTCTCAGTGTTGCTAAGCAAATTTTCATGTTCACATATTGATAATGTATTAGTAATTTGGCCCATTTGAACTTTAAAATTATGAATGGATAAAGAATGATTTTTGAACATCAATTTTGATTCTTTGTATTGTTAATCTATCATAGCCTCCAATTTTATGAATAACATTATCTTGTATAGTTATCCTTTTTTCCATCATGTCCATAAAATTATCTAATTTACTTACTAATGATGAAGTTCTATCTTGGGATGGATTTTCATACAAAGCGTGAAAAGTTTTATTGCCAAAACTTTGTGGGATATATGATCAATTTGCTCCTTACTCACTTTAATTTCTCATGGAGAAATTAACATAGTTTCTTTATGAAGGGTTATAGGTATTGCTATACACATTACCCATATTTTGCACATAATTCACATCTTTCATATTTTGCATTAAAGCATATTCATTAATTGTATGACTTCATTTACATAGCTCATATGATGAAGTTAATATAGCATTGACCTTCATACCCTTGATCTCCTTTTTTAGTGCATATAACTTAGCATGAATTAAAGCCATACCATCTAATTCCAACAACTCATTGTTTCTCAATGATATAGCCATTTCATTATTCCATATTTGTACTATTGTTGCCATTTTTTCAAATAAGTCTAATAATTCCTTAGGCATTTTATTCCATAATGAACCTCCACATGTTGAATCCATATTTCTCCTCAACATATAACTAAGACTTTTATAAAAAGATTGCACCAAATCTCATGGTGGAATAAAGTGTGAAAGGCATCTCCTTTAAAGGTTTTAAAATATTTCCTAACTCTTATATAACTTCTCATCGTCCTTTTAATAAAAAGAATTAATTTTAGCTTTAATTTCTAATGTCTTTATTAGTGGAATGTACTTCTCAAAGAACATAGTATACATCTCCTCCTATATAGTAATTAATTAAGATGATAATCCCATGAACTGTTTTCAACTCTATCCATGAGTGACAATCAAAACAACAATAATCTTATAGCATCCTTTGAAACTCTATTCATCTTCAACATCCCACAATATTCTATGAATTTAGACATATGAGCCATGGGATCTCTACTAGGTAAACTATAAAATTGAGAACTTAGGATTATTTGAATCATAGAAGGTTTGATATCAAAGTTACTTGCAGCTATCGTGGGTTGCAAAATAGGTGATTGATCATGATAAATTTTATTCCTCATTAACTCCTTTATGGTCCTTCTTTGTCCTCGTTCTTGCTAATGGAGTGGGTTTCTTCTTAAGAATGGCTCCCTAACATTATTTCCATCTTCAATTTATGGTGGATCAATAATGTTGCCCCATTATTTCCATGCCCAACTCCTTTAATCTCTATGACTTCTCTAGCATATTGGTCACACCTTTGTTTATTAAAAGTTCTTTCTATTTCCAAATTGATTTCAAAGACGTTCTTGAGTATTGAAGTTGAACTATGATTCCTTTGCATATATTATTTAACAAATAAAAATTAAACTTAAATAAAAACTTAAACAAAAAATTAAATCAAATAATTCCAAAATTAGTAACTATTCCCCAATAATAGTGCCAAAAATTTTATTGAATGATTACCGCTAGTATACGAATCGCTTAAGTAATATAGTAAATGAAGTATGAGTATCATTCCTATGAAAAATAGTGTTGAATACTAATTCACTAAGTTAATTATTTATCTAAACAAATCAACAAAATTTTGGAGTTTGAAAACTTATTAAAATTGAATAAAACTTAAGAATAAAACTAACTTAAATCAATGCAAACTAATTCAAATAAATAATTAATGATGAATGCATGTACTAGAAATTAATTTTTCACTTTGGATTTTTTATATTAATTAAACATAATTTTCTTAAGTTAATCTAAATTTTTGAATATGATGCTTAGCACTAATGATCTTATAATTCTCTCTTAAGTAATTAAAAGATAATAAAGTTAATACAATTGATAATTTAAACTCATGGACCCTCGCCTTGCTAAGGCAAACTAACAAATCTTTATCTAAATTTAAGCATAAGGAAATTCATATAATACTAAGTATTTAAAAGGTCTCTCAACTCAATTGAACTTAATAGACTTTAAACTTCTAAGTCATTAATCTCCTCTAGGTCTCATAACAACTTATGCGAATATTCAAATTAAACGTTAAAACACAAAGCCTTACCTCTCAGTCTCAACATAACTTGACCTTAACCATGCATTGAATATCATGAATCATAAATTTAAAATCCATATGTTAGAAAACAGACTTTGATTAAGCAAAAGAAGTTAGTTAATACATCCTCAAAGCTACTAAAATCCTTCATAATACATAATAAAAATCTAGTTTAACATAGTTATAAAAACAATAACACAAATTCAAGAAATTCTAACAAACATCATAAGAAATAAGAAATTAAAAAGAAGAAGAATTTAGAATCCCCCGTTCTTTAACTTGAATAGCTCATTTGAATGTTGGAAATCTCCCTTACTTGAATCCTTGCAACTATAAATTAAGAATATGATGAATTTTTATAATACAAAGAATAAATGTCATGTTTCCATATCTAATGGCCCCTATATATATATATATATATATATTTCATCTTTACTTGAATTGGAATCAATTTAGGTCTTCAAAAGTTGAATCCTAATCAAATTAGGGTACCCTTATAGCTTTGTGTCAATAATAAAATTCCAATAGAAATTTAGCCCAAAAAGATAATTAGATCTACTCTATATGTCCTCAAATATTTCTCTTAGCTTTTCATAACACTTTAAATCACTTCAATCCGAGTTTTGTATAAAATGTTATACCCAAAATACTTGAACATACTGCAATTTAAAACCAAGTAAGATAAATGTAACGGCCGTGCAAAAAAAAAAGGTAACGGTCGTTACTTTCATGAAAATCATTAAACAAGGCACCTTGCAATGGCTATGCAAGACTTGGTAATAGTTGTTACATCCTTCTAGGCATTTTTACTTGCTAAATTATGCTCTGAATCACTTTATATCACATTCCATTTAAACTTTAAGCCTCCAAACCTTATAAGACAAGGAAACACACATCAAATGCATTTAAAATTTATATAAAACTTATCTTAATACTAAATCAAAACTTTAATTAACCTTAACTCAATATGAAATATGCAAACCGTAAATTAATATGAAAAGTACCCTAATTTGTATGAAATACAACATTACTACTTAAAATCCTATATTAACATATTTTAACTATAATATACTAAATAATCATACTATTATAATAAGTAAAACTAATAAAATATTTACTAAAAATAAGCATAAAATATGAACTTATAAAAAAGAATATGTATTTTAAAATTTTAATAATTAAGATAAAAAAAAAGTTAAAAATAAGGATTTAATTGGCTAAAAATGAAACTTATGAGGATTTATTTAGTACAATTTAAAAATATAGGCAGACAATTATATATTTTATAAGGACTTAATTAGATATAATATTAAAATATAGGAACTAAAATTTTGACAAGGGAATTAATGCATAGAAAAATAAAAGTGTAAGGACTCAATAAAGAAAAACAATAAAAGCATAGGGATCCAATATAACAAAATTGAATGATAAGAACTAAATAAAACAAAATTGGAAAGCAAAGGGACTAAAAATTGGATTTTGCCTTTGCAATTGTGTAAAATCAAAGGCATTTTATTAATAATTGGCATACTTAACTGACATCAACAAATGACAATGTTGCATAAGAGGGTGCGATTGTTAAGTAATTTCCATAAAATGCCATTGTCTCAAGTAATGGAGACGGTTCAACCCAAAAGCAAAAAAGACAATTCTTCCTTAGAAAAATTGGTGTCCATTTTTGTAGTTTTAAGCTTAATCGAATGGTAATTCATATATTGTGTATGAACAATTAAAATCAAAACCTTATATTTATATCTTTCATTAGATACTAGTAAATAACCACGTGAACAAAAAATTATTTAAACTAATGATAGTATATAAAATATTGGATGTATTCTTTGATGATGATGTTGTTCTTGTTGTCGTTATTTTTGTTATTATTATTGTTGTTGTTGTTGTTATTATTAGAAAGAATTACACAATTGGTGTGTAAACTTTTTAATTTTTGCTATTTTAATGGTCAAACTTTTTTTTACAATTGAGTGTTTAAACTCAATAATTTCATATCATTTAAGTGGTTTTAACCGATATAAGGTGGCTTGAGTATATAGTCAGCATAAGTGGATCCTACTTTTAGCCTGTAATATGCCATGTCACTATACATATGTATAAGTTATACGAAAAGTATAAAATGCCCTATGTTAATGATTTAGTTTTTAAAAGAAAAGAAATTAAAGAACTAAAGAACCTTGGATCATCTCCACCTAGCTATAAACCACGACCTCCACCTCTATTATAGGTTTTGATAAATCAATTTAGCACACAATCAGTAGTACCTAAATGAATAATCACCAAACAAACTATACAGAGTACAAAGACTAAATCAAAAGCACTATGCTCATGCCCAGCTAATTCCATTAAGAAGTGCTCCCATTGAACCTAAATTTTGAGTCACTACTTTTGGACACAACATTGAGGTAACATCGGTGGTCTCGGTTATACTTTAGCCTTAAAACCATAGAGAGCATCTTAGAATCTTTTATTTATTTCAAAAGTTCTATACTTACATAAAAAGGATATGCAGTTGTTGTAATAGCAACAACTGGAAGAAATAACTAAAAAATAAATAAGAAATTGATAAGAATTAGGAGCTAAGGTCAAAACAACATCATTGTTAGAGATGCCTAAATGAAGCAAACCATGAGAGACCGTAACAATAAATGGATTTTAATTGTGAAAAAAATAAGGTCTTTAATAAATTTGCTTAACAAGAGCTAGTTTATGAAGGGAAGAAATGGAATTTCTAAAAAAGAAATGAAACCATTGAAAGATTGGGTTCTTTAAGAAGAATAAGAACAAGTCTTAATGACCTGTAATTACCATCTCTTATATACTTAGATTTCTCTATTCGAGAATCAACTTAAGAATAAAAAAAATATGGGTTTTTGTAGCGTTGGTGATTCTGAATGGATTGAACATAAGGAGAGGACACAAAACTCTTAATATAAAGACCAAAGTGTTGGGTTCTGTGATTCCATACATAGCAAAAAAAAATAAATTTTAATCACAAACCTGAACTAGGATCCGAGTAATTCGATTAATTAATTAAATCTAGGGTTTTCATTTTCTTACCACAAATGTAGAAGGGGTAAGATTTCTAAAAGGAAGAGAGGAGGTTCACTTTAGTGACACCCTACCTCGAGCTTTTAATTTGGTAGTTTGGATTGAAACGTCTCCAAAAGAATCCATCCTTGACAAGTGTCCGTATGAACAGCCCTTGATTTCAAAATGAGTACTTGTGTGCTAGCACCTTCTCTTGATTTCTCACAAATTAATAATCAAAAGAACTTTGTGTTTTTATTTTCTAAAAGGAGAGAAAATGAATTTGGTGGCAGAATAATAAGAATGTTTGAAATCCTAGAGAATATAACATATTTATAAACATTTAAATTAGGGTTTCACTTACCAAATGACATTTTGGTATTTTCTCACTTATTCTTATTCTAATTTTATTTAAAATTAAATCAGAAATAATATTCTATTTATTTAAGATAACTTTACCTTAAATAAATAAATAAATATTTTATTTATTTATTTATTTCCACAGAGCTTATTTGGGCTTGTTAACTTCATATTCATTTTAGGCTTGTTCAAAGTGTGTGATTATGTAGGTTCACATGACATTGACAGTGGGCTTTAAATCTCTATTTAGGCTTACAAGTCATAAGTGGCCTCTAGCAAGATATTATAATTACCCAAATCATATGAAGTCAATAATCCGACATAACCTAATATACAGTGAATATTCTAGTCCCTTTATCACATGATATCTTAATTAAATATAAGGCGTAAATTATGTCATCTTTATAGAATTCAATCATATAATTTCTTGATTCCAAGTAGACTGAGAATGATAACTCTTTATTAATTTACTTTAGCATGACCATGCATTTTCCTTAGACTATCTTATCAAAGGGCCCATGGATATCTTACTCATATTAAATGAGAGACAAATTCCTTTTTAATCACTCACATTTCTCACATAGCTCATTTTATACCCAACAACAACCCATTTTATCATCCGGTTAAAGATAATATAAAATTGTGTCAAAATATAAAATAGTTATATAGAAATCTGGTGATTTCAAGGTCAAAGAACTAAGTCAATATTACTGTGATGAGAATTACTTATGACAATTATCTATGTAGTTGTAACAACCCGAATATTTTTAAATTATATATATGTTTTTATATATAAATATTGAGGTTTCAATGATATTAATTATCTTTATTTTATATTGTTATAATTGTGAGATTAAAATTATTATGTTTAAGTACTAAATTTAAAATTTTATTCAAGAACTAATTATATTATTATTTTTTATATCATTTTAATTTATGCTCATACTTTATTATTTTAATTGTCCTAATATTTTATTCATAGCATTATTATTATTATTATTATTATTATTATTATTATTATTATTATTATTATTATTATTATTATTATTATTATTTTAACTAATGCTAGTATTATTATTGTTGTTGTATATATATTACCAACCACTACTTTAACTACCTAATATATATATATATATATTTCAAACCAAATGTATTAGTCAAAAAGCATCCAACAGGTCATCAAATTTTCCTTTCTTTTCCTTCTTTTTCTTTTTCCTTTCTTTCCCTTGCTGTTTCCTTGTTCCCTTCCTTGCGTAGCCATCAACCAGTAGCATTTTCATCACCTCACTTCATCTTCATCACCATCTATTTCTTTTCTTCTTGCTGTCTCAACTACAACAGCATCAACGACAATAACAACAACAACAGTAGTAAGAAAAGCATCAACAACAGTAGGGATAACAACATCAAAGACAACAACAGCCCTCCTTGTCTTAGATTTCAGTTGTAAGTGAGTTTTAGGTTAGTTAGTTAGAATTGTTGTAGTTGATTTTTGGTTGATCTCAGTTGATTTCTAGTTTATTTCAGTAATTTCTGGTTGATTTTCGTTAGTTGTCAAGTTGATTTTTAGTTGTTTAGGGCTAGTTGATTTAGTGTTGATTTAATATTTTTGTTGATTTTTATTATATTTACTAATTACCTAGAATTTTATTTTAATTATTTGGTTAATTTTTGAGTTGATCTATACTTATATTACTGGATCTAAATTAATTGGGGTTAATTTTGGTTAAGAGTATATCAAAATTAATTTAGATTAATTAAATTGATTTTTATGGAATTTTGTATATTTATTTAGGTATTTTAATTTTTATGTGTACTTTGTTAATGTGATTAATTAATTATTTTTGGTTGAATATTTGAGTTAATTAGTGTTAGTATATCATGTTAGTAATTTTAGTAGTGATAAAATAATTTTTGATAATTTATTTAATTTTTTTTAGAAATTAGTATTATTATGTAAATTTTGAAATAATAAGTAAATGGTGTGTTTTTGTTGATATTATAATTAAATACTATGTTTTAGATAATTTTGAGATAAAATGTAGTATTAAAATAATTTTTATAAATTATTTATTATTTTTAGTTAATTGATACTAACTATTTTTGAAAATTTATTCAAAATTAAATTATTTATTGTTTTGTGGTTTAAATGAGTTTTAAATTAATACTATAGTATATTTAAACTATTTGGGCAATTATAGTTTGAATTTGACTATATTATGTTGAATATTTAAAAAGTTGGATTGTTATTAATATTATATTATTATTTAAAATTTTATTAAGTTATGGTGGAAAATAATTTTATTTAGTGTTTTAAAAATTAAATAAATTATATTATGATTTATTATTATTTTTGGTGATTTACTAAATTAATATTTAGTATCTGCTTATTTGTATTGTTGGTGAACCTTGGTTGGGAATTGTGTAGTTTAGGGTCCCAACCCGAGGTGTTGTGCCACTGTGAAATTTTATAGTGTGTTTATTTGTAGGATTGACTCTACTTCGGTAGAGGGATGTCCATTTTACAAGAAAAATTCTATCAAATTTTCGGTAGATTTCTCGTAAAACGTGACACCGAGTTAATCTTAAAATTTTTTATTCTGAGTTTGAATCGAGTCTTCCTTAGAAACTCTAGTAGTTAGGTTTCTATTTTCTGATTGTCATTTCCTTTTCTGTCTTTTAGCCACCCCTCTAATCTTGTCTACCAGTCGAGGTTAGACACAACGTGCCAAATGAGCACTTTTATCCTGTAAGTTAATATTTAATTTGAGTGTTGAGTCTTTTAATTTAAATTATATTAAATTCTTATGAATTTAATTTTATGAGATTATAGTCGGCATTCTTCATAGGATTTTGCATGATTTAATTTATAGTTGATTTATTTTTTTATTTATTGTAATTTTCATTGTTTTATTTATTTTCTTTTATTTTTTTTAAATAAACCACGGTAGAACGGGCTACTTGATGGGTTTCATCAGGACCGTGTATGCACCGATAAAATATGTGATTATTTAATTAAATTACTGGGACCGATGGTCTGGTGATGCTTTGCTCTCGGACACCACCAGTAGCATAATATTTGTTTATTTAATAAATACTAGGGCCGAAGGTCTGGTGATGCTTTGCTCTTGAACACCGACAGTATAATTTTGATTAATATTTATTAAATCACTGAGGCCGATGGTCTGGTGATGCTTTGCTCTCAGACACCGCTAGTGATATTAGATTAAGAGATATGACTGCGACTGTGTATCCTAGTGATGCCTTGCTCTCGGGATCCAACAGTTTTAGAGATAAGTAAGTCTTATGACTGTTAAAAATTTATAAATCGGGTTCTACCAAATTTTTATACTGAAACATTTTAAAAAGACATTTAAATATCTATTTCTTCTCTTTTAAAAATGGATTTATTATATATATATCAAATGGTTTGAATAAAATTATATTATATTATATTTCCATAAAAAATTTAATTTTAATGAGATTTTCAAATCGCATTCATTTCTTTATTAACTTACTCAGTGAGGTTTGACTCCCCTCAATTTAATTTTTTTCAGGAGTTTGGGAGTTTTCTGTTAGGCCTACTTCTCTTCACCATGTAGCTTCATCATTGGCTATTCTACGTAGGTCTACTTAGTTGTATTGTACTTACTTTCGTGCACCGCAGTAGAGAAAATTATATAACTGCATACTTTATTTGGGATTTCATGTATTTATAATTTATGTACTGAGATACTATTTGTATAACTGAAGTTTATTTATTTTATGCACTGATATTATGGTTTAAATTATATTGAGAAAAATCAATTTGATAATGTGCATTGTGATTTTATTATTTATTGTAAGGTTTTAAAGTTTAAATATTCAGCAATTTTTTCTTCTTTTAAGGCTTATTATGGGTTTCGGTAGCTTTATGCTTTCCCATTCCCTAGTGCCGGTCACGTGCCCCTAGGTTCGGGTCGTGAAAAAAGTATTCTCATAATGAGTCAATCCAGTACTTTATTTATCAAATAAGTACCTATGAGTTGACTTAATATCTCATATTAATGATTAGTAAAACATAATCATCAATCAACATCATACTAGTCATAATATATTGTTATGACTAGGGATAATTTGAATAGAACTCATAGTTAATCTAAGGATTTTACTATCAAATCACATACTTGATGACTTTAGTAAGAATTAACTATTCAAGTAATTATTATAACACAAAATAATAATGAAAAATGTCTCTATATTAAATAAAATAATAAAGTCAAAACATAGTTATAAATGATTGACCTAGTACATATCATTAACACAAAGACCAACACAAGATGGGATCTTTTAAAATAAAAACTTAAAGTATTATTATCAATTATTGTTTCTTCTTGAATTACTGATGCTAAATGAATTCCCATTGTTTATATAGAAAATGGTAATTTTTTTAGCGAAGAAGAAGAAGAAAAAAAAAATGGAGTCTTTGAGTGTGTTCTTCATGGAGCATTTGAGAGTGGTTTTGAGCATTCTTTAGTTCTCTAAGTTTTTTTTCTAAATCCCTAGCATGGGGGCATTTTAGACTTTTAATTTAATTTGCACATAATATAATGCTATGATACTGCATGGTTAAAAGTGAGATCCATTTATGCTTATTGTACATTCAAGCCACTTTACATTAGTTAGAACTACTTAAATGATACAAAATTAGTGAGTTTAAAAACTCAAATATTTTTTTTTAAAAAAGTCTAACCATTAAAATAGCAAAAATTAAAAAGTTCACATATCAATTATGCAATTATTCGTTGTTGTTATTATTATTATTATTATTATTACAGATAAATACATAAATGGTGTTTGAACATTTTTCATTTTTGCTATTTTGGTTTTTGAACATTGCTTTTTAAAAAATGAGGTGTCTGAACCTACTAAAAATTCTTAAAATAATGTCTCCATCCGGTTTTAGAGGTTAAAGTGTTTGTGCCTTATTTTAAGCAATAAATTAACTATAATGCCCTTTTATATTATATATTTATATTCATTTTTTATTTTTTAATTTAAAATTTTATTTTTCACTTATATATTTTAAATTTGAAAGAAAATATATTTCATATTATTAAAATAAAATAATTAAACTATTATTATTCAAAAATAAAACTAAAATAAAAATATTAAATTTATTTTTAAGTTTAACTGAAAGAGTAAAAATAAAAATACAATTTAATAAAAATAAAAATACAAGTAAAAGTTTATTTCTTATAATTAAATAAAAAATAAAATAATTTTTAATGAATAAAAATTTTATTCAACTAAAATTATGAATAAAAATTAAATTCGAACACTATAATTAATAGAAAAAAAAGAAAAAAATATTTAATTTTCGAGTTTAACACGATAAATAAAAATACTTATATATGGAAAGGTTTAGCGTGCACTTAAGTATTTGGTGACCATAACACTTGATGAGAGCCAAATGTTGCATTTTTAGCTCATTTATATTTCCTTTAAAGCTTTAATTTATGAAAAGATGAGCTTATTGGTTGATTTTTGTGATTTAGAAGTAGATTGGAGCTTAAAGTGCAATTTCATAGTTAGACTTATTCGACCTCTAAGATTTTATGAAGATTACGACATCCTTAGAGTTTTAAAATGAGAAACGAGGTCTTCTAAACATTTGAAGTAGACATCATAAGCTTTCTAAATTGAGCTTACTTATCAAAATCTCAGTTCATTTAAGTTTGCAATTATTGAGTTGAAGCCAACATATACAACTTTCATTTTAGGATGCACAATGCTCAGTATTTTATCAATATCTTAAGCTATAAAGGACTAATTAAGATGATTCAAGATGTTTTGGAAAGAATACTTATGTAGGTACAACTTTTATAAGAAGCTCAAGCTCTAATTCTATATCTATTAGTATAAAAATTAGGTTATGAATGAGAGCTGAAACATGAATTGATTTAACAAAGCTATGTTTAAAGTTGTTTTGATGGCAAGAACCAACCATGGCTATGTGCAATTTTGACACTACCATGCCTAATTTTCACAGAAAAGTCATTTTAAAAGTAGGCATAGTCATGTGTGATGGCAAGAACTTTTTAGGAAAGTGTTCTTTAGGCTTTTTTTTTTGAAGGACTGTTATATATAGCTAGGTTTTGCCTTTTTTAAGGAGGGAAGAGAGAGAAGTGGAGAAAATCACTAAAAAAGCATGCAAGAAACCATATAAGAGCATAAAGGAACCACAAGAAAGCAAAGATTCAAAATTCAAGATTAATAATAACTATTTCATTCTTTTTCTTCTTTTTCTCTTTCTTATACTTTTTATTATGTGTTTTTCTTATGAATTTTTAGAGATTAATAATAGTATGTTAGGCTATATTTTTATTTGTTAAGGATTAATAATTCAAATATGATATAGGCTTTCAATTTAATATACTCATTAGTTATTGCATTGTGTTTATTATTCTTTATGCTTAGCCACCAATAATATGATTTTAATTGGAATTATGCATTGAGATATGGTAATTCTAATAGGCCTATAAACATACATTTAACTTAACTCAAAATTAGTGATAAATTGAGTAGATTAAATTCCTTTTTCAGTTGTATTTCATAATTCATGATTTTGATGCATAGGTATTTAGATTGTAATAAGAATTGAGTCTTTAATACCTTGATTGATAATTATGTATTTAAATTAACTAATGTTTGAGAAAGATTGATTAATGTTTTAGGAAATATTGGTGATATAAGTGGCTGATTAAGTAGTAAATTTATGTAGCTTAGTGATTATGAGGTGATTTAATTCCTAGCAAGTTAATTTTATTGAATTATCTCTTTATTTTTAAAGTAGATTTCTTTAATTCAAAATTTAGATTAATTCTACATACATTTATTTTTAGCCTTATATAATAAGAGGTTAGTAAATAGGTGATTGGATCAAAATCAATATGGGACGATATCTTTTTTACTATTTTGTTAATACTATGCACTTGTAGTTTACCCCCAATAACACTGTGTGGGCTTGAGGTCCCAGGGAATACAATCTGGGGTATAAAACTTATATCAGAGATGGAGTCACCACATTAGTAAAATTTGAAACACACCTTACAGTAATTAGATCCCATGGAAGTCCCTAGCAGCTCTCCTTAAGGACTAGGTTTATAAATTAAGTATGGATTTTTAGAGTGCCTGCCTAACCTTACAGTTGGCACCCTTTTTGTGTTTCATGTTTTATTATTTTATTATTTTTATATTTCTTTATTTATATACAAATTGCAATTGCCTTCAAATAATTGTTAGATTTTACAATTAAACCCAACTTGTTTAATTAATTCTATTTTCATACAACTCTAGTTTGACTATAATACTTATCATAAATATATACATTTAAACAATAGAATAAATGAATAAATAAATAAAAGTGCACACAAAGAAAGAAGAGTGGAGAAATTATTACAACATTTTAGCACACAATAAATAATAATAAAAATAAAATAAAATAAAATAAAATAAAGGAACATAATTAAACTAGACATGCTTATAATTAGTAGTCAAATTATTACTATTTCATTTTTCATCCTGAAACTCAAAAAATGTATATTAGTCTCCAAAAGTTAAAACAAAGCCTCCAAGAAGAAATATAAAGTTAGTTTATAAATTTTACAAAAATTAGTGAAGATAATAAATACAAAAGGAAAGAATTCAAAATTCTATCAAATAAAATGTGCATTAAATTAAAAAATGAATCTCAAATCCTAATGAATTAAAGAAAATGAGCTTAATTTATTGATTTGACAAAAGAGCAATTATTTTACTCATATTTCAATCACTTCAATGGTAACAAAACAAAAATTAATAAAATTTTCAAACAAGAATAAGGCAAAGAAAGCAAATTAAAAAAATGACAAGTTTGCAAAAATGAAAAAATACAAAACCACTAATCTCTATAATCAAGAATGCCCTAATGAAATAAAGGTGACACTGTAGTAGTAAGGCATCACTATAGTATTGTTAAGGTGAAATGATGTCACCTTGTTATACTAAGGTGATGCCTTACCAAAATGGAGTCACCTTAGTATCTCAGTCTTAAAACAACACAAAGTTCTTCAATGCAACAAAATAAAAATAATTTATAAATGACTTTTCAAGACTTTAAATATAAAAGCACACTAATTCAATCACACAAAGTGTGTCATGAGCATTGTCCAATTATCAAACCATAAATAAAAGAAAAGGAAAAGAATCAAAAGAGGTTGTGATCGTCGCATGATGTCATTTTCCCCCACACTAGAGCTTTGCTTATCCTTAAGCAAAAATTATATTTAAACATTTAAACACTAGCTCAATCACAACCAAAGAGTTATAATTTCTAAGATATGCAAGGCAACAACATCGAGACTAAAACATGTTTATTAAAGAAGATAATCAAATAAAAATACACCATATATGAACGATTTACTAATCATATCCCAAGCTCATAACGTATTTGAAATCCAATGAACATAGCCTTAGGAGGAAAAAAAATTGATTGTGAATGTATTTTATGCTCCATTTCACATCATCTTTTCTTTTATTTGATAAGTGCATTTTACACTCCATCTCATTCTTTTTCTCTCTAATCAAATCTTCCCACTTTTAGTAATCCCTTGCCATTCCCACAATACTAAACATGGATACTGCTAAGTGAGTCATTTGGATACTCTTACTCTAATTAGAGCATTGGAGTAGATTCATAGCATGCAAAAATTTAGAATTAAGCATTGCTCTTACTTAAGGAAAAAGAGATTTTTTGTTTTTTTCACCAAATTTAGAATTAAGCATTGCTTTTACTTAAGAAAAGAGAGATTTTTTTTTCTTTTTTTTTTTTACTGAAATTTCATTTAATCTCCCAATTTCACGCTCAAATGTAATCTTTCAATCCATTCTTAGGTTATAAGAACTAAATTTCTCATATATAATGACCATGTTCAACTATCTTAATTAATAAACCATTCAACATTTCGATAATTTAATTGAAGATGCACACTTATACACTATTGCCCTTTAATATCAATTGAGGTTCATATTTGCATAAAACCAAAATAAAAAGTTCTAAGGATAAGCATCACAAAAAAATGTGGGGAAATTGAGTTGAAAGTTAATGAATCTTATCATTTTCTTTTTAAAAAAATTATTTTCTTAATTTAACTAATACACATGAAAAAATAAATAAAACACACATACATAAAAATAAAATCCTAACGTTTGGCATCCTCCCCACACTTATCTATGGCATTGTCCTCATTGAAAAAATATTAAAATTAGAAAAAGAAAAAGAGGACTTCCCTAGTAAGCATTTTCTTCTTTTTATGCTCACTTCAAATGTTGGATGACCTACAAAATAAAATAACAGAAACTAAGAAAATTGAAAAAGAAAACCAAACTAAAAATAAACTTAAACAAAAGAAATAAATCAAAACACGTTGGGTTAACTCCTAATAAGTGCTTGTTTAAAGTCATTAGCTCGACTAAATTCCCATTTGATCATTAGGGAGGATTGATTAAAGAATAATCCTCCCAACTTGAGCTTACTTATTTGGCACTCAAAAAGAAGATGAAAATTTCTTAAAATTCATATCCTTCACAACACTTTTAATTTACCACTCTTTAGTATCTTTCTTTAGAAGTCCCTTTTCCTTCTTAAACTTTTTTATTGCTTTCACCTCCTTAGTATCATGAATAAGTGATGTAGCAAAAGCCTATAGAGAGAATTGAATTTGTTAATTCTAAGAATATCCAAAAATAATAATCCAAAACCTTGTTGATTCAAAGAATTCTAGAGGAATTGGAAGAATTACGTCTGTAATTTATTTTAATTCATCACAACTATTCCAAAACAACTTAAAGAGGCAAATAAATAGTTTCTAGGGAAAAACCCTAAAACCAAAGAGGAAAAGACAAAAAACTCCAAAAAAGGAACATAAAATTTAAAATCAAATTTAAAGGCCTAAACAAAGGAATTTGGGCCTAAAGATGGATTGCTATAAATAAAGTGTATAGCACCTATTATAGCTCTCTAATTCAGCTTCAATTTGATATATTATAGGCCTTGTGGGTTAACCGATGCCGCCACAAACATTCATTTGAAGCCCAAGTGCACATGCCCACTCTATCCATCCATAAACTTCAATTCTGCCTCATCCACATCAATGAGGCACGTTTTAGGTGGCTTTTTGGGAACTTGTGGAAGAACATCTTTATGACAAACATTAACTACATCTACCTAAAATAAAAGATCTTTGATAGGGATTATTATGCCATTTTGAACACATCAAACTCAACCTTCTCTTCCCCAACTTCAAGTGTTATTTTTCCTCTTTTGACATCAATAACAGCTCTAGCTATAGCTAAAAAAGGTCATCCTAGGATAATAGGGATATGAGAGTCTTCTTCTATCTCTATCACAAAATCATAAGGCACATAAAATTCCCTAACTTTAATTGGTACATCCTCCAAAATTCCTTCAGGAAAGAATATGGATCTATCGGCTAGTTATAGGAAATATTAAGGGGTTTGGGTTAATATTCAATTTCCTACATAAAGACAAAGGCATTAAAGTTACACTAGCTCCTAAATTATAAAGTGTTTTACCAATAACTAATTTTCTAATAACACAAGGTATAGAGATACTCCATGGATCTTTAAGTTTTAGAGGGAGCTTATTTTTTATCACAACACTACATTCTTTATTCATTGGTATAGTCTCATAGTCCTCCCACTTCCTCTTGTTAGTTATATTGTCCTTGAGTCATTTAGCATATTTTGTCATTTAGATGAATACCTCTAAGAAGGGAATGGTGATATCTAACTTCTTGAACACCTTTAAAACTTTTTAAAACTGCTTGTTAAGTTCCCTATTATCCATCCTTTGAGGGAAAGGTAAACAAGGTTTTCTTATTTTCTTGGGCTTGAGCTCATTACTCTCTAGTTTATCACCTTCAACTTGAATTTATTTTAGCTTATCTTTTGGTTTCTCAATCTTATGCTCAACTTCAGGCAATTATTTCCCACTTCAAAAATTATTGCATTCATATATTCTTTTGGGTTCTCAAGTTGGTTTGGAAAGTGGCCCATCTAGCAAAAATTTGAGGAGCTTGCTTATGATGCTATTTGGTGTTCTAGTATCTTATTGTGCATGGCTAATTGTTCCAAACTTTCCACATACTACTTTAGACTTGCTTGAACTATTTGCATTGCCTTGTTTTGTGACTGGATGAAGTTCTCCATTCTTATTTTAAGGTTTGACTTGGGTTTAGGTTGAGGATAAGAATTCTTTTACTGAAAACCTAGTGGTGGTAGTGCTTTGTAACCTTGATTTACATTTGAAGCTTGATTCACTCCTTGATTTTACCATAAAAAATTTAGGTGATTCCTCCATCCAGGATTGTAGGTGTTAGAGTATGGATTCCCTTAAGGTTTACCATTAAAATTATTCAAGGCATTGAGTTGTTTAATTAAGCAGCCTTAGGAATAAGATTCACTTTGTTGACACTCCATAGTAGAATGTTTTCCTCCACACACTTCACAAGATAGCACCCAATAATGGATAACCTATAAAGTTGAGCTTTTTATAACTGCTTTATGAAGGAGTCTAATTTAGTAGTTACCATGCTTAAGTTATTAACCTCATACACTCCTGTTGCTTCCTTTACTAATTTCTCTCTCCATGTCATTGACAATTATTTTATACTATCTTTTTTAAGAGTGCATAGGCATCATCTCGAGTCTTGCTCATGGCAGTCGCATTAATGGTAATTTGTAAGGACTCGGACAATCCTTGGTAGAAAATTTGCATGAGAAGCCAATCTGGAATGCCACGGTGAGGGTAGTGTCTTTATAAGTCTTTAAATCTCTCCTAAGCATCATAGAGAGATTCTCTAGGATATTGTATAAATCTAGTGAGGTCTTGGTGATATTTGGCAGTCTTTCTAGGTGGATAGTACTTAGTAAGAAAAGCCTTAGAAAGTGTATTCCATAAGGTGATGGAATTTGGTGCTAGTGATCTCAACCATAATTTTACCTTATCTCTCAATGAGAATGGAAATAGCCTATGGTGAATATCATCTGTGTTCACTTCATTGATCTTAAAAGTGTCATAAATGTTAAGGAAAGAGGCTAGATAAGCATTAAGATCTCCTGATGATAGTCTAAATTGATATTATGAAGCCATTTGAATGTATGTGGGTTTGATTTTAAAGGTATTAGCTTTGATAGTTGACTTCATAATGCAGTTTTGGCTTCCTGTGAGACTTGGGATTCTATATTCTTATAAAGCTCTTGCTTGTGCTACTGGTTCAACCATTCTTCTAACTTTTTTCTTTTCTCTTTCTGGTTCTTTTTGCAAGTCTTTTCAATTTTTGGATTTATTTTCTATAATTCAAGATGTTTTGATTTTTTTTGCATAAACAAAAGCCAAGTACCTGAAAAGAAAAAGTAAAGAAAATTAAACAAAGTAAAAATAAAATGTTAGTCTAGTAAAAATAAAAAGTGCACTAATATTGGTATTGCTAATCTTTTCAGCAATGGTGCCCAAAACTTGTTAGGAAAATTTAGCAAGTGCACAATTTACAACAAGTAGTGAAGAGTGAATATGAGTATTACCAACTACTAGCCCTAATTTTATTCCCATAATCTAACAAAATAGAATAATTGAAATAAAATAGCAAAACACTTAATAATAAATAAATCTTAAATCTGAAATATCACTTTTAAAATTCAATAATTAATGAGCTAGAGTCCGGACTTGCTTCACTAACTATTACTTGGATTATAAGATCTTTTTATAATTCAACTTGTTAACTCAATCAATGGTAAATCACTTAAATTATCTAGAGTCTCTTTCAAGATCATCTAAGAATACCAAAGTTAATTATAGCCTATTTTCATGGTCATGCTAATTAACTAGGGTTCATTAAGTTCCTTAGCGATTTATTACTCCCCAAAGGATTTATCTACTTTTATGATCAAGGTTCCAAAGTTTTACAAGTCTATGAGCTAATAGATCATGCAACTTTCATTGTCTCTAATTTACCCAAAAATAATTAGGCCTAAAATCAAATACAAGAAATTAAGCACAACTTGTAAAATTGACCATAAATTAAGTTATTCAAAAAGAAATAAGAATCCAAACAAGTAATAGACTAGCTAAGTAAATCCAAACCCCAAAGAGATTTTAGCCACACATAGTTATGGTGGTGAACGCAAATATAATAAAAAGAGTTAAAGATGAAAAAGATAAAATAATAATTTTGTTGGACTTGAATCTTACATAAATCCTCCTTATTCAATCTTCATTAAATGCTTATTTGAGTCTTCAAAGTATGAATGGAAGTGAATAGAATAGAATTGGATGATGTTTTCTTCCTACCAGAAAGCTCCCTTATATCCCCTTTTATAAGCAAGGTCTTATGGTAAACCTACTTGCAATAGAATTCTCAAAAAGGAGTTTTCTCTGCTCAACATAGCTTCCAACATAGCCATGTCATGTCCTTTATTTTTTGGTATGGGTTCCAACTATCAGGAATTAGTTATGATATTTAGGCATCAAGACTTGTGTGGTGAGCACAAACCTAAGTATAGCAAATTTTTTTAAAAAAAATTACTCAACATAACTCTTCATCACATGAAGAATTCCAATCCTAAGGATCCAATTTGCATTTAAACACATAGCTAAATATAAAAAAATAATATGTAAATAACAACTTAGAAATTCTAAGTTTGAGAATACTTATAAATTCCTTAGCTTTAGATGTCTTTGGTTCAACACTTGAATCAAATGCTTAGCCTCCCAAGTGTTAAGCCTCTAGCTTGAAACACCAAAGCATTGTCAACCACGTTCTTGCCTTGATTAGGCTTAATAGCACGTACCCTCTCTAAGTCACCCTTGTAAACTTGCACTAACTTAATTCATTTGTAAGAACTTAAAGTTTTTTTTATGTATATGTTGCTTTTCCTTTCAATATATTTTCTTGCCAAAAAACTCTACACACTTTCTCAAAGCAACAACTTAAATCAAGAACTCACTTTCCTAACTAGAGATTTCGAGTTCGACTTATCATGTTTCTTATTATATATTGCTTAATTACCTGTTACTTCACCCTAGTTTCAGTTTTATGATGCATTTACCACATTTGATTGTTAGTTAATAAAAAATGGAAATTGGAAGGTAGGATAATTGGAGTTGTTGCACATACATCATAAGACAAATAAACATTCACCAATCACATCAATTAGGCAAGTAATAATGCAAACAAGTAAGCACATAACAAGTAGCACACAAGCATGCAATAAATAATAAATAAGATAAACACACAAATAAGCAAAATAAAAAGAAATGGGGAAAGGGATTAAGGATTACAACCTTTAGAAAAACCCTATTCTAATAAATACATCCAAAATTAAAAATAAAAGGGGAATCAGGATTAAGGATTACATTGTTTTAGAAATTTCCTATTCTATTAAGTACATTAAAATGTAAAATAAAATAGAAACTCCTATTCTAATAAACCTGCAAAACAAATGTTAGCTTTCATACACATGCAAGCACACATTACTCTTAAGGCAATTTTATATATTTCAGTTGTCCATAATTGACATAGTAAAAAGTAATTAAATAAAGAAACAAACAAGGATGCTAATGAAAATGCATGATGCAATATTTAAAAATTTAAGTATTTTGGTGTAGAGTCGGCATTTTTATTTTAAAAATGAGATTTTCATGACAAGAAAATATAAAAATAATCAATTTACCAAGGAAGATAATTAAGACAATAAAAAGAAATAATAAAAAAGTATAAATGGGATAAATAAATAAATGATAAAAGATACTATTTTCACCATAAGAATATTAACTTTATGATAAACTTAGTAAATTTATTAAGAGAATAAAATGAGAATAATCATAAATAACAAAAATGTAATAGAATAATAAAAGTGATAAAAATATTATTTTTACCATAAAAATGTAAACTTCATGAAAAAAATAAATAATAAACTTATCAAGGGGAAATAATAAACTTGCAATAAAAGATAATAAAAATGATAAAAGTACTATTTTCACCATAAAAATGTGAAATTTATGATTGAAATAGTAAATTTTTCAAAAAGGGAAACAAAAACAACAAAAATAATAGAAATACAATAAATATAATAAAAATAATAAATTGCAGAATTAAAATAATAAAAATGATAAAAGTGCAATTTGTACCATAAAAACATTGACTTTATGATAAAAATAGCAAATTAAAATAAAAGCAAAAAAAATAACAAAAATGCAACAAATATAATAAAAATAAGAAAGGTGCAGAAATAAAATAATGGAAGTGATAAAAATGCAATTTTTGTCATAAAAACATTAACTTTATGATAGAAATGACAAATTTATCAAAAATGCAAATAAAACCAAGAAAATAATAAAAATGCAATAAATATAATAAAAATAATAAATATGCAGAAATAAAATAATGGAAGTGATAAAATGCAATTTTTATCATAAAAACATTATCTTTATGATAAAGATGACAAATTTATCACAAATGCAAATAAAAGCAAGAAAAATAATAACAATGCAAAAAATATAATAAAAATAAGAAATATGCAGAAATAAAATAATGGAAGTGATAAAAATGCAACTTTTGCTATTAAAAACATTAACTTTAAAATAAAAATAGCAAATTTATAAAAAATGCAAATAAAAGCAAAAAAATAATAAAAACACAACAAATATAATAAAAATGATAAATATCAAGAAATAAAATAATGGAAGACAAATATAATAAAAATGATAAATATGCAGAAATAAAATAATGGAAGTGATAAAAAAAATGTCATTTTTATCCAAAAAAAACGTTAACTATCTGATAAAAATAGCAAATTTATCAAAAATGCAAATAAAAGCGAGAAAAATAATAAAAATGCAATAAATATAATAAAAATGATAAGATGCAGAATTAAAATAATAAAAGTGATAAAAAAAATGACAATTCTACTAAAAAAACATCAACTTTATGATAAAAATGACAAGTTTATCAAGAGAAAGTATAAAAATAACAAAAATGATAAAAATGCAATAAAAATAATAAAAAAGCATAAAAAGCAATAACAATAAATAAAATATAGAATAAAATAATGAAAATGATAAATCTGTCATTTTTAAATAAAAGTATCAACTTTATGATGAATATGACAAGTTCACCAAAAAAAAATAGCATAAAAACAATAAAAATAATAAGAAGGCAAATAACATAATAAAAATGACAAAATATTATTTTCACCATAAAAATATGGATTTTATGATAAAAATAATAAATTTATCAAGGAGGAAAATAAAGAGAATGACTCAATTAATAAAAATGCAAAAATAACAATAAAAATGCTAACTTTACACCAAAATACCCATTTTTTTTATATAAAAAGAAAAATGATGGAAAATGATGGAAAATGCAAAGATAAATGCAAACACTCCTAAATCCACCCGAACTACCCACTCATTTTACATATCTTATTTTCAAACTTTAAATCACCACAAAAATCACAATTTTAACACAATACAATAACTAATAAAATAAAATGCAAAAATGATATCAAATGCAAAAAAGAAATAGATGAAGAAGAGAAAATACAATAAATGTTAATTTTTAATAAAAATAAATAGAGAAATCCTCATAGGGATCAGGGGATTACCCTGGATGCATGCTTTGACCTAGAATGAGTTAGGTTTGGAATTGTGGGTCTAAATCCTAAGAGAAAATGATTTTTGATTTGAGTCTTTAGATGTAAAGGGGTTCTCGAGTGCTTTAAGGGGGGAGAGAGAGAGCAAATTTGTCTTGGTTTCTCTCTCTAAGAGAGATTTTTTGACAAATGTGCCAAAAATTTCCCCAAAAAGGAAATTTTTTAGTTTTTAAGTTTGCAGGACTAACACCCACAATCTTAGGTCCATGACCCATGAGCTTGGGTCTTAGACCCACGCATGTGGGTTCTAACCCACGTGGCCCATCTATGGGTTAAATGACCCACGGTATAGGTTGGATGACCCATACTCGTAGGTCAGCTTATCCTATGGGCTTTTCACACCTTTTTTGGCTCATTTTGGGCCTAATATGGGTTTTTGATGTTTGGGTGCATATTTTTGGTTTTTTTCAGTTTTCTTCTCAATCTGAGCATGCTCGAGAAGACTCCTGAAGGAGCTTTCTCCTTGTCTGACAGACAGGAATCCCTCATCATTGAATTTTTGGGGAAACCACCAAAATTTAGGTATCAATAGTAATAATATCTGTTTAAAAAGAATGTTTGCAATTTGACACTTGTTGACTATATACTAAAAATTATAATGTTTTCAAAATAATGAAAGTTGTAAATTTTGTGCAATTATTATAATTCTCAAAACGGAGTTTACAATAATATAAATTCCATGAATAAATGATGCAGTTTTATGAAAAATTGATTTTATATCAAAATGTTTAAAAGTGCAGTTTTATATGAAAATGACAAAGAAATGTAATTTGAGTATTGAAAATATAATTATGAACATGAAAAATGACATTTTTTCATGAACTCATAAAAATGCAATTAGCATGCGAAGATAACATTTTGTAGTAAAAAAGAGTTTTTAAACAAAAATGGAGACTTTATGTAAAAATATGATTCTTAACATAAAATGCAATTTTTGATGCCAAAGTGCATAAATTTTTAACAATAAAGTGCTAAATTTTTAATAAATAATGTAAAATGCAAGCTAAAATTATGCAATTATGGCTTTTGTTTATAAAAATGATATTTCTTGGAAAGATCACATTTCAAGATTAGTAAATGCATAATAACATAGTTATAAAAATGTAATTAAAACAACAATTATCAAGCAGCAAGTAAAAGGGTCAAACTTCATCATATAAGTCACATCAAGTTTATCCTAATTTGCTGGCTAGCACAATAAAATAAAATAAAAAGAGAATACGAGTAGAAGAGAAAATGTAGTTAAAATAAATTAAATGTGTAAAATGATAATTTGAGTCCTCAGATCATGAACTAAGCTCGATTTAGAAGATGGAAATGATTGTTGTTCCAAAAAATGATACTTTCAAGCTATTTTCATTTAGATATCAAAATAACATGAAAAAAATTCTAATTAATATACCTTTGAAGCTTGCTTTGACAAAGATGACAGTCAGTTTGATTGTAAATAAGTTCTAAAAATCCTAAGAAAATAGAGGAAATTGGTTTAAAATTCTTAAAAATGGGTTTTCAAAGTCTTTAGTCCGACAGAGTTTTGGTACAATGTTTAAAACCTCTCCCTTGAAATGGAGAAAGAGTTTAGTGTATATAAAGATAGAAAATTTTTTATGTGTGTACATGCATTTGTGAGAAATGCATATTTATGCACGAGGAAGGAAGTGCACATGTAGGTGTGTGTAAGAGCATATGCCTAAGCATGAGGTGCAAGCCATAGGGCCATACGTATATGTGTCACACATGCTCTCACATGTGGTCATACGCACATTTGTGTGACTTCTAGGTTGTACGATTCTTACGAATGTTTTGACTCTAATGGTTTTTTAGGTTTTAAAAAGATATTTTGGACTTCCAACTTCAATTAATTAAACTTAGTTCAATGAAATAAGTACCAATTTAGTGAACTACACATTTAAGCAATGATTACTCAAAACACATGGCCCATAACTTTAGGAACTCATTTTGCTAAGTTAAGGTTTAATTAATTAATTTAGCGATCAATTCATCACCTCATAAGTTTGGTTTAAGTCTTTGGGTTTTTAGGGTTTTATATGCTTCATAGGTAGTACTAATCAATAAATTATATCATTTTTATAAATTATTTTCATCATTAGACTATAACTGGGGATAGTTAAATTTTGAGGTATGAAAGTTGCCCCATGCTTCACGTGTGTTGCATAGCATGCTAATTTTAATGTCAATACACATGGAGCAATATAGATGTAATGCAATGCAAGAACCATGGTTTACGGTACTTACTTGGTGATGCATTGTGTAGTCGTTAGATGTTGTTGTTACTTATTGTCTAGTCAAGTTACACTATATATCCTATATAAGGTGTGAGGCAAATGTTGTATAGCCTTCTAACGCATTAAAAAAAAGGTTACGATTGTGTCATATGGCTTTGCATGACACCAAATAATTTTTAGGGATTAGGCCACATAGATGTTTAAGGCACTTCGGGTGGATTGTTGTATAGCTCTCAGCTTTAAATGATAAAGAGCCATTACACAAGCCTACACTTTGTATAGTATAGCCTTAACCATCAAATAAAAGTCATATAGCCATATATCCTATGTAAGGCATCAGGAAAGAGAGAATTGTGTTTATGCCATATATTATATGTGAGTTATCAGGCAAAGTGATTGTTTTATATACCATGTATTTTATATAAGGTGTCAAGTAAAATGATTGTGATTATGTTATGTATCTTATGTGATGTGTCAAACAAAATGATTATAATTGTGCCATGTATCCTATATAAGGTATCAAATAAAGTGATTATAAGTGTACCACACATCCTATATGAGGCGTTAGGAAAAGTGTCTGTGGTTATGCCATAAATCCCTTACAATGCATCAGGCAAAGTATTTATGAATGAAATTACGCATGATGCATGATGCAACTTTAAGGATCACACATTATGAATGCAAATTTGGAACTTAAGTAAGAATGATAGTAAATTAGTAGTGCAATTCGAGATTCATACAAGAATGTCTTTAAAATACCTAAAGAATGAGGCAAGCACATAGTAATGATATACATTCAAGCACATATGGTGCAAAATGTAATAATAATCATTAACTGAGTTACAAATGATTATTAATATTTATTTTACAGTGATGATGTTATCTCACAAAACATGTCAGTGTTTAAGAGAGTAGAAGCATATTTGAGTGTACTTTATATGTGTGCAAAGATGTGCATAAACATGTGTGTGATGCATGATGCCATTTTAAGGATCATGCAATATGAATGTAAATTCAAGATACAAGAAAAAATGATAATAATGCAGTTTGGGGTTCACATAAGATTGCTATTAAAAGATTTATAAAATGAAACAAGTATGTGATAATGACATGTAATCAAGCATATGATATGTAGTTAAGTACATGAGATGTAGGTTAATATTGTGTCTTGTTCACCTTCTGATTTCTTTATAGGTATTTCTCAATCTTAATTAATGATGGCTTTTTAGAATTGTTATTAGTTGATTACAGCCCAAAGTCTTAATATTATTGCACAAGTAACTAATAATTGAATGAATGCCAAATGCATCACTAAATCAAAACTAAGGTGATATGACAAGTAGTTCAAGTCATGTATATCAAGAAATAATCAAATTGAGCTTGCTCCCTAAATCTATAATCTCTGACTAAGGAAATGATTTTTACCTAATGTATAAAATTTGTCTCCCATTTCCTAACTGTGGTCAGGTGGCGACTCCAAACTTATTGTTTAAGCCCAAATTTAAAATTTTTGCTAGCTCAATCTAGCCAATAGATAACCTTAAAAAGGAAGGAAAGAGAAGCCTCTAAAATTTTCTAGTGCATTGAGGAAGTGAAAATCTCTAGAATTTCCATTAAAAGTTAAGGACTCAAAGGAACTAAAGCATTGATGAAATGAAAATCTCCAGAATTTATTAGAGAAGTACCATGCAAGCAATACTATTTATAAAAGCAAGGAAGAATCAATCCATAATTATCAATAATCAACTAATTTAATAATCATTATCAATTATCACCAATTATAAATCACTATTTTCTAATTTTCAAATTACAAATATCCTTATTTTGTTTCTTTACTATTTTATTCAACTTGTAATAGTTTTTCATCAAAACAAAGTTTCCTTTTCATTGTCTTTATAACATATTTTGATTAAATTTATAAAAATCATATTGGAATCGAAACGAATTATGGTAAGAGAGTTTAAGTTTAAGAACCTATACAATTGTTTGAAAGAAGTAAGAATTCATTTAAGGAAAATTTCCTTTAGCATGCTTGACGCGATCAATTTAAAAAATTCATCGACAATCTTTTGGCATGCTCGGTGGGACACATTCCAACGAGATGAATATATTAAGAAGTGAAAAAGAAATTTTTGAAGTAAGTTAGTAGACTAAGAATTTGCTTGTAGAAACAAATGATCTATGTATACAAAATAATAAAGACCTCATGCCTTATGATCAAAATAAGAGTGAGGCACCTATTGGCTCTACAGGCTAAAATTTAGAGACTATTGATACTACTACAACTAGTAAGGATGTAAATGCTTTGGTTATTTTTACAGAAGAAATGAAACAAATACATAAATCAATATCACAAATGAACAGTGCTTTCTAAAGCTCTACATAAGTTAATAATTTTTTCAATAGTACTGTGTAGAAAACTTTGCAAAGATTACGAGTTCGTTTAACAAAATGGATGAAAAACTCTCCAAACAAGGAAGTGAGAATTTAGCTTTAAAAGCAATAGTCCAGCATCAGGAGGAGATTGAACATCCATTTGCTAAACCAAATTTTGATGGAATTCAAAATCATGATGATGATAACATTATAAATCTAGGCTTATGACCAAAGATTCATAATCCGGATATTATTTAGTAAGGAAAAATCTCAAGGGGCAACATTTCTCATAAGGAACAAGCAATTCCTCAAGGTCAAACACCAATTCCCTAAGGCCAATAAGTAATTTCCTAGGGACAAGAGCAAAGCACGGGGCCAACATTTCACTCAAGGAATAACCAATTTCTTAAGTAAAACACTAGTTCCTAAGGCTCAAATGTTGATTCATCAAGCCCATTTGCCTTCTCTTATAGCTCCCAAGGGTAGAAGCAAACTTGAATGCAAAAAGAGAGTCAATGATTATTAAGGGAAATCCTTTTTCACTAATGGCAATAATTAATTATATCAATATGGACATGGTCCTAAAAAAGATAATAAAGGAGAGGGAAGAGGTTTGGGACACATTTAGCCAACCATCTAAACAATATGACCTTGGGGAATCCATTATTCTAGCAGGTTGGGAGGAAGATTTAAAGATGGAAGCACAATGCAAAATAAATTTTAACACCCTAGTTAGAAACTAAACAAATTTAAAAACTTTTAGAGGCTTATACGAAATGGCAGACATTCAACAAAAGAGATAAGGGTCTTAGCTGCTAACTCCAAATAGGAGATCACCATTTATGTTAAACTTTATAGAGATAAATCATGCCAAAGGAAAAGGAACCACTTATAACAAGATTCAACAAAAAAACAACCAATATTTATAGTGCCACCACCTATTGCACCAAGCAAACAATGGCATTAAGAGGAACACAAAAACTTTCCTCAACCACTAACTCATATATAGAAAAAAAGATTGCAAAGGCAAAGAGCAGCTGTAAGGAGACAGAAGGAACATAAGGTCTAACCTAATGCTAAGGCCAAGATCATCACTAAAGCTATCAAAAGGTTTAGCTTCAAACACAAAGGAGTTTGAGGAAGATATCAATTAGGAAACTTCTGGTACAATAACCTTGAGTGACATAAAAAATCACTTTAATGGTATTACAATTCAAACCTCTCAAAGAATGGCTTTTGAAAAGCTATTTGTGAAGATGACAAAGTACAATACTAAGTTAACTAAGGCTCATCATAAAAGGGTGGCTAATGCAATATTGGTTTTACTAATTGAAATTACCATTGATGGAAAAAAGTCTCTAAATGCCTTCTCTGTATTGGATACAACTACAATACCAAATTTAGGGAGGGATTTTTTTTCTTTAGAGTCAAAAATATTTTTCCTACTATATGGAAAAATAAAAGTTAAATAAATAAAATAAGTTATTGGCCTTTGGCCATAAATTTGCCCCTTAGTAGTAATATTTTGCTTTTTCAATTTTAAAAATTCGTTTGATAATCATTATCTAAAATAAATAAAGTTTGAATTTTACAAGTTTGGCATGTTAAAATTTCTTTTTCTTTAGTACGTGAATAAGTTCTATGAATGGTAATGTAGTGATGAAATGTCAGTGCCATAATGGCTAAAAATTGAATGATTTTTTTCTATAAAGTAATGCTTGGCCGTGGTATGAACAGTGATGCATGAGTTAATGATGATCTAGGAATTTCAATAGGACATCCTTGGTGAGAAAAAAGAGACAAGCAAATACAAAGAAAATCCCTAGGGAAACTATATTAAAAAAAATACACAAAGAAGTAATCTTGCAAATGGAATTTGGGCATCCTTTAAATTCCAGAAGCCAAGATTTTTTTTTAATAATGGAAAAAGTCAAGTGAAACAGATATGTACAACTTTCCCAAACAAAATTTCACATTTTTTAGGGAGCTCTAGAGAATTTCACTATAATTAAGTAAAGTACTTTCCCAAGAAAACATAATGTATAAATCATTATAAATTATTGGCTAAAGATGCAAAATTCTGCACTTTATTCAAATGGTGAAAATATTTTCAAACAAATCATGTAGCTAATACATATTGCTTGAAAATTAGTGAGGTTTTACTCATGAACTATGAATTTTTCAAAAGCCTTGTACCATTCCTAAGTGGACTCTAGTTGCATTGCTAAACTAGAAAGGATTTCTTTAAAGTTAAAACAAGGATATTTGGCTTCACCAGAGTTGGAAAATTTTGAACATATACAAAGGTAATATGACAATATGCACAAGATATACTTCACCAAAGTCCTAAGCCTACCTAATAATTAATTTGTTAGTGCAAGTTAAATGATACACAAACATAACCATCTAAGGAATTAATGTATAAATAATTCAACTTAATTAGCTCCAATAAATGATAAATTTCATTAGAACAATTTTGGCAATATACTACTAAAAGAAATTATGGTGGATGCTCAAATTTGAAAAAAAAGTTAAGATGGTGTAATTCACTTTACCAAGGCAAATATTGCAAACTTCCATAAGATAAGAATACATGTTGCAAGAGAGGCCTAAACAAGACTATTAGGCATTATAATCAACAAAATAATTTGATTTTCACTTAGGGAATTCAAGCTACAGTTGTAAAATTACTCAAAGTGATTTAGAAACTATTTAGACTCATAAAATTTTTTGCTAAAAATATTCAAATTTTTGGCACGCATCAGAGCAATTTTATCAACATTCAAATAAGAATAAAGTTGTGAACAAGAAAAAAAAGAGGAGGCCAAGATAGTTACCATCATGAAACTTTATACAAGCAACAAAGAAATAACAATAAAAAAATTTTTGGCATAGAGTGGCAAAAAATTTTAAAAAAAATTCAAGGCACAAAATTAGCAAGATTTTCTATCCAAAGGTTCAAGTTTGCATATTATTTAGATTTTAAAAACTAAAATTATGACAAAGAAATTACTTTTGGCTTATTAAACTAAGAGTTCATGATTTATTTATACAAAATCAGTAGGAAGAAGTTATTTTGGCATCTTGTTTGCCAAAATAAACCTAATTCACAAAATCATCATATAAAAAAGCTATTAGACCCTTAATTTTTTTTTTTTTAAACAACAAACATGAATCATGTAGTGAGCTTGGTGAAATAGCCAAAATAAGTTAAATTTAATCAATTAATTAAATTTTTTTGGCTAAAATAGAACAAAAAATTAATATAATTCAAGAACACAAAAAATCATCAAGCAAAAAAAGGTGCCAATCAAAAGGGAAAAACCGATTAAATCATTCAAAATTTAATTTTTTTGGCTAAATAAAAAAATCTAATTATCAAACAAATAAGAAGCAAAATCTCATCTTCTCAAGAACAAAAATACAAAAATTTCATCTTTAAGAATCACCAACAAAATAATGGTAAATTCAAGCCACAAATAATAATAAATTTAATACTACAAGTATTAAAGAGTAGATAAATAACAATCTCAAAATTGATGCCCTAAGGAACATACCCATTCAAAATTAAACAAAGAAAAATCAAATTTACCTTGTTTGGCTCTCCTAAAATAAATTTTGAGCTGAGATTGTTGAGAATTGCTTTAGAGATTGATGTGAACTGGTTTGAATATGTTGCAAAGGTGGCAAATCCAATGAGAGGAGTGACTCCGGTTGAAGAATAAGATAGAGCTATAGCTTTGTGATGTGTGTGTGGGTCGATTGTGCCAAATTGTGGGATGATACTTTGAGGAAGGCTTGGTTACTACGTGGTGGTTCGATCGGAGGGAGGATCACCTACTCGCTACTTGCTAGTAAGGGCACTATTCTACACGTTGGAGTAACCTCATGATTGCTTTGGGCTAACAAAGGTTAAGGCAACAACTTTGATGTGTGCTGCGGAGAAGAAGGTAGCAACTTCGTAGGTTCAATGATGATGACTTGTTATTTGACAATGGTAGTTTACAATAAAAAGTGGATAACATTCGACTATGGTGATGGCATAGTGGAGGCTTGGGCAAGTGAGGAAGCAAGATAGTGATGGTAAGTAAGAGAAAAAGCTTATGAATCTTAGGGAAAATTAAAATTTCAAGTTTTAGTATTTTGGGTGTTGTGATTAGTCCAAGAAATTGGAAAATTTAAAGTGGGTATCCTAGATTTTAGGCAATCAAGTGTTTAGGTGCTTAAAATTGAAAAGCGTTTGAGAAGAAAGATAAAGGTTGAGAAATATTTAGTAAAAAAAAAAGCTATATAGATCTTTCTTACCTTGAGCTCTTAAGAACTTTAAAAAAATAGGAGAAATTGGTATAGATCTTATTATTAGTGATATGCATTATGTCAAACATTTGTGATTATGTATTGACTTTCTTATTTTATTAATAAAGAGGTATTTCATTATCATTTAATTTTATGATAATTATATAAATGGTTAATTCTTACTAAGGCCATCAAGTATGTGACTTGATAGTAAAACCCTGAGATTAAAATAAGAGTTCTATTCTAATTATCCCTAGCCATTTATACATACTAAAGTATTAAGGCTAGTATGAAGTTGACTGATGGTTATGTTTTACTAATCATGAATATGAGATATTAAGTCAACTCATAGGTATATGATAAGAGATCATGTACTGGATTGACCCACTATGAAAATACTACATAGATTATTGTCATAAGTATTTCTCATCACAGTAATTTTATTTCAATCCTTTGACCTTAAAATCATCATGGATTTCTACATAGCTATTTTATGTTTTGACACATTCTAACATTGTCTTTAACCGGACAATTAAATAGGATGTTGTTGGATATGAAATTAGTTATGTGAGGAATGTGAGTGATTCAGAAGGAATTTATCCCTCATTAATATGAAAAAGATATCTATAAGCCCCTTGATAAGATAGATTGAAGGAAAATGCATGGCCATGCTGAAATGAATTGATAAAGAGTTATCATTTTCAGTCTACTTGGAATCAAGTCATAATATTGAACTATATAAGGATGACATTCTATGTCTTATGTTCAATTAGGATATCATGTGATAAAGGGACAATAAAATTCACTGTAATTAGGTTATGTCGGATTATTGATTTCACATGAATTGGGTAGTCATAATATCTTGCTAGAGGCCACTTATGACTTGTAGGCCTAAATAGAGATTTAGGCCCACTGCCAATGTTATGTGAACCTACAGGGTCACACACTTTAGAACAAGCCCAAAACGAATTAGGGTTTAATAAGCCCAAAATAAACTTTAAGGAAATAAGTAATTAAAGTGTTTTATTTATTTATTTATTTGTTTATTTATTTAAGGTAAATGTTATTTTAAATAAATAAATAAGATATTATTTCTGATTTATTTTTAAATAAAATCAGAATATAATAAATAGAAGTTACCAAAAGGTCATTGGTAGGTGAAACCCTAATTTGGAGTCTATAAATATGTTATATTCTCTAGGGTTTAATACACTTGTTTTTCTTGCCTCCAAAATGGTTTTCTCTCTTCTTAGAAAATAAAGACAGAGTTTTTCTTTTGTTGTTAATTTGTGAGACAATCAATAAAGTTACTAGCACATGCTCAAATTCATTTTGTGAAGGGTTTTTCATATGGATACCTATAGAGGACGCATCCTTTTGGAGACGTCTAGATCTGAACAACT
Source organism: Mallotus nudiflorus (assembly GCA_947683625.1). NCBI lineage: Eukaryota > Viridiplantae > Streptophyta > Magnoliopsida > Malpighiales > Euphorbiaceae > Mallotus > Mallotus nudiflorus. The sequence goes on along the minus strand of CANTUR010000013.1, from coordinate 290,535 downwards.
AAAGCAAAAAGGCTCGAGGTAAGGTGTCACTAGTGTGAACCTCCTCTCGTCCTTCCAGAAAATCTTGCCTCTTCTACATTTTGGTGAGATTCTTGAAACCCTAGAGTTAATTAAGTAGTCAAATTACATGGATCCAGGTTTGGGAACGTGATAAATTTTTAATTTTCCACTACGTTGGTATCACGAAACCCCAACAGTGGTATCAAAGCCACTTGTAATTCGATTAATTCATTCTATGTATATGTGATATATGTTAGGGTCTATAATTCATTTTTTAAAAGGGTTTTCAAAATTATCAAAAAGAGTTTTGATTTGTTTTGTGACAATTCTTAGTAATCTATTTGAAAACGAAATTAAACATTAATTTGATTAATGTTTATAATGGTTTAATGTGATTAAACTAAAAGCAGTTTTTTGATTTATGAATTCAGAATGTTGTTTCATGAAAAATGAATTCAATATACTATTTTACTGAAAATGAATTCTGTATGATGCTTTTATGAAAAAAAAACTAAGTATAATGTTTTATTAATGCGATTTAATGAAACAGAAATTCTATTTTCGAAAACCTAATCACTTAAGGATTTATATCTATTATGTATTCTGTTTTGATTAATATGATTAATTGAAACATCATATTTGTTTTCTGTTTTCATTAGGAAAATCATTTTCTATTTTGATCAGGAAAATCATTTTTGATTAAATCTGAAATAGAAATTTTGTGATTATGCAGATTATGTGTTAAGGGCAATCTGTTTAAATGTTAAACAGATTATGCAGAATGGATTTTTTTTATACAGATTCATTCAACCTGTAATTTTGATTACAGAAATTAGGGTTTTCTTAATGGATGCATCTGTTTTAAAAAAAATTATTTTTGATATGTTTTGAATGGATTTTTCAAATTGTAATTGTATTATTACCTAGGTTTGACCTTTGATCTTCATATTGGCTTATGTAGATCAACTTAGATTTAGGCCATGCTATGTCACATTTATTTTAGTTATTATGTATGTGATGCCATGTATATAATGCCATGCAATACAACATAACAATAACTAAATAAGATTAAATAAAGACGAACCCTCATTTAATATTAAGTCATTATAATGCCTCCCATAAATTCAACACTTGTCGAGCCTTAGATTATTATATATGGGCCTGCCAAATCAGGGTGTATAAATTTATCTAGGGAAGGCAAATTGGATAATGGTGCTATCCAAACGTTTGATATGGTTTGACTTAACTAGGTTATCAAATTGGTTTTGGGCCTAGGGCATTAGATGGGATTTTTAGCCATGACATGTGATGTCAAATCCCATACCATCCAAGAGTTACATGAGATGTAATTAATAAGAGTTGTCTACCTAAATAACCATATTTTAGGTGATGAGCCAAAGCTCACTTAGAGTATGGTAAAATATGGATCTTAGCCCACTAAAATTTGTAAATTAACTTAGAGGGTTATTGATTTAAGTAAATTTAGTAGGATTTTTTAATTATGCCTCATACATATTTAATAAAAATACTGAATGGACTTTGCACATATTTGTTATAGATAATGACTTCAAACACTACACCTACCATGTCATTGCGATTGATCCTTGAGAAGGATAAGCTCAATGGGACTAACTTTCTTAATTAGTACAGAAACCTAAGAATTGTTCTTAGGCATAAGAGAAAGGAATACATCCTTAATCAACCCATCCTTGAGGAACCAGCTACCAATGCTTCTAGAGCATAAAGGGATGCTTATAATAAGCATCTCAATGATTCTACTGATGTCACTTATGTTATGCTTAGATGTATGAAGTCTGAGCTACAAAAACAGCTGATGGAAATGGAGGCTTATACTATGATAGGCCATCTCAAGGAAATGTTCTAAGAGAAAGCCAGAATTGAAAAATTCAATAGCATCAGGGCATTGCTTTCCTACAAGCTAACTACTAGCAGCTCTATTAGTCCTCATGTTCTCAAGATGAAGGGTCATCTTGATCACTTGGACAAGCTTGGTCTTAAGATTGAACAAGAACTGGCTGTGGATATTATTCTCCAATCTTTGCCTGAAGCTTATGATAGCTTCGTTATGAATTTCAATATGCATAGTATGAAGAAGACTATTTCAGAGTTGCATGGGATGCTGAAAACTGCTGAAAAGAACATTAAGAGTAACACCAAGGATGTTCTCATGGTCAATAAGGGAAAGGGGATGAAAAGGGTTGGAAAGGGCAATGTCTTTAAAGGCTTTCAGAAGCCTAAGCCTAAATCCAAACCTAAACCCAAAGCAAAGGAAGGAATTTGCTTTTTCTGTAATGAGCCAGGCCATTGGAAAAGAAATTTCAAGCTCTATTTGGAGGATTTGAAGAATAAAAAGGGTGGTGAGACTACCTCTTCAGGTATTCAAGCTATAGAATTAAATTTATCTACTTCTGATTCTGATTCTTGGGTATTAAATACTGGATTAGGATCTCACATTTGTACAAATGTGCAGGGTCTAAAAAGGAGTAGATCATTGGCAAGAGGCAAAGTGTACCTACGAGTTGGCAATGGAGCAAGAGTTACTGCTTTAGCTGTAGGAACTTATGAGTTACCTTTACCTAGTGGACTTGTTTTATCTTTAGAAAATTGTTATTATGTACCTACTATGCGTAGGAATATTATTTCTGTTTCTTGTTTAGACAAGAAAGGTTTTAAATTTATTATTAAGAAGAATAAATGCAGAATTTATCAGGATAACATTTTCTATGGATATGCTCCATGCACTAGTGGACTTTATGTTTTAGATGCTGAAGACACTAATGAAATGCCAATCTATAACATTGATACAAAGAAGTCTAAATCTAATGATTTAAACTTGACCTATCTCGGGCATTGTCGTTTAAGCCATATAAATGAGAAACGCATTTCAAAGCTACACCAAAATGGGCTTTTAAATTCATTTGATTATAAATCATTTGATACAAGTGAATCTTGTTTACTTGGAAAAATGACTAAAAAACCTTTTACTGGACAGAGTGAGAGGGCTAATGACTTATTGGGCCTAATACATTTTGATGTATGTGGACCATTAAGCTCAACTGCTAGAGGAGGTTTTTAGTACTTTATAACTTTCATAGATGATTTCAGTAGATATGGTTATCTCTATCTAATGAAACATAAATCTGAATCTTTTGAAAAGTTCAAAATTTTCAAGAATAAAGTACAAAATCAACTTGGTAAAAATATTAAAACACTAAGATCTGATCGAGGTGGTGAATATTTAAACCAAGAATTTATAGATCATTTTAGAGATTATGGGATTGTTTCATAATTGACTCCTCCAGGTACACCACAATGAAATGGTGTGTCTGAATGCAGAAATCAAACTTTATTGGATATGGTTCGATCTATGATGAGTCAATATGATCTTCCAATCTCTTTTTGGGGATATGCTTTAGAAATTGCTGCATTCATTTTGAATAGAGTTCCATCGAAGGCAGTCGAAAAGACACCATATGAGACATGGACTGGAAAAACTCCCAGTTTGTCTTTTTTTAAGATTTGGGGATGTAATGCATTTGTGAAGCATCAAATCTCAGATAAACTAGCACCAAAATCTGACAAATGCCTTTTTGTGGGATGTCTTAAAGAAACTAAAGGATATTACTTCTACAATGCATCTGAGAACAAAGTGTTTGTGTCTCGGAATGGTGTATTTTTGGAAAGAGAGTTTATTTCCAAAGGAACCAGTGGGAGTATAATGCAACTTAAAGAAATTCAAGGCCTATAAAATAGCATTGTACCTGATATGGAACCGCAGCTGAATCAACAAGTAGTTGTTGAGCTTGCACAAGTACTAGAAGGCCCAAGGAGGTCTGGTAGGACATGTCAAATCCCCATGAGATATGGATTTCTCATAACCGGTGATAATGATATGTTAATTATGGATCAAAATGAGCCCACATCCTATCAGGAGGCCATAAATAGTCATGACTCTGAGAAATGGCTTGAAGCCATGAGATTAGAAATACAATCCATGTATGATAATCAAGTATGGACCTTGATTGACCCAAATGATGGTTTAAAAACTATTGGGTGCAAATGGGTTTTCAAAAAGAAAACTGACATGGATGGCAATGTGCATACCTTTAAGGCAAGACTGGTTGCAAAAGGTTTCAAACAAACACATGGTATATACTATGATGAAACATTTTCACCAATGGCTATGCTAAAATCTATTAAAATTCTCCTTGCCATAGTTGCATACTATGATTATGAGATATGGCAAATGGACGTCAAAATAGCATTTCTTAATGGAAACTTACTTGAGGATGTGTACATGACACAACTAAAGGGTTTTGTCAGTCCTGAGAATTCTAGAAAGGTACGCAAGCTTCAAAGATCCATTTATGGATTAAAGCAAGCATCTCGGAGTTGGAATCTTCATTTTGATGAAGTAGTCAAAGAATTTGGCTTCATTAAAAATGAAGATGAACCTTGTGTATACAAGAAAGTTAGTGCGAGTGCTATTGTGTTTTTAATGTTGTTTTTAATGTTGTATGTGGATGACATACTGCTCATTGGAAATGATATCCCTATTTTACAAAATGTTAAATCATGGTTAGGGAATTATTTCTCAATGAAAGACTTAGGTGAAGCTGCTTATATATTAGGCATCAAGATCTATAGAGATAGATCTAAAAAGGCTTACTAGCCTAAGTCAAAGCACTTATATTGATAAGGTATTGAATAGGTTTAATATGTAAGATTCCAAGAGAGGATTCTTGCTAATGTTGCATGGCATTAGTTTCCCGCTGACTCAGTGTCCTATGGCACAAGATGAGCGAGACCGCATGAGTAAGATTCTATATGCTTCTGTTATTGGATCTATCATGTATGCAATGTTGTGTACTCGACCTGATGTTTCATATGCCTTAAGCACAACGAGCAGATACTAGTCAGACCCAAGTGAAAGTCACTGGACAACAGTTAAAAATATCCTTAAGTACTTGAGAAGAACTAAGGATGCATTTTTACTATATGGTGGTCAGGAAGATGAGCTAGTTGTAAATGGTTACACAAATGCTAGCTTCCAAACTGACAAGGATGAATTTGAAGGATTCAAGTAATGGCCAAAGTGAATTTTATGAAAATTAAAATTTAAAAGAGGAATTTTATGGGAAATTTAAAAGAGAATTTGAAGATGTGTAGAGAATAAGTATTTTGAAGGAGAAAATGATATAAATAGTTACTTTCTTTATAAATTTGAAAAATTAACTTAGGTGTTGTGATATTTGAAGAAGTTAAAGAATAGGTAAAGGAGAGAGAAAGAAATTAAAATTTGGAAGATGAATTTATTAGCAATTTGAAATAAAAAGAGGAATTTTTAATGTAGAGATTTTATTTTTCGAAATTTTAAAAAAAAAGAGCCTTGTTTTGGATACTGTAGGCACTCGATTTGATCAGCAAATAATAGGGGGACAAACTGCAAATGCTCGGTTGGGTCAGCCCACAATAAAGCTCAGTGATGAAAGCACGCGAAACTTGAATGCAAGAAAGCCCAAAACCGTTTTGAGGATGGACTTGAAAGCTAGGACCCAAGTCTAAGCCTAAACCTAAACAAGACAAGACTTTAACCCATCAAAATGAGCCCAAGCCCATTCTAGCCCATTGGGCCAGCTTTAGGTCAAGGTCAGTAAGGTGACGCCTTTATAGGATGAGGCAATGCCTCATTGAAGAGGCACTACCTCTTCACTTGCCACTTACCTTTGCATTAAGTGCAGAGGTGACAATGGTGGTCAAGTGAAGGTGGGCCCTACACCTTATAGACTTGAACTTATATGAGAGTAAGACTTTTTAGGTAACAAAATGAGAAAAAAGGAGAGAAATGATGGAAATGAAAAAGGGGATGTCTTGTCAAAGCTTAGGTCACTAAAAAAGAGAAGGGAGAAGGAAAGGATTGGGATGGTTTTAGATAACCATTAGAAAGGAAGAAAAAAAGGCTCTAAAACAAGAGAAAAAATAAGGACTTAAAGAAGGAAAGAGAGAAAAGCTTGAAAGTCCTATCCCTCAAGAAGAAGAGGTGATCTTTTGCATTCAAAGGGAAAATAAAATCAAAGCAAGCTTCTGAGGGCCAATCATTTTGCGAAACAAGCTTATAAAGTAGTAAAAATCTCATCTTTTCTTATTAAGTGTGCATTATTACATAGAATCTTTATTTATTTCCTTGATTGTTTAAATGTATAGTTTATTTCATGTATGTTATGTTCATAACATGTTGATTTGAGTTCATAAGTATTGATGTAAATTTAGCTACTTATATGCATGATTTAGACTAGCTTAACATTCAACTAGTTCGTAAAGTCATTTTATGTGCCTGGTGACTAAGGGATGTCTTAGTGAAGAGGCATCACCTCTTTATGCTAAGGCGATGCCATATCGCCTCTATGCAAAGGGGCAATGCCCCATTGATGAGGCATTCGCCATATCAACAGGGGTCAACATGTTTATGTCCTTAATTTCAAGTATATTTCATATGATTTACTTATTCTACTTACTTTCATGCCTTATATTTACAATCCTCTTTTATATAACTACCTTATTACCATGCTTGGACCAAAATATTTATAAGTTTGTCCTTGCTTTATTTATGCATGTTTGGTATTATTTTGAACTAACTTTATGGTTTAATCTTATAGAACTTTTATCTATATTAAAGACTAATATTGTGCCTCATTGAAGAAAATCATGGAATGACTCTTAGTCATCACTTGAGCACCCTCTTTAAGTTTCCTTTAAGTTCATTTATATTGATAGTTAGTTTATTTTCAGTTTTCCTTTGGTTTATTTTTAGTTTATTTTCTACTTACTTTACCTTAACTTGCACAAAGTGTTCTAATCCTTAATCCCTTCCCCCATTTGATTTAAGTGTATTTTTGTAAATTATTTTTTTTTTATGAATATCGGGACCAAATACATGAAATTGAATTAATGTGCAAATTCAAACTTTAATATAAAATATGACAAATTGTTTGAAGACAATTGCAATTCCATGCTAATAAAGAAATAATAAAATAATTAAAGGTAATAAATTATAAAAACACAAATGGAGACCAACCGCAAGGTTAGGTGGGCATTTAAAAGCCCATACCTAGTTTCCAAAACTAGTTCTCTAATGACAGCTGATGGGAACCTCCATGGAATACAATTGTCGTATAAGTGTGTCTCGGCTTTTATCCTGGTGGTGACTTCATCTCCTATTAGGCTTTATGACCTATTTTGTATTTCCTATAGGCCTCAAGTCCATATAGTGTCGTGGTCGCAAAACACTTAGGCACACACTAAACCCCGCTACCTACAATGGGAACTCTGCTAAGGATAGAGGAACTGATTCTAAGTGTTTTGTAATTTATTAATTTTAATTATTCCTCTATTTCTTTTAAATTTCTATTGCCTTCATTATACATTTTCATACAATGAGCACTCAGTCCCTAAATAACTTAATGATAGTCATTGCTTTGTTGCTTATGTTTCACTTAAACCTTGCTGTGGAGTATTTGATTATTATCACTTATAGCACTTACTTATCCATGTCGCATGGACCCTTGAGTAGGGAGATGTAATGGATGCATATCACTATAAGAACCTAAGACTTTTTCACCTGAGACTTAGTTCATATAATGACCTAGCAACTTCCTTTAAGATATTCTAAAATGCATGTGTTTGATGCTATATGGTGGACCTTGGCATAAAATCTTGGCCCATTATAAATGGACTACGTTAAAGTAGGACTTTCATGCCTCTATGACCCGTTATGATGGACCTTTTTTTTATACAAAGGCATGTTACTTGTTTGTTCATCTTGAGAGTTATCTTGCATATGTCGATTTTGTTATCCCTCATTGATAATTAAAACCCAGATAAAAAATCCTAGAATAAGAAACTCGCTATTGAATATGTGTGTGGGAGGAATTAGGGTGGAAGTAATCATGCAAAAATTCATTGCTTATTTGTTTATTTGTCTATTTCTATTTATGTAATAAAAAAATTTTACATTTCATGCATACATGACATTCATTACAACTTTTAAAAATGCATGTTTCCTAGCCATAAAACCTCTTCTTATTTGGAAGCAGATCAAAGGAATTTGGCCTACTAATATCATGGATCTAATCAAATAGTTAAAACCACTTGACAGAGAGAGCAAGATCGCAGGACCTTCCAATTTTGATATTAAAGCTTTCAAGAAAGAACTATTAAAAGAGATCGAGGATGACATGCAATAAATGGTTAGGGATATGTTTATGGAAATGATAGGAAAGATGCCTATAAATGGAGAAGACTTTGAAACTAAAACTATTATTGGTAAGCCATTTAAAGAAAAATTAAAAGCATCAATAGATCCAATATAGTTAGAATGGATGAAAGATGTGCAAAGGCAAATGGATCAACTGCATATTACAGTGAGGAAGCACGAATTCAATCCTAACTTTGCTGACCTAAATCTAGATTTGGAGAAGGAAGAACCATTGCCCCCGAAATACAAATTCCCAAATATGAAAAAAAATACTCTAGCATTAATGATCCTCACCTGCACCTGAAGAAGTATGTCACTTACATGAAGGCCATTAGGTTGTCAAAAGCTCATCAAACAATTTTCATTATCTTTGGAAGGAGCTGTTATCAATTGGTACTACACTATGGATGGATAGGTCTAACAAGACTAAAAGGAGTTATGCTCAATCTTTATCAAACAATTTGGGCTAAACTCTCAGTTAACGAGCTACATAATACAATTCAAAGACCTAACAAGCCCTTTATGAGCTTCTTAGATAGGTGAAGAGGGAAGTTGGCTCAGATAAAGCATAGGCCTGCAGAATCATACTAGTTGATTATAGCCATAGAAGCCTGCATTCCACCTATGGCTAACAAATTGAAGGACATGGGCATAAGGGACTTCAAAGAGTTATAACACTTCCGAGTGCAAGTTGAAGGTAACTTGAATTTAGACATTCATGAGTAGTTGTTTGTTAGTTGAGACTATAATAACTCATAACCATATTTTACTACACCATTTTATATTTAGTGCTAAATAATGTTTTGATTGTCTAATTTACATGAGTATGAATTTCTTATAATTGTGCATGTGATCTTATGCTTGAATGAGAGAGAGGTTTGAAAAAAACCCATAAATTAAGAGGGCTAAAATATCAAAATTGACTTTTAAGATTTTCTTTGGGCGCATTCAACTTCATTTTTCCCTGAAATAAATTCCTCATATTCATTAAGAAAAGAAAAGAAAAAGGAAAAAAATTGAAAAGAAAAAGAAAACAGAAAAGAAAAATGAAGGAAAGTATGGGGAAATAAAAAGGAAAATCTTTATTTGTGCCACCAACATTTGAAAAGTTCTTATTCTTAAATAAAACTCCCACCAATTGTGAGCTAAAAAATAGTTGGTCAGAAAACCCGCAAAGGGCTGATCAATAATGAGCATAATGTGGCATGCCTGATTATAACAAAGGAGTAATCATGTAAAGATAGTCATGACTAACATATTGTTAGCACATAAAGTGTTAGACATGAACTCGTAAGTTTTGCAGTAATCAACAACATGAGTGACATCAATGTTTGATGACCAGTAGTGAGAGTAGTTAGCAAATAAAGTGACAATATAAACATCAAGCATAACAAAAGTGACCGACCATCGCCATCAATTTGCAACCACCCAGCTAGGTTAAAAAATCCTACAAAGGGAGCAATCTAGGTAAAAGAGGGAAAATAAAAAGGAAAAAAATGAAAGACCCAGCTAGGTTCAAAAACTCCTAAAAAAGGAGTGACCTAAGCAAAAGAGGGAATATAAAATGAAATCGGTTGCATTCTCATTCTAAAAAGAGCAGTTTAAATTATCATGAAATTCTATTTTATGATGCAAGATCAAAAGAGTCCATTAATTCTCAACTAGGGGGCAATTTTTGAAATAAGTTGAGCTTCATCATAAGTAATAGAGATTTTTCATCAAATCCTTAAACTAGGGGGTAGACAAAGTATCTTTCCTCACCCTAGGGGCCAAACACGATCATCCTATGAAGGTGGCCGAGCAAGGGGGAATCTGTTATCGTAATCCTAATTTAATCATAAGAGGGTCCTAATTTCTGTTATGTTTGGATAGACTTAACTTTTGGATTCAGATTCTTTAATGGAAGGAGGGCCAATTCCTAAAGACTAGCATTAAATATAATGAAATTTGACTAAATCATTTAAGATTTATTGTTTTCTCTTAGATAATGCATACATAAAATTTTTTGCAAGAATTATTTTGACATTTCATATATGTGCACATTAGAATAATACATGTCTTTTACAAATGTTGCGCACACTATATGAGCTTGTGTTGTCAAATTATTTTTGAGGACTTTCAAAGACCATGATCATGCATACATTAGCATTGAATCTTTCAGATGTGTTTTTAAAGTAGGCTAGCTCTTATGCATAGGATACAGTCCTGCTATGTTGATTTCACCTGACACTTGTGAGGCTACATGGCTTATTTTATATTGATCTTGTTTTATTGTCTCCGCATAGTGCCCTAGAGGCTATATGGCACCTTTTGTTTGTCTTTATTTGATACATATTTTTTTTGTTCTGCTTGACATCCCGAGGCTATAATGGCATGTTTAATTATTCTGCCAGCACCCTAAAGGCTATATGGATTATTTTGGCTGATTTTGCCTGACACCCGTGCAACTATATGGCCTATTGTGATTTCATCTGCTTGAATCCCCAAAGGCTATATGTCATTTTTTATTTATTCTTATTCTTACTTGATTCCCTTAAGGCCATATGGTATTTATTGTTTTTAATTTCCTTAGACGCTTACATGGCTATATGACTTCTCTTGTAATTCTCGCCTAATACTTGCATAGTTATATAACTTCTTTTATGTTTTTCTCGCTTAATGCATGCATGGCTATATGGCTTTTCTTATGTTTCCAGCCTGACACCTACATGGCTATATGGCTTCTTTTGTGTTTTTCCTGCCTGATGCCTGTATAGCTATATGGCTTCTCTTGTGTTTCCCATTTGACGCCTACGTGGCTATATAGCTTCTTTTATGTTTTTTCACCTGACACCTGCATAGCTATATCGCTTTCCTTATTGTTCTCTTCTCTTGTCCCATGTTTTCTTATCAAAGATTTAATGAGTGGCTGATCAAGATGAACTTTTGAGGATCACGGTCACATTTCCCATTAAAAATTCATTTCCCAATTTGATCGGCCCATAATAGGGGTAGACTGTAGACACTCAGTTTGATCAGCCCATAGCTAGGGGTGAGCTGTAGATTTTCTTTGATTGAAATATCTAGATTGAGGGACTACCTCTTAGGCCAAGAAAACCCGAGGATGACGACATGAGTTTCCCATTTCAAAGAATACCTCTTAGACCGAAAAAATTGAGGATGATGGCATGATTTTTTTATTATAGGGACTACCTCTTGGGCCATGAAAATCCGAGGATGATGGCGTGACTTTCCCATTCCAAGGACTACCTCTCGAGCCAAAAAAACCTGAGGATGATGACATAAGTCTCTCATTCCAAGGATTGCCACTCAGGCCAAGAAAACCCGAGGATGATTATATGAGTGGCTAAGAAAACCCGAGGATGATGGCAAGAGTTTCCTATTCTGGGGACTGCCTCTCAGGCTAAGAAAACCATAGGATGATATCATGAGTCTCTTATTCTAAGGACGGCCTCTTAGGCCAAGAAAATTGAAGGATGATAGTGTAAGTTTCCCATTCCATGGACTGCCTCCCAGGCCAAGAAAACCCAAAGATGACAATGTGAGTCTCCTATTCCAGGGAGTGCCTCTTAGGCTAAGAAAACCCTAGGATAGCAGCATAAGTTTTCTGTTTCAAATAAGTGGCTGATCAGGCCAAGAATACCCAAGGAACATGGTCACATTTCCATACATCTTACTCAATATTAATGAGTAGCTGATTGGGCTAAGAAAACCCAAGGAACACGCACGAAAACCCAAGGATGATGGCATGAGTCTTCCATTCCAAGGATAGCCTCTTAGGCTAAGAAAACCTGAGCATGATGGGCATGAGTCTTCCATTCCAAGGACATCCTGTTAGGCCAAGAAAACTTGAGCATGACGGCGTGTGTTTCACATTCCAAGGACTACCTCTCGGGCCAAGAAAATTCGAGGATAATGACATGAGTTTCCCAATTCAAGGAATACCTTTTAGGCCAAGAAAACTCAAGGAGTGAGTTTCCTATTCGAGGGATTACCTCTCAGGCAAGAAAACCTAAGGATGATGACATGACTTTCCCATTTCAAGGATTGCCTCTTGGGCTAAGAAAACCAGAGGATGACAACATAAGTTTGTCATTTTAAAGACTACCTCTCAGGCCAAGAAAACCCGAGGATGATAATGTGAGTTTTCCATTCTAGTGACTGCCTCTTAGGTCATGAAAACTTGAGGATGATGGCATCAGTTTCCTATTCTAAAAACTGCCTCTCGAGCCAAGAAAACCCAAGGATGATGGTGTGAGTCTTTTATTCTAAGGACTACCACTCGGGCTAAGAAAACCTGAGGATGACAGTATGAGTGGCTAAGAAAACTTGAAGATGATGGCATGAATTTCCCATTATAAGGACTGCCTTTCAGGCTAAGAAAACCCTAGGATGATGATATGAGTCTCCCATTCCAAGGATGGCCTCTCAAGCCAAGAAAACTGAAGGATGTTGGCGTAAGTTTCCCATTCCATGGACTACTTCTCAGGCTAAGAAAACTCAAAGATGATGGCATGATTCTCCCATTCTAGGGACTACCTTTTGGGCCAAGAAAACCTAAGGATGGTGGCATAAGTTTTTCATTTTAAATAAGTTGTTGACCAGGCTAAGAAAACCCAGGGAACACGGTCATGTTTCTAGAAATTTTACTTAATATTAATAAATGGTTGATCAGGCCAAGAAAACCTAAGGAACATGTTCATGTTTCATGATTAAAACTTTGAGCTCTCGGGTTTAAATTCTCGAGGTCAACGGCACAAGTGAAGCTCGGAGGTCAAATATGCCATTTCTTATTTATCATTTTGTTATGTATGTGATTTTTTAAAAAACTATCCTTGCATGCATTTGGTTTTTTGAAAAATCAAGGAGATAAAATGTAGACACCTAGTTCAATCGACCCATAATAAGGGGCGAACTATGGATGCTCGATTGGGCCGACCCGTAATAAAGCCTAGTGATGAAAGTGCATGAAATTGAATACAAGAAAGCCTTAAACCTTTTTAAGGATGGACTTGAAAGTTAGGACCCAAGTCTAAGCCTAAATCCAAGTAAGATAAGACTTGAACCCATCAGAAAGAGCCCAAGCACATTCTTGCCCATTGGCCCAGCTTTGGGTCAAGGTGAGTAAAGTGATGCCTCATCGTTAAGGCATCACCTTTGATGAGGCATCGCCTTTGATAAGGCATCGTCACCTCTATAGGATGAGGCATCGCCTCTTCACCTACCACTTACCTTTACATTAAATGTAGAGGTGACAATGGTAGGCCCCATACCTTACATACATAAACTTACATGAGAGTGAGACTTTTTAAGTGAAAAAAGTGAGAAAAAATGAGAGAAATGATGGGAATGAAATAGGGGATGTCTTGTCCAAGCTTGGGTCACTAAAAACGAAAAGGGAGAAGGAAAGGAGGGGGATGGTTAGAGATAACCATTAGAAAGGAAGAAAAAAAAAGCTCTTAAAAAAAGAGAAAAAAAGGGCCTTAAAGAAGGAAAAAGAGAAAAGAGGGAAAACTTGATTGAAAGTCTTATCCTTTAAGAAGAAGAGGGTGATCTTTTGCATTCAAAGGGAAAATAAAATCAAAGAAAGCTTTTGAGGGCCAATCATTTTGGGAAATAAGCTTACAAAGCAATAAAAATCCCATCTTTTCTTATTAAGTGTGCATTATTACATAGAATCTTTATTTATTTACTTGTTTAAATCCATAGTTTATTTTATATATGTAATGTTCATAACATGATGTTTTGAGTTCATAAGTATTTATGTAAGTTTAGCTACTTATATGCATAATTTTATACTAGCTTAAGGTTTAAGTAGTTCGTGAGTCATTTTATGTGCCTAGTGATCAGGCGATGTCTCAATGAAGAGGCATTGCCTCTTTGTCACAAGGTGATGCCATATTGCCTCTATGCACAGGGGTAATGCCCCATTGATGAGGTGTTTGTCACATCAATAGGGTTCAGCATGTTTAGGCCCTTAATTTCAAGTCTATTTCGTATGATTTATTTATTCTACTTACTTTCATGCTTTTATATTTACAGTCCTCTTTTATGTAACTACCTTATTACCATGCTTGGACTAAAATATTCACAAGTTTTTCCTTTCCTTTATTTATGCATGTTTGGTATTATATTGAACTAACTTTATGGTTTGATGTTATAGAACTTTTATCTATATTAGAGACTAATATTGTGCCTTATTGCAAAAAATCTTGGAATGACTCTCAGTCATCACTTGAGCACCCTCTTTAAGTTTCCTTTAATTTCATTTATATTGATAGTTAGTTTATTTTTAGTTTTCTTTTGATTTATTTTCGATTTATTTTCTGCTTATTTTACTTTAACTTGCACAAAGTGTTATATTCCTTAATACCTTCCCCCATTTGATTTAAGTATATTTTTGTAAATTGGTTTTTTTATGACTATCGGGACTATATGCATGAAATTAAATTAATGTGAAAATACAAAATTTAATATAAAATATGACAAATTGTTTGAAGATAATTATAATTTGCATGCTAATGAAGAAATAATCCAATAATTAAAGGTAATAAATTACAAAACACAAACGAAGGCCAACTGCAAAGTTAGTTGGGCATTTAAAAGCCCATACCCAATTTTTGAATATGTTCTCTAATGATGACTTATGGGAACCTCCGTGGAATCTAATTGCCGTATAAATGTGTCTCAACTTTTATTTGAGTGGCAACTCCATCTCCGATTAGGCTTTATAACATATTTTATATTTCCTGGTGTGCCTCAAGCCCACACAGTGTCATGGTCACCAAACACTTTAGGTGTGCACTAAACCTCACCACCTACGTATACATATATCCAAATAATTAGCTTGAACTCGAACCAAACTAATTATATATGTGACCCAAGGTTGGACATCATTGTTTTAGTCCAAATTCAAAATTTTTTTCTAGCCCATAGACTACTTTAAAGATGAAGGAAAGAAAAGCCTCTAAAATTTTCTAGTGCATTAAAAAAATGAAAATCTCTAGAATTTTATTACAGATTAAAGTCTAAAGAACTGAAACATATGAAATGGAAATCTCTGAAATTTCTTCAAGAAGTAGTTTGTAAGTAACATGCTTTATAAAAGCAAGGAATAATCAATCCATCATTATCAATAATCAACCAATTCAATAATCATTATCAATTATCACTAATTAGCAATCATTATTTTTTCTAATTTATAAATTACAAATATCCTTTTTTTGTTTATTTACTATTTTATTCAGCTTGAAGAGGAAGGAAGAGAAGCCTCTAAAATTTTTTGGTACATTAAGGAAGTGCAAATCTTTAGAATTTTTGATATAAGTTAAAAAGTCTAAGCAACTGAAATATATGATATGGAAATCTCTAAAATTTCTTGGAGAAGTAGCTTGCAAGTAACATGCTTTATAAAAGCAAGGAATAATCATTCCATCATCACCAATAATCAACCAATTCAATAATCATCACCATTTATCACCAACTAAAAATCATTATTTTTTTAATTTACAGATTACAAATATCCTTGTTTTGTTTATTTACTATTTTATTCTACTTGTAATAGTTTTTCATTAATACAAAGTTTCCTTTTTATTGTCTCTATAACGCACTTCGATTAAATTTATGAAAATATCATTGGAATCCAAACAAATTGTGGTAAAGGGGTTTGGAACTTGCAAAATCATTTGAAAGAAGTCAGAATTCATTTAAGGAAAATTTCCTCTAACACGCTCAACCCGATCCATTTAGAAAATTCACCAACACTTATAAAATGAGTGCATACCATATTAATAACACTTAAAATTTAGCATCTCATCGCCTACCTCATGTGTGCTCCCCAAAAATGAGTGCAATATCCTTTTGTTCTTATAAAATTTTTTCCATAATGGTAGTTTCTGTTTTGGAGTAAAATGTCTTCCAAACTTACTTGGAGGAGTTTCCATACCAACATTGAAAGCAACTTCACTTATTGCCCAACTACAACATGGAATTATGACAATTACATTTAATGGACATTAGCCACTATCCATGTTACACCCAACGAAAACATTATTTGAACCACTTACTTTGTTAACAACTTTGACTTTTAATGGGAAACATGATATTAGTTAACATTTACAAATGCCAAATTCAGATTGTAAATCATAAAAAGTGTGAAAATTTTACCTTTTGTTCTAGAATTTTTCCCACTACTCTTAGTATTCTTGGACAAATTCAACTTCAACTTGGTAAATGGTTTGTTGGTGCTGCCTTCTAATGGTCATTTTAGTATATGGTGTCCTTGACTTCCTCTTTGTAGTTATTAGAACATGTCATTTAGAAAAATAATTTTTTAATCATTTGTTTTTCAAAAGGTTACGTACGAGCCATAAACATATAAGTTATTTAAGTACCTCATATGTTGTTTTTTATTTGGGCACCCTGTAGTATAGTTGTCCAATATTCTTATAGAGTTTGCAAATCATTTGTAAATTTTTTATAATTTTTCAACCTTTTTAACCTCATCTTTATCAATTCTTCTTTTGGTCTTGGGTTTGCTTGGTAGCTTCTTAAAAGCAAGTGGTAGTATTAATTCTTTCCAAGTTTCATCCCAAACTTTGCTTTTTTTCATTAGTTGTAAGGCATATGAATATGTCTTAATATAGGTTTCTTTATGATACCAATGAGCAAAAAATCTTTTGGCACTTTCTCAACTGTAAGTGTAGCACAAATAACCTGTTGATAAAGGATCCTTATCAAATCCCATTCTCTACAAGTGCAAGTTTTAATCCTGAGGTGCACTATATATGTATTTGTAGTATTATATATATTATTGATTTTAAAATCTTCTTCTCCATTGAACTCATTAAACAAGAATATAATAGCCCCTTGTGTTTTTCTAACTTTGCCAATGCTCTTAGTGAAATTTTTGTTATCTATGTATTGACAGACTTTTCTTTGGCAATCTTACTCATAAATTATTTTGTGTATCATTTGATAGAATGATAATTAGCTTGAATTTTACATCCATTATCAACCCATTATAAGTTTCAGACACATTATTATCCACCTCATCACAACTATATTCAATAATGAAAAAGACCTTTGTACCATTACTGTAGAGGATAAAACATCATATCTTCCATAATACCAACACATAATTTCTCTACACATTCCATGTTACTCATCAATTGTGCCCTGAAAGTAGCTTTGGGAACTACTTTAAAAGTAGTTTTCTTATCATCTACCCTTCTATTTTTTTAGCCCAAGCCATATAAAATGTCTCGCACATTTCCTATGATAACCATTCGATAATTCATCTTGTATTGCACTATCAAGGCCCTATATGTTGAAAAATAAACATATAAATGTTAATGAATCTTATAACATATAAAACATACATTATTCAACAAGATAAACAAACATGTAATAGATATAAATACATACCTTTTACATGTTTGAAATAATTGTACATCCTTATCCATCTCTAAGAAAAAGATCATGCTTCAAGCATCTTAAAAACCAGGCCCAACTATACTTGTTTTTAGCTAAAACTATAGCCCATGTTAAAGGGAACATTTGATTGTTCCTTTTCCCTCCCAATAGCATATAATTTTTGGCCTTTACACAATAAACAACTACCATCAAATCCTATAATGGGCTTACAACCTTTTATCCATCCCTATTTACACCCATAGGAATAAACATAATTGTCCTTGTTAGACTTTACAACATACATAGAATCAGGATTGAACACAACCACTTTTTGTACATAATCATACAAATGTGCAAACTATTCTTTAAAATCCCTTTGAGTTTGTTTCAAAACCTTCACTTATTATTTCTATAAACTAAATTGCATAAATAAATTTTGTACTTAGACTTGAAAATTTGCACAATTGTCTTGGTTTTAATCTTTAGATATGTTACAATCACATTCTTTAATAAAATGGTAAGAACATAAGAGGTTGCCATTTTATTTATACTTTCTTAAGTGTAATTATGCTTAAGATGGTATGTTTTATGTTTTTATAATAATGCACTATCATTTTTATCAGCCTAACAAAAAATACCCAAGGATAATTCTTTCTACAATGTGCCTTAACCCTATTAGGTTCATTATAAACAAAGCAAACACTTTCCCTTCATGACAATATACTTAGCACCAACAAATCTAAACTATTGCACATTGTTAAAGATCATTCCTAAAAAAAATACATGTATGGTTGAGTTTCGATTATATCTCATCTTAGAATTAGGTTTTCGTAATGCATCATCCCCATAACTATAATCAAAATATGTGTAGTAACTACCTAAGTCATAACTGTTAATGTACTTTGAGTTATTTGAATGTTCATTATTAGACCTACCCTAATTTCATCATCATTTACTGCCTCATTACGATATATATCATCCTCAATCACTTTTACAAGCACCTACTCACCAACCCATCATCTAAAACCTTAACATTGGTTTTTTATACTCTATCACTTTATTCCTAGATTCCTACAGTTCATCATCATTATCATTTATTAATAATGTGACTGGAATAAGGAATTGATCAAATGTTTGATGAGCTTCTTCTTATATGTCAATTTGCACATCACCATCTACTTCCAAGTTAGTGTGCCCAACCTTTATCTCTACTTGAATAAAATATTGGTTTTGGACATGTTCACCAGGGTCATTACTATTAGGAAGGTAGTGGTCAATATACAAGTGTAGTTCATCATTGAGTTTTAATTGCTTACATAAAGTAATAACACTAGCATCATTTGTTAAAACAATAAAAAAAACCACTACTTAAACCTATATTAGCATATCCTAATTCTTTGACATAGGATAGTAAATTTGGCTTTCACATAGGATAATAAATTTTAATATAATAGCAAATCCAAATCAAACTCACTTTCAACTACATGTTTTTTTCCCTATACATACTAAACCTTAACAATTTTTCCTTAATGGTAGAATATAAGCTTGACAATTGAATCATCCATGCCTATAAAATTTAAAATTAAACAAATTACCCAACAATTCAACACCATTAATTTATCATGTAATAAAATATATGTTCTTTTTAGGACATTTAAGTACATTTATAAGTAACAACCAACGGCAAGAATTTAATAGTGTTAGACATTGCTGCTACGCCTAATATACAACAACCATGACCATAAATTTAATAAAACAAAGGAATGGATTTTTTAAGCATTAGCAACATGTCTACACAAAAATCCCTTTGATTTTTCTTATTCGATGAAAACAACATGAAACACACTATTCCAAACATAGATAGAGCAAAAAAAAAATGTTTGTTGTTCATACTTTTTTTTAAACAACTAGATGCTCCAATACAAATTTAAATATGTTTTCTTTCACGCAAATTAAGAGGAACCATCACCTTTTCAAAATAAACCCAAAATTGTCGAAGATAATGACAATGATAATAAAAAATAGATCGAAAATATTGACAATTATGGAGAATAACAAGAACAACTTTAGATATCAATAAATTAGGGTTCTTTCCTTTATGAAATTTGAGAATATTAGACATTTCACTTGCTTATCAAGCATAAACAATCCTACTCCAACAAAAATTGACCATTCAGCAAATTACAAAACAATTTAGTCTCTTCTTAAATAGAGCATGACTAAAATGCATATTAAGTCTGTCAAAAGGGTCTCCAATAAATTAATAAATAAAAATGTAAAGGTTAGAATACAATGGAAGATTAAAAGCTCAAGTAGAACATATCCTAAAAGTTCAGGGACTTCGTACTGTATTTTGCCTTTGAAAAAATTTTGTATAGGGCAGGTGCGAGTGTGGTTAGTGGCACTGGTAACGGAGAAACACAGAGCTATCTTCGTTTTCTCTCTTGTTGTCTCTCTTCAGACAGAATCTAACCCTAAAAACACGATATCAGAACTAAAACTAGCATCATGTCTAATCTCCCATTAGAAATGATTGCCGAAATCCTCTTCCGTGTCCCAGCCAAGAAGCTTCTCTGCTGCAGGTGCGTATCTAAACGATGGCGTTCTTTAATAGACAGTCCCAATTTCATTTATCTACATCTCAACTTCTCTATAGAAACCACCTCTAATTTAAGCATAATTCTCAAGAATTCAGAACTTTACTCTTTAGCTTTCGATTTACTTGATGACTTCAAGCAACTTGACCATCCCTTGATGTGTTATAATCATAGCATCAAAATCTTGGGTTCTTGTAATGGGTTGCTTTGCATTTCTAATATTGTTGATGATATTGCTTTGTGGAATCCATCTATTAAAGCACACCGTGTTTTACCCTATTTACCTGTTGAACTTAAACGCTATTTCGGGACGTGTTCTTGCCGGGTTAGTGTTTTTGGATTTGGGTATGATCTCATCAATGATGATTATAAAATTGTTAGGATTGCTCAGTTTGGGGGTGTGGATAGATATATTTTTGAGTCCGAGGTCAAGGTTTTTAGCTTGAGAAGGAATTCTTGGAGAAGGATTGGAGATTTGCCTTATTATATTTTGTATCCTGGGTCAAATGGGATTTTTGCTAGTGGTGCTTTGCATTGGCTAGTGAGCCAAAATCCAGACTCGAATGTGGCCAATATGATTGTTGCTTTGGATTTAGGGATAGAGGATTATAAGGAAGTGCCGCAGCCTGAATTTGCAGATAGAAATTTTAACATGGATATTGGGGTTCTTCAAGGATGCCTTTGTCTGCTTGCAAATTTCCAGGGTAAGCATGTTGATGTGTGGTTAATGAAGGATTATATGATCAAGGAGTCTTGGAGTAAATTGTTTTCAGTTGCACAGCAAGAAGTTATAGGCATTCTCAGATCTCTTAAGCCTTTAGCCTATTCCAAGAGTGGCAATGAAATTCTCATAGAGCATGACAACTTAAACCTTTTCTGGTACGACCTTAAGAGGAAAGAAGTCAAGAATGTTTGGATTCAAGGTATGCCTATTACATTTGAAGCAGAACTTTGTGTTGGAAGTCTTGTTCCACTCAATGCAAATAGGCTGCTTCAGAGAGCACAGCGTGAACATGATGATACAAATAATAGGAAGAAGAGGTAAATAGTATAACTTCTTGTGACCTCTTCTTCCAGAGGTTTTGGTTAATTTTGATTTCATATAAATCATTAACATAGATTCATTTTTGGTTCCAGGGATGACTTCCTGTCTGAGGGATTTAAATTGGTCTTGTAAGAGGTAATTTACGTAATTACACTACATTGGTTAACATTATGCTTACCAAGTTTCAGCAACATTTTTTCTTTTTATGATTTAACTTAATTGTTCCTCAAGTCTCCATTATATGCCAATTGAAGTAGGATTTAGCATCCAACTGCACATAAAAATAAAATACCCCTTGGTACCATTATTGCTCTCAGGGATGAAGCTGGTATACAAGGATATTCTGAAGATAGAAGCAAAGAAGGTTAAAGATCTGTGCAATTGAGATGGATGTCTTCTTTGTGTTTAAACAAAAGCTTCTTGGTCAGGTATTGCCTTATCAAGTCTGTATGCAGTCCATACATATTTTAGTGATATGCATTTTTGCAAAGATATACTTATCAAGTACCTGGAATATGATAATTGTCTAAGCTCTATTAGGAACACTCTTTTCTATAGTGTTTATCATGAGTGAATATCGGTGGATATTGTCTTGCAATGCTATCACAAATGAGTAAATTTTGTAGACAGTAAATTTTAATGTTATAAACAGTAACTGGGATCATGTTTTCTTAAAAAGAATCTTTAATGACCAGTAGCAAATTTCTGTGACCTTTTTTTTCCCCTATTCAGGGACAGCTTTGATTTAATAACTTTTTCTTTTGAGGTTTCAAAATTCCCTAGCATTATGCTAAGGAAGATCCTTGGATGACTTGGTTTTTCTATTAAGAAAATGGGGCCAAAACCCCAAACTCACACATTACAATTCCTGGGCATGCTAACTCCTATAACATCCTGAAATAGGATATGTTGGACCTCGTGAGGACAATGTGGAAACACATAGCACCCAATAGCATATGAGGTAGCAAAGGTTTTTGAATGCATCTGCACGTCTATTTCCCTTCCTATAAAATGACATACCTGTATCTCCTACTCTTGATTGAGCAAATTGTGAATGCTTTTAACCATGTTGCTATTGAAGTTTTGGCAGATTTCTAGGCCTGTGATCAAGTTCACTAAACGTAAGCTATCCACTTCCAGAATAGTACCAAACTAAGGTCTATTTTGTCAATAGTTACTGTTGCAGATGAATTTAACAAGATCCTCACTCTGTCATCCTACAATTAATAATACATTTCAACTGAACTCAACTTAATTAAGCCTCATCCTAAATTAATTGGGGTTGAATATAATTAATAATATGAAGTAGGAAAAAGATGAAATAAACTTATATAGCATTTAGAAACAACATGAACTCGAGTTTTGATTTATTTAGACACCTATCCGTGGTTTTACATAACATTACAATTTTGCAGTGTGATTTTAGTTTACAGGGATTTGGCAACAACTTATTTTCCTTTTGTCTTTTAAATTCTTCCTACTTTCCCTAATTTTATCCCTCTTTGCTACAAAATTTTAGACCAGTATATTTCTAAAGTTACTCATTTGAACATTGTCTTATTGGCAGCTGTTGCGATTGACAGTTTGACACTGTTATATTGAACCCAATTTGATTCCTTCATTGTAAATAAAATTTCATTTAAAAGAAAAGACAAATTGAGGAAATGTAAAGTATCTAGTTTTTGTTATTCTTTTTACCTTTTACTTTTTAACAACAAAAAATGGTTGAACCACGAGTATTGCACTAGGTTCTCTAGCAATTTCCTTTTTTAATTTATCATTTGGATTTGCTGAACAATTTCTGTCATATATTAAAAAAAAAACTATTTGTTTGAGTTGAAATGGCTACCAAAATGTGGAATCTTGATTTACTTGTTTAGTGTTGAGTGGTTTGTTGTATAGCTTGTAAATTAATATTTGTTTTTATTAGCTATTTCAAAATATAAACAAAATAAAGTAATTCATATGATTAATTAAGTAATTTTAATAAAATGGGAATTATAATTAATCATATAGTTTTTAGAAAATACGAACTCATTTCAGCACCTTATCATTAATTATTTTATGTATGTTAACATAAATTTAAATTGACAAAATTAAAGGGATTTGCTAGTATGATTAACCCAATTATTGAACGTTTTGGGCAGCAAAAGATGCAGACTGGTACGCTTAATATTCTATTTGTAATATTTGTTTGTTTTGCAAACTGATTGAGAGAATAACTGGCCTAATACTTGGAATTTAGATGAGTAATATATTTTTCCTCTTTGTCATGTTACTTAGAAATTGACACTTGGAAGGTAATATACCATTAGTGATGTTTGATAAACTTGGTTTTGTAGTTGCTGGAGGAGCAAATTAAATAAGCTTGAGTTGATTAATGATATCAGATTTTTAACTTTATTTGCTTCGTTATTGGCGACTGCCTTGCAATATAGTGACTCATTACATGACACATAAATGGGTTACATTTGGGTGTTCTCATATGATTGCTGAAGTATAGAAACATAACCTGCCCTATTGATTGCCTTGGTGTGATTAGGTAGCAGATATGCCATCTAACATGGGGTTCAAGGATTAGTGTGAAAGAAGAGAAAGCAAGAGAGCTGAAGTAAAAATCTTTGGTAGGATCCATGAACTTAGTTGCTGATTGCTTTCCATAGATTGTCAAAGAGGTCTTTTCACTTGTTATAATGTATTTGTCTATGCATTTCTGGTTGGGATGCTTTAATGGAACACAGTGTAGTTATAATAAATGAATTTATATAGTTACTGGGATATAATTTGTCATAAGAAGCTGTTTGTTTGTTTCGCAGGTTGTAGTCTGAAGATTTGAGGAGTTGGTGAGATGAACTGGTAAAGATGATGCTGGTACTATGATAGGGGAGGATGGTGTTTGGTTTTGGTATGTATGCAATAATCGATTTAGATTTTCTTGTAAATTAGCAATAGATGAGTGTATTACCCAAAACAATGTGATTTCATGTAGGGATAAAAACAATGTGTTTGAAATTTTTAAAATTTGACAATTTAGTTTTTTAACTTTTTTTTATAACAATAATGTATATATAGCAGGTCAACCACAAATTGTCCATTCAAATAAAATATATTTATCTTGATAAAGCAAAAAAAAAAAAAAACTCTTTAAGTTCTCTTAAAGAAGTTAATTATTTTGAATATATATTTTGTCAATTTATCATGATTTACATGAGAAAAAAAAAAGTATTATTATTTTCTAGTAGAAAAAGTAAATTTAAATTATTGTCATGGATAATTTGGTAATTTTCTCAAAATAATATGTTGTAAACAATTCATTGCTATTTTTTTTAAGGTTGCAACACTTAATTGTTATAAAAGATAGTTTAAACATTAAATTGTTAAATTTTAAAAAGTTTAGACACTAAACATGTTTTTATCCCTTTCATGTATTATGACTTCGCTGTAAGGGAATCGGAGTCTCACTGGAGTCAGGACGGAGAGTTCTGTGAATGAAGAGACTTGCCTCTTGCGCTGTATTTTGACAAGGAATCAAAACGAAAAACAAAAGAACATGAGGTGTATTAAGGCTTAATATATCATTACGGTTTTTTCTCAATTCATAAATCAACTACTAAAACATTTTAATTGGCTACAAATTTTGACTTATGGATTTAAGCTAGTTTAAATATCTAAATAATTTTATTTTAATTTTTAAAAACTTAGTATTTAAATATTTCTAAGAGTGCTGAAAAGGATTTATATGTTTTACTAGAGATAATTGAGGTTTTTAAATGGGCTTATTTGTATATAAAAAAAACATTTAGCGCTTTTTATAATTTAATAATAATATTTTAATTTTGATGTAATAAAATATATATTTTTAAAATTTTGTAATTTGAAATACCCATCAATTATTGAGACGATATTTGGTTGCATCTTTTGCATCAAAACACGCTGTTTTATATATATAAAAACCTCCAATTCAATCATCCCAACAATCCCATAGCCATTTAACCAAATACCTTAACATTAATTTATGTATGCTTTTATCAGCAAACTATGTTAGAGTCATTTAAACAAACACAGAGTGCATACAAAGATACTTGTGGACGCATTTGAATCTGCACACATAAGAGTAAGGGTGAACTTGCGAGATTTTTCCCATAAGGACTCAGCTGCTTAAGTTAGTATGGTGTAGACCTAATAACGATTCAAGTTCTCAATTGTTCAACCTATCGCTAATCAAGCGATGTAGGCTTAATATGGTGCTCAAAGTAGCATTCATACCCATGGCCAATAAATGTACTTTCTTTAGCTGTAACAATGAACAAAAGAAGAAAACAATACTTTTAGGATCATTTGTTCTCCTTGAGTCAACAAATATTTATATTCATATTTTTTTTTTTGCCATGAGATTTGTCAAGGCGATTATGTTTTCCACATACGTCACCAGTTGATAACTCTTTCATGAATCCTTCAAATCTTAATGCACAATAATAGTTAGGGTGAACTTAAGGGATTTCTGCCACAAGGACTTTAATGCTTTACTTACTATGGTGTATATGAGAAAATAAGTATGAAATGATGAATATACCTCTTGCAACAATTTCTCAAATAATGTGATAATGAACATCAATTTGCTTAGTCCTCTCATGAATCATTTAATCCTTCAAGAGATAAATAGTACTTTGACTATCATAATACAAATTATCATTGAGCTCACCAAATAATCCTTTTAACCAAATGACCTTTTTAGCGTCTTTGGTAGACAATGCACCTATAACTTTCAATATTACCTTCCAACTAATAACACAACCACTAATATAAAACACATACTTATTGACGATCTCTTTTTATTAGATCTCTTACAAATTATGAATCCATAAATCTAATAATTTCATCTCTACATTTCCTAAAATGCAAAAATACACTAGAACAAACCATGCAGGTAATGAGGATCCACTAAATTACTTTCCAATTATCTATTGAACTTGTAGACATGATAAATTCAGATGTGTGCAAACTATAGCTTTACAAGTAAGGTACTTAAGACATGTATTTTATCTCATAATCTAACTATGAATGAAAAGAAGTTAAAGGACTAAAATGTGATGCCAAAGGAGTACTTACATGTTTACAATTTTGCATGTTAAACTTGTAGAACACCTTCTCAATATACCCCTTTTAACTAAGATACAACTTGTTGGCCTTTTTATCTCTCATAATCTCTATGCCAAGGATCTTCTTTGTGATATCTAAATCCTCTATCTTAAATTTGGCACTAAGTTAAGCTTTCAATTTCCTAATCTCTTCTTTTTCTTTAGCTATAATCAAATTAAGAGTAAACAAGCATCCAGGTTCATTGAGAAGAATTTATTATAATGGTACAATATCCCCTATCACATAGTCTCGAATAATAGTAATCCTCTATGGCAGAATTGCTTTGAGGTGGCCCATGAATCATTAAGATAGTCGACTACCCTAAAACTTAAACTACCTAGATGACACAGTATAATTAACCTTGTATTGCCTGCACATGTACATAGGGGCATAATGTGTATAAGAGCGAAAGTCAAAAATTATGACGCAGTTGACATAAGTGCCACAGTAACTTGCTCCAGTCTCTACAATAAGAAAATGCAAATAATCTCAACATCAATGACTATGCTCATCCAAACCTAGCACTCATCATAACTTAACTCACAATGAGCATGATCATAGATCTTTTTAAGATGTATACTTTAATGACTCTCTAGGCCATATCTTAAAAGGCTACTAGTTAGTGCCTCAAGGATGCTCAACTTCTCTTAGAACTATATCTATAGACAAAAAAAATAAACAATTATTGTGGAAGATCATTTGTATAAAACTTTCTAAAAGGGGACTGTTGGGGTCATTTTTTAAAATCCTAAAGGTCAATGATGAAAAAACTAAAATGTCTCATGATGCAGATAATTTAATAAAGAGAAATGATATTCAAACCTTTTTAAGATCAAATGAACCATTAAATCCTTAATCGATTACAATTCATGCCTTTTTAAGACCAAAGCAAATCGTAGATAAACCCTAATCGATCCTTAATTATACCCTTTGGTGTTAAGAAAGAGGTTTAAGAAGAATAGTGAGAAAAAAGTCCTCCCAAGTCATATATTCTAAACCAATAAGTATAATCATAAGTAAAGACATTTATGGTTTGTTTTCTATAATTTTCAGTTTGGTTTTATTTCTTAAAGCTAGGTTTAACCTTTTGAAGCCTTGTGAACAAAGTCAAACTTTGGTCAATGAGACTTTTCTATGGTCAAATTGAGCTCCTAGAGTCAAATTTCAGTCTAAAATTGTCTTTTAAAATGTTAGTATCTCAATGGATCCCATTTTACAAAAAGATAAATTTATCGAGTCCTACAACAATTTATCTTACTCATCCTCATTCTAAAAAGGACACTTGTCAAAAATGGTGC
Source organism: Mallotus nudiflorus (assembly GCA_947683625.1). Taxonomy (NCBI): domain Eukaryota; kingdom Viridiplantae; phylum Streptophyta; class Magnoliopsida; order Malpighiales; family Euphorbiaceae; genus Mallotus; species Mallotus nudiflorus. The sequence continues at coordinate 262,767 of CANTUR010000013.1, read as the reverse complement.
TTACCAAGTTTAGAATATTTCAATTTTGAATATACTAGGACAAGTGTCAAGTTAACAAAGAGTAAGGATATTCTATTACATAATCACCCTTAAAAAGTGTAACATATTTACACTTAATGCCACTACCTATGTGTTAATGCCAGCAGGTTTGACTCGACACTATTAGGATCGTAATTTTTCCTTGTTACCGAAAAATAGAGGGTAAGTGAGGAGAGTACTAGAAGAGCTTAGGGATGATATAAATCTACTTAAAACCCTTTAAATTCATGATATTAATTATTTGAACATGATAAAGTATCTAATTTTTAATATAGAGAAAGTAAATGATAAACAAAAAGCATGTAATGATAAGATCACAAATATTAAAGGCATAAAAGAAAAAAGAAATTAGAGAAGGAGATAAGAGTAAAGATTGAGATATAATATGGAATTAAGATAAGACATAAAATATAAATATAAATTAAATAAATAGAATTCACAATATAAAAAGAATACGATTGGGAACTTAGAGTATAATCCTAATTAATATAATAGGATATAGCAATTTATAATAATATAAATATAGATATAGATAATTGAAAATTGATGAACAAGAATAATAAGTAATAAATAAAAGTGCTTGGAAAGTAAATGACAATAAAAATAAATATTAGTAAGTGTTAGTAAGAGTTAGTAAGAGTTACTAGAGTTAGTAGTGCTAATAAAAGTTAGTAGAAGTTGGTGATTGAGACAAAGATCTTTAGATTGATAAAAAAAAAAAAAGGTATATATAAGATGTAATGTATGATGTTAATGCAAATGCATGATCCACACGAGCATTAAATAAATTCAGGATGCAAGCAAATATGATAAATAATGCAAACTAGGGTGCATGCAACATGATGCAATTTTGAAATTCATGCAAGTGATGCAAGCTAAGTTGCATGCAAGTATGCATCTAGAGGATCTAAAAATGAAAATACAAATAATAGTGGTATGCATAAAGGCACATGAATGCATGAAAATGTAATAATGAAAAAAAAAAGAGATTTGTTAGTTAATAATAATCATAAGACAAGGGAAAAGAGGTTACTAGTAACAATTAATAAGAGATTTGTTACAAGAAATATGGTTAGAAATCAATCATATACACACACAATAAAAAAGAATTTGCCCTTTAGAAGTGACATATTAACCAACAATACTCACTTGACTATATAAGGACCATACAATTCATAATTAACACAAACAAGGCAAATATACAGAAAATAAGACTCAAAATTAAAATATAATAATCATAAAAAACCAAAATAAGCAAAACAAAGAGTAATCACATCGATACACTAAGTTCAAACACATAGGAGCACACAATCAAACCAAATCAACACTTGATCAAATAAGGACATATAGAAACAACAAAAATTAATCACAAATTAATTCACAATTAGTAGAAAGCAAACATTAATAAAAGCATAAAAGCACACAACAACAATCAAAACACAATACAAAAAGCTTGATCTTGATCATTAACCAAAACCACAATCAAAATATCAAAAAAAATATCAAAGAAAATTGGAAAAAAGAGTTAAAAATAAAAAGAAAATTCATTTGAATATGAAAATAAATAGAAATAAGTGAAATCCAATCATTCTAAGTCCATTGAGGCTCATTTAGATGATATATAATTATCATTGAATGCATAAGAGCCTCTAGGACCATCCTTAGAGTCATTTTGGAGTAAGAAATGCAAGTTTTTAGAGCTCAAATGATACAAACCCTACTTATAATGGAGATAGAACGCGCATCCAACATTGCATATTAGCCCAAGGATCATCAAGGATAGGTTATATTGATGGAGCTAAACCCCTTGCTTATTAAATTAAACTAAGATACTTAACTATTATAAGATAATCAATCACATAATTCTAAGTCTAATCTAACATAGCAATTGTAATGAAAGGTAGAAGTTAAATAATTCAAGTAAACTTGCAAAGTTTCAAAAGAACAAAATTTAAGAAAAAACCTCACTTTTAATATTTCAATACTTAAAATTCATTTTACATAGGGTTTGCCCTTATATAGGCATGTAAACATCCTAATCCTTGAAGAAAAGGGTTTCTTACTTATTCCTAAAGACAAGACCTATAAAGAAAAATCGTTAATTAGGGAGAATTCCTTCAAAAATAAGATAACTAATGACTACTCATCTTTGAAAAGTCAAAATTGACAACTCATTACAACTCATGACAACTGAGCAAAATGACAACTCATAACAACTAAGCATTAAAGCATGCCATGTCACATGTTGACCATTGACCCTTGACTTTGACTTGTTGATTATTTGACTTTGACTTGTTGACTTATTGACTTTGACTTGGAATATCCTTGAATCTTCTTGAATCTTCCTTATTGACTCTAAAATAGGAAAATAACTCAAAATTCGTCCATATTAAGCTAATTAATTTCATAATAGGAAATTACATTAATTAGCTTGAATTATTTATATTCAGCTTCATGCTTGCACTTTTAATCCCTTTTAGGGTCATATTATTCCCTCCCTCTTGAAGATGATTCATCCTCGAATCATAGCCATCTTCTAAAATTTATAAATTCATGAATCCTCCAAGGTCAAATACAAACACTTTTGTTGAAAACTTCTCCCTTAAAGTAATGGTCCATAAAAGTAGCTTCAACATAGCTTAAATGTGATTAAGCATTTGGAATGTAGAACTTTTATCCATGAACTTATAAGAATTGTATTCTTGTTGCGAATATCTCAAGTTCTTCTTGGTACAAGCGAAGACTCCATAGATTGCATTGTGGACATATGGAACTTCAATAACATCAGCAAATGGATCTTTGCATGGCATATAATTCTATAAAATAACTTTTAAAAAACTAAAAAAAGAAAGATTAAAGTTATTAGTATAATCATAATAAATAACCAACTCTTGATCTTTCATGATGCTCTTAATCTCTAGCTTCTCCTTTTCACTCATCCCTTGCTCATTTTCTCTCACCAAGTGTTTCCCATTGTCCTCACTTTCCTTACTCAACTCATTTTTAACACTTAGCTCACTTTTTTATTTTCTCTAACTTTATAGGTTTCCCTCCCCAAAGCATTCCTTAATGAAGGTGGAAACTCTTCACTTTGTTGATTAATGCACATGTCTTCAAAAGTTATCTTTAGAGGTGTAGTTTCAATTTAACACTCTTCCTCCTTACTCTTCTCCTTAACTTATTGCCCAACCAATTTAGTAACTTCAACACCTTCATGTTCCTTGGAATCACACACTATTATTGTTTCCTCATAAGAACCCACTTTCTTTTCATATTCCAAAGCAAGTTCAATTACAACCTTTAAAGAGATAGAAGGTTCTAATAGCACTTCTTTCTTCAATCTCTTAGCAATCTCACACTTAAGCCCATTGATAAATTTTATAAATTTTTGCCTTTCCAATTCACCTACATCACTTGAAATTACAAATAACTTAAACTTTTTAAAATAATCATTAATACATCATTCATCACCTTGTTTAAACCTTTGTAATTTAAAACGAAATTTATCTCTAACTTTATGAGGAATAAAATCTCTAGTCATTAACCTCTTTATTATCTCCTAATTTTTAATCTCACTAGGCCCATTCATGCTCCATAATGCCATTAAATCCTCCCACCATATAGCAGCACGACCCAAAAATTTACGAGAAGCGAGTTTACACTTTTAGAAATCACTTAATTCAAGAGAATCAAATATCTCCTCCATTTGTTGCACCTATTGCAAATAAACATGAGGATCATCCCCACCAAGAAAATAAGGCATGTCCATACTAAAAAAATCACATTTGAAAAGATACAGAAAAAAAATCCTCACAAAGTACTCCCTTACATGTTTACACTCAAGGATGTGAATGCTTTCATATTTCACTTAAAAGAATTTTTTTTTAATTTATGAAGAATTGAGAATAAGAAAAAGAAATACTACATAAAAATTAAAAGGATAGTTAACCAAACCTTAAAGTTTGGCTATGATACTAAACTGATACGAACCCTACCTAAAACAGAGATAGAACACGCATCCAACTTTGAATCTTAGCCCAAGGATCATCAAGGATATGTTGTGTTGATGGAGTTAAACCTTTGCTTATTAAATTGAACCAAGATACTTAGCTATTATAAGATGAACAATCACACAATTCTAAGTTTAATATAACTTAGCAATTGTAATGAAAGGTAGAAGTGAAACAATTCAAGTAAACTTGCAAAGTTTCAAAAGAATAATGTTTAAGGAAAAACCTCACTTTCAATATTTCAATACTTAAAATTCATTTTACATAGGGTTTTCCCTTATAGAGGGATGTAAACATCTTAATCCTTGAAGAAAAAGGTTTCTTACTTATTCCTAAAGACTCATATAAAGGAAAATCCTTAATTAGGGAGAATTCCTTCAAAAATAAGATAACTAATGACAACTCATCTTTGAAAAGTCAAAATTGACAACTCATGACAACTAAGCATTAAAGAATGCCATGTCATATATTGACCATTGACCATTGACTTTAACTTGTTGATTATTTGAATTTGACTTTGACTTATTGACTTTAACTTGGAATATAATTAAATCTTCTCATATCTTCTATAATCCTCTTGAAATATTCCTCTTTGGAACTAGGATCACATCATTAGTGATACGAACCCACTAGACGACCTACTCTAAGAACTCATTCAAAATGAACCCAAACACATGCTCTTAAGGAAAGTTTAAATCAAGTTCCAATTCAAACATAGAGAACCTTCACCTCATGTTTAGTTAGTCCAAACAACCAAAGCTATATCAAAACTTTAACCTTTTGAACAATAACAAACAAGCAACAAAGGTTATTAAAAAGATGCAACAATCTACTATCTGAAAGATAGATTGATAAGTCATAAAGGTTGTCACATGGTTAACCACCAAGTAACCAAAGATAATCCTCTCTAAATTTTATTAATCATCCATGATTGCATACCCCCTAAGTTACATAAAATAAGGCCTTTATATAGGCTTAAAGGAACCTTAAATAAAACCTAATTAATATCCTAACTAAACAAGAAAACAAAATACTTCTTAAATAAGAAAATATAATTATACTTAAATAAGAAAATATCATCCTAGTTAAATTCGGATTTACTTATATAGCATGTTGTAGCACACTTTTTAACATGATGATGGCTAAATCCACTCAAGCCTAAAACATAGAGTTGTATCCCTAGTTGTTATCTTTTAGCAACATCTTGAATCACTTCATTTGGATCTATATTGAGTGAGATACAGCCCATTTACTGATATATATTTAGTTTGTCCAATTTTGTTCACGATCTGATAATCTTTCATAATTTTAACTCAAGTATAATGCCAAATTAACTCTAGATTTTTACTAAAGTTATAGATCTCTTTCTTAGCTTTTAACATCCTTTTGAATCATCTCAATCCAAGTTTTGTAGATTGAGTTATGGCCAAATTATTAAAGTATGCTACACAAAATACGAATTTATGTGAGTTGCTCTTTTCTTGAATGAACATTGCCTTATTAGCATGAAAAAATCTTGAAATCTTCCTATTTGGAACTAGAATCACATCATTCTCCCTTTCTTCAAAAATATTTGTCCTCAAATCTTTGTCTTCTATGCAATTGAATTTTTTTATTTTTTATTTTAATTTAAGAAAGACTCAAGAACACAACACACGAAAAGAAAATTAAATAAAGAAAATTTAAATAGACTCAACAAAAAATTCAAGAGATATATATTTTTTAACTCATAATAGAAAATAAATTCAAAATCCTAAAAATTGAAAAAAAATAAAAAAAAATGAAAGGTAGAAGATTAGTAACCTTAAACCCTTTTTGTATTAACCAACTAAAACCTTAGGTATATCAAACCTAACACCCTTCATTACAAATTGATCAAATCAAACTTAAGGTATAAAATCTAATTGATATGACCAACTAAAACCTTAGGTATATCAAACCTAAGACCCTTTGTTACAAATCATTCAATTAAATCAATCTAATACCAACTAAATCAAAAATCATAAAAAAATTATAAAAAAAAACATATTTATTATTTTTTTGACATAAATATACAACTTTCAAAACCATAATAATTAGAAAGTAAATTAAGGATACGTAGAATTGAATTGAACAAAACCTTATTTGAGCCAAGCTCTGATACCAAGTGATACGAACCCACTAGACGACCTGCTCTAGGAACCCGTTCAATATGAACCCAAACCTACTATCTAAAAGATAGATTGATAAGTCATAAAGGTTTTCACATGGTTAACCACCAAGTAACCAAAGATAATCCTCTCTAAATTTTATAAATCATCAATGATTGCATCCCCCTTAGGTTACATAAAATAAGGCCTTTATATAGGCTTAAAGGAATCCTAAATAAAACCTAACTAATATCCTAACTAAACAAGAAAACAAAATCCTTTTTAAATAAGAAAATATAATTCTACTTAAATAAGAAAATATCATCCTAGTTAAATTCTGATTTACTTATGCAGGACATTGTAGCATACTTTCCAACATGATAATAGCTGAATTGACTCAAGCCTAAAACATAAAAGTGTAGCCCTTATTGTTATCTTTTAGTATCATCTTGAATCACTTCATTTGGATCTATATTGAGTGAGATACGGCTCATTTACTGATGTATATTCAGTTTGCCCAATTTTTTTCAAGATCTGATAATCTTTTATAATTTTAGCTCAGGTATAATGCTGAATTAACTCCAAATATCTTCACTAAATTTTTTATCTCTTTCTTAGCTTTTAACAGCCTTTTCAATGATCTCAATCTGAGTTTTTTAGAGTGAGTTATGGCCAAAATACTAAAGTATGCTACACAAAATATGAATTTAGGTGAATTGTTCTTTTCTTAAATGAACATTGCCTTATTAGCATGAACAAATCTTGAAATCTTCCTCTTTGGAACTAGGATCACATCATCAAACATGGATGGCCAATTTTCCTACCTAAAGGGTTAGGTTTGGCCTTCTAATAGTTAGTCTAAGAGGCCTTAATGGCCGATTTTGGTGGTGGATAGCTAGACCGGCTATTCATTAGCCAATTTATGTATCCACCTTTGAATAGCCTTCAAAATGAAAAATCCAAGGCTCCAAACCCAAAATAGCCCTTTTTAATACATTACTAATTGATAGGACAGATAAGACCTAACAAAAGATTATTTTTCTCTCATTCATTAAAACCTTTTTCTTAACCTAGATAAGGTTTGTGAAAGGCCTGGTTAAGGTTTAATTTAATCTTGATAGGATTCAATGGGTGATCGGGTAAGGTTTTAGTGTCTTAAATGGTTCTTAAAAGTTTTAAAACTCACTTTCATTTATCAATCTCATTTGTTAATGAGATATTTTCTTCTTTCATTATTGGCCTTTAGGGTTTTGAAAAATGACCCAACACTATGTTTGCCTATAAATAGAAGCTTTGAGGAAGCTTTTAAGGGGCTTTTTCCACCTTTAGAAAGAGAAATTCTCTAGCATAAAAAACAAGAAAGATCCTAAAAATTCACTCAAAAAAGCCCTTAGAAAATTAGGAAGAAAAAGAAAAATTAAGGAAAAATAATGCCCAAAATTAGTCTAGCCCTAATTTTTTACTCTTTTCTTCTCAACTTCTTTTTAAAAAACCAAAATCATAGTCTTAAAATGATATCCAATCTCTAGAAAATCCATTTCCCTTTAATCAAAACCAAGATCCTTACTTCACTTTTTAACTTATTGTCCATTTCTATTTAATCAATTATTATTTTTTAGTGAATTCTTGCCCAGATTATGAGGCTAAAGAATTTCAAGAACATCATTCTCATTGAATTTCATCTCAATTCTAAGGTTTAAGGCTTTAATTTTAAATTTTTAATAAAAAAAATATGAAAATTTAGGCCCACAATAATGAATGACTCTTTTTGCCGCATGAATAGTAAGGTCGGCCATCCATCACTTTTAGCTAGCTATTCGTGGCCTCCAAATCAGCCATTGATGGCCTAAATTTGGCCAGTCATATGGCTAAACTAGCCACTCTTTCCTCCTTGTTCTAAATGACTTCGATGATGATTTTGCATTTATATGTTTTTATAGTTGTGGAACTAACCTTCTAACCCTCCCTAAAGGTCTAATGATAGAATTGAAGTATTTTAACATATTTTCTATTTTAAAATGATTTTATTTTAATTTTATTTTCAATTTTTCGTGATGCATATCACTATCATGTGTGTGCTCATTTTTAGATCCTCTAGATACATCCTTACATGCACCCCGATATGCATCATTATCATTCTTGCATGAATTTCATAATTGCATCATGTTGTATGCACCCCAGCTTGCATCATTCATCATATTTGTGTGCACCCTAGATTTATTTAATACTTGTGTGAATCTCAAGTACTAACTCCTAATAACTAATCTTTATTAACTTTATTAACTCTCTACTAACATCTTTAATTCTTGCTTTTATTTTATTTCAATTATAATGTGCAAATTCCCAAATCTCATCTCTTATAAATTTTGATTATATTTGCCATTTATTTTGTTCAAATTCTTATGCTCTTGTCTTTAATTATATATGTTTATCTTGTTTAAATTCTTGTTCAATATCTTGTCATTAATATTTTAAGTATATTATTGTAATCACTTTATTTATATGATTAATTGTGTTGATTTTGCCTATTTTGAGCTATGTTTAGGGTTTTTGTTATTAAATATTGAGAATAATTTATCATCTTAAAATTAAATCGAAAGAAAATTTAACATATTCTTCTAAATATATTTTACAATTACAATATGTTCACAATAACATTCTCAGGCATAATAAGTATGAGTTATGAAAGCAAAATGACATTTATATAGTAATAATTAATGTTTTAGGACTATAGTTGAATTATAAAGATACAAAAGTTTTAAATTAAGAGATAAGTGGAAAATAAAAAGATAGAAGTCTATTTGGTGTTGCGACTCTTGGCCAACTATCTCTTCATATCATAAATCTCTTGCTCATACTCAGTCATCTGTTGTTTCATCTGTCTATTCTTAGAGAAAAGCTCTTATAATTGAGACACAATGGGGATTAGAGTTGGCATAAACATACGTGCATATTCATACTCAGACATTCATGTATACATGTATTAACATTTATTCATTCAAATGCATATTTAATTGTACATACACATTTATTTACTTACTAAGGCATTCTTATTAACCTTGGATACATGGTTATTCATATTATAGAGTCCTCACATTAGTTTTTCTATTGATGACCTTTTAACCTACATTTATATAATTATTATTATTATCTTTTCTTAACCACTAATAAAATTTCAAGATAAAATTTTAGGTATTTTACATGAGTGGTCTCAGTAGGCATAAAAGCAATAGGCTAACAATCTAAGGTAGGAAGCACCTTAAGAATCTCCATCTTATAAGCAAGGTCTAGAACCGGGAACTCCAAATTTAGCTTATAAGTAAAGTCACCCGGAATCACATCGATACTATGGTTATAAAAAGTAGCATCACCCTGAGTGCTAGTCTTTTCCTGACCTCTCTTACAAACCAATAAACTTAAGTTAGAAATAGAAATAAAGAAAAAATAAAACAAAATAATAAAAGAATAAGACAATACCTCAGAAGTAGTTAGGTGTATCTCAGATGGCACAGTGCTCAGTCTAGTAGGTTATACACTATTAGGAACAATATTTATTAAATGTGTCTGGATGAATTGAATGTATGCATGTTCCTCAAAAGGCTCAAAGAACATGTCATAAGGGAAGCCCTATCAGTGAAAGCTCTAAGTCCTTACCATAGATTGACTTGGCCATAGTTATAATAGAATGTGAAAGGCGAGGAACACGTTAACTAGCAAGGCCTAACCATTAATGCCAAACGCACTCACCTAAGAACCAACTCTTATAAAAGGGACCCTCAAGCAAGACATGCCTCACGCAAAGAGTACTGACTAGACCAAGGGTGCTTGCATCGACACCAAATGAATCAAAATGCAGCTTAAAAATAAAGGTAAAATTAAATGAATAAAGATAAGAATGTTAACTTAATGTTTTCTTTCTTTGCAAGAACTTACATCATGAAAGCCTAAGTTATTCAAACAATTTTTATGTCTAATTAAGTTTTTTGAAGTCCCTCTATGTGTACTCAAGTACTAAGCTCCATGTGGAATGCCAAGGACATCATCATCATCATGTTCCATATAGGGTAAAGGAACAATGCCATACTCATATGCCTAAATCTATATAGAATAAGAAAAGAGGATGATAAATGTCAATAAAGACCATAAAAGAATAGGAAATAAAGTGCATACCTCAAAAGCTCTCTAGAAACCACTAAGATGAGTATAACCTCTACACACTTCATCTAAGTAACTATATAGGTGTGTGAGAGTAGCAATGCCCTAATCATAACAGCTAGCTACATTCAAGCCTCAGAGAATGGGCAAAATACAAAAATGTACACTACTCTCAATGTTATAGAAAAGGCATAAACTAAGCAAAAAAAAAAAAAGAAAATAAGTTCCTAGATGCATGGGTACTTAAAATTATAAAAAAAAACTAATCAAAATATGCAAATATAATGTGACAGACTGCAAAGTAAAGGTGGAGCTTCTCATTATAGTAATTTGATGTTTGAAAGTTATAATCCACTGCATTTGCATGTCATGGGGTGCACTGAATTGTGTTCGAATGCTTATGGAGTTCTCTGTTCTGCCACCTAAAGTTATAAAAATTTTAGAGAAATTTTTAGATGATTTTTGGTGAATAAAATATTAAAATAAGGATACATCAATATATAAAAAAGAGCTTGGAAGTAAAATTGCAAAATGGTCTCAGTAAGAAGAAATTTCACATGTACACCTTTCCTTTTATTTGCACATATCCATCATATTTTCAATAATTTCATTCAAATTTAACAAAATAAATTTTCTAGTGGATTTTCTTCTCAAATAAAAAACTAAAAAAAATTCAATTTACAATCCATTTTCAGCAGTCATTTTTCAAGAGAAGTTTCTATTCATAAAAAATTTTCAAACAAATTAAAGTTCCCAGCCTTTCTTTTCAAAGAATAAAATGTTAATTCATTCAACTTGAATCTTTTTAAGTCTTGACACTATTATATCAATCTCATATATGAGTCTATGAACTCAAGGTCTGCACCCACTTCAATAAGAGTCTAAGGACTCATGGATCTATAAATCCACTTCAATCTCAGTTTTAAGTCTACGAACTCATGGATCTATAGATCCATTTCAATCAATCTTAGATATGAGTCTATAAACCCACTTCAATAAGAGTCTGAGGACTCATGGATTTGTGGATCCACTTCAATCTCAATTTTGAGTGTGCAGACTCATGGATCTACAGATCCACTTTAATTAATCTCATATATGAGTTTATGGACCCACTTAAATAAGATTCTGAGGACTCTTGGATCTACGAATCCACTTTTATTAATCTCATAGAAAAGTCTACGAACTCGCTTCAATAAGAGTCTAAGGACTCATGGATTTATGGATACAGTTCAATCTCAATTTTGAGTCTGAGGACTCATGAATCTGTGGATCCACTTCATTTAATCTCAAATACAAATTTATGAACTCATGGGTCTTCATACCAACTTTAATAAGAGTCTGAGGACTCATGGATATATGTATCCATTTTAGTTTTAGTTTTGAGTCTGAGGACTTATTGATTTGTAAATATTCTTCAATCAATATATATTTTGAGTCTACAGACTTATAGATCTATGGATCTACTTCAATCCATCTTAGATATGAGTTTGTGGAACCACTTTAATAAGAGTTAGACGACTCAGAGATTTACATATTTACTTTAATATTAATTTTGAATTTACGAACTTATGGATTTGTGGATTCACTTCAATTAATATTATATATAAGTCCATAGACTCATGGGTCTGCAAACTCGCTTCAATAAGAGGTTAAGGACTCATGGATTTATGGATCCACTTCAATCTCAATTTTGAGTTTACGAACTCATGGACCTGTAGATCCACTTTAATCAATCTCATATATGAGTTTGCAGACTCATAGGTCTATGGACCCATTTTAATAAAATTTTGAGGATTCATAGATCTGTGGATCTATTTCAATCTCAGTTTTAAGTCTATGGACTTATGGATTTGTATATCCACTTCAATCAATCTTAAACCTGAACCTGTGGACCTACTTCAATAAGAGTTTAAGGAGTCATAAGTATGCGGACTTACATTAATCTTAGTTATGGATCTGCAAATCCATTTCAATTTCAAAATTTTAATTTTGATAACTCAATTTCAATATTAACCTGCATTTTCAAGTTTAAGTTCATAAGAAGCTAAGACTACTGATCAGCAAGAATGAACTTAGGTATGAATTTTAAAACCTAGAGTTTATTTTTATGCTTTGTTAGAATTTTAATCTAATGATCGTGACATGCAAATCAGAACTCTTTTATCAAATATTATGGTAAGAACACACAAATTACTCCAAAGTAGAGGGCAAACTCTTAGGTTATTTTTTAAAACTTAAAGGCCAATGGTGAAAAAGTTAAAATGTCTCATTATACAAATAATTTGATAAAGAGAAGTGACATTCAAACCTTTTTAAGAATAACCAAACCATTAGAACTTTATCGAATCTTCAATTATACTTTTTCAAGACCAAAATAAAGCCCAATTGAACCTTAACCATACCCTTTCGATATTTGAGAAGAATAATAATAGAGAAGTTTACCTCAGTTATGTCTACTAAACTAATAATTATAGTCTTAAGTAAAGGCTATTTACAGCCTGTTCTCTGTGATTTCAATCCGATTTTAATTCATAAAACTACGTTTAAACTTTGGAAGCCCTAAGAAAAAGTTAGACTGGGTCAACATAATTTTTCAATGGTCAAATTAAGCTTATATAGTCAAATTTATTCTAAAACTATTTTCTAAAACTATTTTCTAAAATTCCAATATGTCAGTGGGTCCCATTTGATAAAAAGTAAAATTTTAACCTCCGCTGGTCAAACCGAGCCTCATAATGTCCACCTCACTTGTCCTTATCCAAAAAGGAACACTTGTCAAAAAGGTACTTACTAAGTTTAGAATATTCCAAATTTACAAATTTTAGAATATACTATGACAAGTGTCAAGCTAACCTTTCTCTACTCTTATCCAAGCTATATTATAAATGCTACATTATATCTCTACTTCTTCTCCCTATTTCTTTGCATTATTGCATCTTCCTGCATTCATGTGTTTTTATATATATCACTTGCTTGATGCATAACACTATCATGCATGTGCTCATTTTTAGACCCTTTAGATGCATATTTGCGTGCACCCCAATATGCACCACTAATATACTTGCATGAGTTTTAGAATTGTATTAGATTACATGCACCTCAACTTACATGATTCATCATACTTGCATGGACCCCATATTTACTTAATGTTTATACGGATCATGCATTTACATTAGCATTATAAATTCCATTGTGTGTGTGTGTATATATATATATATATATATATATATATATATATATCCTTTTATCTCTCTCTCTCTCTCTCTTGTTATCAATTTTAAGTAACTCCTACTAACTTCTACTAGCACTTACTAGCATTTATCTTTGTTGTTATTTACTTTCAACCACTTTTATTTATTATCATTTATCATTACATTATATAAATTGTGATTATACTCTAATTTCTCAATCTCTACTCTCATCTCATTCTCTAAATTCTCTTTTATTATTTTATCTCTTTGTCTTTAATATTTGTGATAATATTATCACCCATTTTCTTCACTTATTTATACTTTATTTGGTTCAAATTCTTATTTAATATCTTGTTATTATCATTTTAGATATGTTGTTGAGATTATATAATAAATTGTGTTGAATTTTTCTTTGTAATATGTCCTTAATTTGTTATTATATACTAAAAATGTACCAAAAATAAATCAAATTATTCTTATTGCTTAATTCCGAAGAACCCTGTTATATGCCTTTCTATGAATATTTTCTATTGAATTATGTACCTTTCTATGAATATTTTTCTATGTTAAATCATTATTTTCAATATTCTACGTTTAAAAGCATTTTTATAATAATAAAGTGACTTTTCTACACTCTTTTCTATACAAAGGAATTTTCTACTTATTTTAACAATAAGTATGTTTCATTTTCAATATTGTTAAATATGTTTTATTTTTTTCATTTTTTTACCATTTTCATTTCATTTACCATTAATAAACCTAACACTTTTAGATGCATTGTATTTCTATTATTTTCTTTATTGTTCATGTAAGTCATTCAAATGCAAAAATATGGATCACAAACTCTTTTGCTTTCTAAGTGGTTCTGTTTATTTTTCAAAAAAAATTGATTTTGTTTATGTGTTGAATAATTTATGATGTGAGAGTCATCCATTCAAGGTATAAAATTGTTATTAAGACCTAATTTGATGGAAACTCATATTGTGAATTAACGGTTCGCATATATTACCAAAAATCATCTTAAATGTTTTTCTTAATTTATTTGACTTTTAAAATTGTTTTTTGCATTTTAAAATCAATTGAAAATGCATTTTTAAGCATTTACTATCTCTTCTCTTTATTTTGGCTTTTTAAGTTATTTCTCTTTTGTTTCTCAATGGGATAACAACATTTGCAATCCTAAAAGTTATATACTTTTTACAATTAAGTTTTGAATGCTTAATTTATAATAGTTAAGTTTTGTGAGTATTTAAAAATTTAACTGTTAGTCATATACCATTAATTATAATAGGTTGAGTATATACGACACTAATTTTACCTATGTGGCATCCATTTAATCACCACACCAGCCATGTTAGCCGCCTATATCAGCTTCTTCTTCTACAATTTTCTTCTTTGTCTTCTTTTCTTCTTCTTCTTCTTCTTCTTCTTCTTCTTCTTCTTCTATCTTTCCCTTTTTATGCATATTCAACTCTTTCAAAATGGTTCACATGGTCATCATAATTAGAATCAATAAGAAATGGAGCCTAAAGAAACTTCAAAGTAGTATTGTATTCCTACAAATGTCAACAACATAAAAAGAGATATATCATACATGACCCATACACAAGAGTTAAAGGATTACAAAGAAAAGGAACATAGTACAAATGCATTTTCTTCTCCTTTTCATAATAAGTTTTAATTAGTATTAGTGTTTTTAGCTTACCTCTACCTTGAAAATGGTAAAAGGAGCATTTGGTGACATAAATCTCTTATCTATTGGAATCACTAACTTTAACAAATATATTATTGATAAACATTGACCTCTATTCAATGAATCCCCTACAAACATCAATCTCTTCCCTTTTTGCTTCTCCCACATTTCAATCACATTCCATCTACTACACAAAATAATAATTCTCATTTAATAGAGAAAGCCCCAATACTCAACAAAATTGCACATCTAGCAAGCCTACATTTAGTTCAACAAAATTTAAATTTAGCAACCCAAACAAAAGTGAAGTAAAAATTAATGCTCATAGACTAAAAGAAACAAAGAGCCACTTATCAAAAAACACATCACATCTCTCTAAATTGTTTCTCCAGCAATCAAATTTTTGTTTTAGTTCAACCCATTGGAATTTTTTGCCGTTATACTCCTTGGTTGAGTTACATGTAATGAACCTATCCAAAAACTCCAAAATTCCATAAGAACATGGTTAAATTCTAAGATTATAATTTTAAGAACTTCCACAACTTAAAGAAGAAAGAAATAGCTCAAGAAAGTAGAAGATTCAAGTAAAGATTAAACTTAAAAGATCCTACTAAAGAAAGAGCAATATAAATCTTGAAACTAAAAAAATAAAGAAATTTCCCAATTTAAAAGAATTCAATCTAAGAAAGAAAAAGATATAATAAATATTAAAACTAAAGAAATCTCAAAAAAAAAAAAAGAATACCTAGAGCATTATTAACAAGATTTGGTTTAATGTAAATAAAGGTAAGTTCTTACTAATAAAAGATATGAACTAGGTCATCATGGATTCTCGGAATGTGAATTTTATTATAAAGAATTAAAAGTCCAATAAAGCTCAACAACACTAATGTTATAGACCCAACTCTTTTAGAAGTAGAAAGATTAAAGAATAAGAAGACGAAGAAGAAGAAGATCGAAGAAAAAGCTTATATGGGCAGCTGACATGGCTTGTATAGTGATTACATGGATGCTACATGAGTGAAATTAGTGTCATGTATGCTCAATCTATTGGAATTAACATAATAGGACTAACAGTTAAATTCTTAAATACTTACAAGACTTAATTATTACAAACTAAGCATTCAAGACTTAATTTTAAAATGTATATAACTTTTAGGACTACAAATGTTGTTATCCATTTCACAAATAAAATGTTTTATGGCCCCAAAACTCAAAATATGGAACAATCATGGAGGGGATGTTCACAAACATGTCAGCCATGCTCAACTTTTATCTCTTTTAATTTATTATTTTTTATTACTTTTCATTTACTTTTTTATTTTCTTATTTAGCATGTTTAAATTTTATTATAATATGATTTTTCCATGAATATGCTATAATTACCATGTCATAGATGAATTATTTATTTTGTTATTTCATATTTGCCATGTTTACATGATTCATGCATCATATTTAAATAATGTTATTAAGTTTGCAATGTTTTATGTCATACTTATGCATTTTGCCATGCTCATGCATACTACATTATTGAGCACTTATATATATATATTGTGTAGCATTTGTGTGTAATAGTTGATCAATAATAGTACATATTTTTTAGAAGTATTGTATAAAACTAATGCGGTCAGCCCTACTTAACATTTGGGCGCTATATATGGAGATGCCTTGATTATGAAGAGTCTAATTTGATTGACATTGACATCTGAACCCAGTGCTTTATCCAATGGGTGAATACGAGTCTAATTGAGGGATCCAAGTTTGACTTAGTCCTTAAATGGATAATTTCTCAAGTGATACTGAGTGGTGACTCGATATTTCTCTTGACTGGGTGAAGGGTTAAAAGTGCATTTATGTCATCCCTAAGCTCTTTCAATACTCCTCTATTTTTTTGTAACAGGAAAAAAGGGTTTGTGATCCAAAAAGTGTTAAGTCTAACCCGTTGGCATCAATAGTAAGGTATACAAAAAAATTCTAAGACATACAAAGGATTACATTTCTATTGTAATATCATTATTGGATTAAGGCCTATTTGATGTGATCTCCAGCTCAAAACAAAGGTCCAATGATCCACAATATCCATTGCAAGTCCAACAAGGCCTGATGACGAGGTCAAAAACCAAAAAATTACAAGAAGCCTTGTTAATCTTTATTCAAGGTGTTTGGAAAGCCAAGAAATTTCAAGTACAATCAAAATCAATAAAAAGGCCCAAATAGTCTTGTTACCACATCAAAATAAATGAATTTGATGGGCTAATAGTTAGTGGGCTTTAAAGTGTGTTAGTGGATATTTAAATAATTAATAATGAGCGGGATTTAAAGTATAGGGCTTAAAGTATGTTAATGGATATTTACATAATTAATAATGAGTGAGAATTTAAATAATTAATAATGAGTGGGGTCTAAAGTGTGTTAGTGTGAATTTATATAATTAAAAGTTAGTGGGATTGAAAGTGTGTTAGTGGGAATCTACATAATTAATGGCTTTAATTGCAAGTTAGTGGGGTGATATTATCTTATGTTTTCATATTTAAAGTATTAGTATGAGCTCAGTCTTGTATCTATATAAACAAGACCTCATTTCATTGTAAGACATGTTGAATTTAATTATAAAATATTTAGTTTCTTTTGGTGAGAAATTTGGTTTGAAGTTCTTGTATGAACTTTATGAATTATCAAGCCTAGTGGGTTTGTGGTGTCAAAATCCAAAGAAAAAAAATTATCTTTTTCTTTATCTTTCAAACTTGTTTTTGTTTGTTTATGTTGAAGACTTGAAAGTCTATTGAAGTTTTTATCAATTTTCTAAGGGTGTTAATTCTTTCCATTGCAAGTTTATTATAGCTCTTTAGCTATTGGGGAGCTTGAATGAAGGGTTAACAATCTTATTCTAAATTACTAAGATCTAAAATGGTTTTTCTTATCTCATTCTTGAATGATCCTATAATATAATTATGGAAGGTGATAAATTATAATCATCAAGTTAATATAGTATTGAAATTACTGGGGAGCTGGGGTATGAATCTATTAATTTCTATCATTTTTGGTATCAGAGCTTTGGCTCAAGATTGAGGTTTGCTTATCCCTTTTATTTGTGATTTAATTATTAATATCTTGTTTATTTTCATTTTTAGTTTTTATCTACCATTGGTCTTATGATCTATCTTCTTATATTCTTGTTCAAGTGTTCTTTCATCATCTTTTTCTTTGTTTGAGCTGAATATTATTACAAAAAATAAAAAAAATAAAAAAATCATGCATAAAAAAAATTTTCTAGTTATTATTTGTCCTTATTTGTTTCTTTGGCTTACCTTTTTATTTTCTTGTGGCCTACCTAAAAAAATAATTTCACTTCATTAATTGTTACATTCTTAACTTTGCTTAATTTAAGATTCTTAGTTCATCTAAAAACCTATAAAGCAAATTAAGAGTGGTAAAAGGCAAGAGTGTGTGAGATTATTAGAGTGGATAAAAGCCAAAATTTGAGTGCAAACACGTGAAGGAGTATTGTGAGGTTTTATTTCTATTATCTATCCTAATATTTCTTATCTTAATCATGTTTAAGGATACAAGCACATCATCATCAAATGACCAAATGTTGCAAGCCATGCAACAATAATTTGAAAGGATGTTTAGGGTGATGGAAGGATTCAATAAAAGGCTAGAAAGGCATGATGGCATTCTAAAATAATTACAAGGAATGCCTAGACAAAGGAGACAACCACTAATTAAGTAACAGGGGCATGATGGTAGAGATGACTTAGAGGATGACCAAATCACTTTGGTTGGACATCCTAGGAGGCAAGCTAAAAGAGGCCATATAGAAGATGTAGATCATAACTTTAGAAGCATAAAAATGAAAATTCCTTCATTCCAAAGAAGAAATGATCCCGATATCTACCTTGAATGGGAGAGGAAGGTTGATTTCATTTTTTGATATCACAACTATTCTAAGGAGAAAAAGGTAAAACTTGCAATTGTTGAATTTTATGACTATGCTATTGTTTGGTGGGATCAATTTTGTAAGGAAAAAAGAAGATATAGAGAAACACCCATACAGTCTTGGATGAAGATGAAGCAAATCATGAGGAGAAGATTCATTCCTATCCACTACTATAGGAAGCTTCATCAAAGATGTCAAACCTTAACCCAAGGAAACATGAGTATGGAGGAATACCACAAAGAGAAGGAGATAGTCATAATCAAAGCTAATATGGAGAAAGATCGAGAAGCCACCATGATAAGGTTCTTGAATGGCCTAAACAAAAACATAGTTGATCGTATTGATTTGCATCATTATGTAGAGATAGAAGACATGGTGAATTTAACCATGAAGGTAGAAAAACAACTCTAAGGAAAAAAGGTATGATTCCAAACCAACTTTGGGTTCCACTTCTTCTTCCTAGAAGTCTTCTTGGGGTAAAAAGGATAAGAAAAATATTACTAAGTCAAAAGGGAATGAAAATAAAAATAAAAGTGACTTAGTTAATAAGGCAAAGAGTAAGGCAAAACTAACCCAAATTAAGAAGATTTCATGTTTTAAATGTTTGAGGCATGGGCATGTTGCTAAGGAATGTCCAAATAGAAAAACTATGATTTAAAAGGATGGTAATTTTGAATCCAAAAGTAAGGAGAGTGATGATAAAATACCACCTTTAGAAGATTGTAGTGATGCTGAGTATGCCAAGAGTGATAATCTTATTGTACAATGAACATTGAGTATGCAAAACAAAATAAAAGATCATAGGGAACAAAGGGAAAATATATTTCATACTCATTATTTGATTTCTAACAAATTGTGCAATATGATTACTGATTGAGGGAGTTGTACTAATATTGCAAGCACCAAACTAGTAAAGAAATTAAGGTTGCCTCTTATCAAACATCCAAAACTATACAAATTGCAATGGCTTAATGATAGTGGTTTTGTAAGGTAAGCAAACAAGGTTTAATTTCTTTTTCAGTTTGTAAATATAAGGATGAGGTGTTGTGTGATGTTATGCCAATGTATACGGCTCATATGTTGTTGGGAAGACCTTGGCAATATTATAGAAGAGCAAATCATAATGGTTTCAAAAATAGATATTCCTTGATTATGTATGGAAAAAAGATATAATCTTGGACCATTGACACCAAAGGAGATTTTTAAAGACTAACAATGCATAAACCAATAATAGAAAGAACTTTCTTTGGGGAGGGAAACCCTTAAGAGAAAAGAAAAAGGTAAGGTGAGTGAACCTAAACAACAACCTTTTGAACTTGACCAAAATGGGAAATCCAAGAGGAGAGAAAAGAAGGAAGGTTTCAAAGAAAAGCAAATAAGTACTTTTGCTACCATGAGAGATGTGATGGAAGTCAAGTCTTTGAGCCACCCTTTACTTGTACTCTTGTGCAAGGATGTTTTTATCATTTTTAATAAAATAAACAATGGTTTACCTACTATTGTTATTGATTTATTATAGGTTTATGAAGATTTATTTTTAGATGAAATTCCAATTGGTTTGCCACCCAAAAGAGGCATTGAACACTAAATAGACTTCATACCCAAAGCTAGCATTTCAAATAGACCAGCCTAAGAACCAACCCAGAGGAAACTAAGAAAATCCTAAAGCAAATGAGTGAGCTTATGGAGAAGGTTTATATTCATAAAAGCATGAGTCCGTCTGTGTTGTCCATTTTACTTGTGCCTAAGAAAGATAGAACTTGGAGGATGTATGTTGATTGTCAAGCCGTCAACAAAATTATGGTAAAGTATAGACATCATATTCCTAGGCTAGATGACGTGTTAGATGAATTGCATAGTTCATGTTTATTTTCAAAAATTGATTTGAAATCCGATTATCATCAAATAAGAATGAAAGACGAAGATGAATGGAAAATAGCTTTTAAAACTAAACATGGTCTATATAAGTGGTTAGTAATGCCTTTTGGTTTAATTAATGCACCAAGCACTTTTATAGGGCTAATGAATCATGTTTTTAGATCATTCATTAGAAAATTTATTATTGTGTATTTTAATGATATCTTGGTTTATAACAAAACTTTAGATGAGCATTTTTAATATTTGCAGTATGTTTTAGATGTTTTAAGAAAAAATAAGTTATATGAAAATATAAAGAAATGCATGTTTTGCACTAATGAAATTACATTTCTTGGGTATATTGCCAATGATAAGGGAATTCATATGGACCAAGAAAAGGTAAAAGTAATTAAAGAATGGCCAACATGCACTAATGTGCATGATGTTAAGAGTTTCCATGGTTTAGCTAGTTTTTACATGAGATTCATTAAGAATTTTTCTACAATAGCTTCACCATTGACTGAATGCATAAAGAAAAATGTTGGTTTCAAATGGGGAAAAGAGCAAAATGAGGCTTTTAATTTGCTGAAAGACAAACTTTGTAATGTATCTTTATTATCTTTGCCCAATTTTACTAAACCTTTTAAAATTGAGTGTGATGCAAGTGGCATAAGTACTGGTGGAGTCTTGATGCAAGAAGGCAAGCCTATTGCTTATTCTAGTGAGAAGCTAAGTAGAGCTAGTCCAAACTACCCAACCTATAACAAGGAATTTTATGCATTGGTGAAAGTCCTTAAAACATAGCAACATTACCTTAGCTATAAGGAGTTCATTATCCACACTGACTATGAGTCCTTGAAGGACCTTAAAGGACAAGGCAAGTTGAGTAAAAGACATGCCAAATGGGTGGAGTTCATTAAATCCTTTCTATATAACATCAAGTACAAGCAAGGTAAAGAGAATATTGTAGCCAATGCTTTGTCAAGAAGGTATTCCTTAATTTTTGAACTTGAGGCAAAATTATTGAGAGTTGAGTATATAAAAAATATTTATCCTAATGATCATAATTTTGATAATGTTTATAGGGCATGTGAGAAAGGGGGTTTTTTATAAGCTCTATAAACATGAGGGTTTTCTTTTTAGAGAAAATAAGTTATGTGTGCCATAAAGTTCTTTGAGAGAGTTACTTTTGAGAGAGGCGCATAGTAAAGGTCTAATGAGGCATTTTGGGATTAAGAAGACCTTAGACGTGTTAAGTGACCATTTCTTTTAGCCATACATGAAAATGAATGTTGAGAGAGTTTATGCAAAATGCATCACTTACAAATAAGCTAAATCCAAAGCAATGCCTCATGGTTTGTACACATCGCTACCTATACCAAATGAACCTTGGGTAGATATTTCTATGGACTTTGTTTTAAGATTACCTAGGTCTAAAGGGGAGAGACTCTATTTTTGTTATTATAGATAGGTTTAACAAGATGGCACACTTCATTCCATGTCACAAAATGGATGATGCAACATATATTGCAAATCTATTCTTCAAATAAGTAGTAAGACTACATGGAGTGCCAAGAACCATAGTGAGTGATCGTGATGTCAAGTTCCTAAGCTAGTTGGAAGACATTATAGGGAAAATGGGATCAAAGCTTCTCTATTCAACAACTTGTCACCCATAAACGAATAGGCAACTTGAGGTAGTGAATAGAATACTTTCAACACTTTTGAGAGTGCTAATCTAAAGGAATTTAAAGAATTAAGAGGAATGTCTACCACATATAGAGTTTGCCTATAACAGGAGTGTGCATGAAGCAACCAACCATTCACCATTTAAAGTAGTTTATGGCTTCAATCCATTAACACTAATGGACTTAGTGCCATTACCTATGGAGAAAGCAAATTTGGAAGGCAAATAAAGGGCTGAATTTATGAAAAACCTACATGAGAAAGTCAATGCCCAAATTGAGAGGAAGACATTTCGATATGAGAAACAACACAACAAAGGAAGAAAACAAGAGATATTTTGAAGCAGGCGATTGGGTATGGGTGCACTTAAGAAAAGACAGGTTTCCTAACCAAAGGAAGTCCAACTAATTCCAAGATGAGATAGACCTTTCATAGTACTTCAATGCATCAATAATAATGTAAGTGCTAATAGCTAGAGTTTCTAAATGAGTATGGTAATGTAAGGGCAACTTTCAATGTTAGTGATTTATCTTTGTTTCATATAGGTGATAAGGATGAAGCTGATTTGAGGATGAATCCTCATGAAGAAAGGGGTAATGATGTGATCTCAAGCTTAAAAACAAGGTCCAATGATCCACAAGATCCATTACAAGTCTAACAAGGCCCGATGATGTGGTTAAAAACTAAGAAATTACAAGAAGCCTTATTAATCTTCATTAAAGGTGTTTAGAAAGCCTAAGAACTTCCAAGTACAATCAAAATCAATAAAGAGGTCCAAATAGTCTTGTTTACCACATCAAAATAAATGAATTTATAGGACTAATAGTTAATGGGATTTAAAGTGTGGGGCTTAAAGTGTGTTAGTGGATATTTACATAATTAATAATGAGTGGGAATTTGAATAATTAATAATGAGTGGGGTCTAAAGTGTGTTAGTAGGAATTTACATAATTAAAAGTTAATGAGATATAAAGTGTGTTAATGGGAATCTACATAATCAATGGCTATAATTACAAGTTAGTGGGGTGAGATTATCTTGTATTTTCATATTTAGAATAGTAGTATGAGTTTGGTCTTGTATCTATATAGACATGTTGAATTTGAGTTATAAAATATTGAGTTTCTTTTAGTGAGAAATTTGCTTTAACGTTCCTGTATGAACTTTATGACTGATCAAGCCTAGTGGGTTTGTAGTGTCAAAATCCAAAAAAAAAAAATATTTGTCTTCTTCTTCATCTTTTAAACTTGTTTTTATTTGTTTATGTTAAAAAATTTAACATCTATTAAAGTTTTTATCAATTGTCTAAGAGTGTTAATTCTTTCCATTGCAAGTTTATCATAGCTTTTTAAATATTTAGGAGCTTGAATGAAGGGTTAATGATCTTATTCTAACTTGGTAAAATGTAAAATATTTTTTCTTATCTCATTCTTGAATGATCCTATAACATAATTATGGAAGGTGATAAATTCTAATCATCAAGTTTATCGTAGTATTGAAACTATTAGAGAGCTTGGGGTATGAATCTATTGATTTCCATCACTATTGATTTTATAGAAAATATATTTTAAAATGATTCTTATCAAGTCTCTAAAAATTCCATTTTGGTTAATATATCTACCAATTTTTTGAATTCAGATATGTATTTAATTAAAATTATAAATGGTGATTCTACTTTTATTAGTAAAGGAAATCATCATGAACCTTATACTACACTTAGGAAAAGTCAAAGAACTAGAAAAAGAACAATATGCTCCTCTAGATTTCATATCTTCTCAATTTATTATTTTGCTAGTAGAACATGATAGATTTACAATTTTTAATAGAATGCCAATTTTACTTACTGTGGAGAATGATCAAAAGGCATTTCATGAAACTGTGTCCTCTAAGGATTTAGTCATTTGGAAGAAAGCAACTAATGATGAAATGAATTTATTGTTGAGAAATAATACATTAATCATTATTGATTTGTCTCACGATTTTAAACTAACTGGATGTAAATAGGTTTTTTGGAGGAAATGTAACTGATAGATCATTATAAACATTTAAAGTTAGATTAGTAGCAAAAGGATTCAAGCAAAGGAAGGACATAAACTATTTTGATATGTGTGCTCCTATGGCTAAGGTAACATATATTAGAGTACTTTTGGCATTAGCATCAGTATAAAATTCATTTACTCCGAATTCTATTTGGTTCAACTCGGAGAGCTTGCAGTGATTATTTTGGTGAAACAATAAATATAAGATTTATTATTTTAACAGTTTGCAATTGTTAGTTTTTCTTTTAAAAAAATCATACAAACATTGTCTAAAAAATGTCTAATAATTATTTATAACCATTATATTTTAGGCTATAAATACGTTACTAATGGTTATTAGAATTGATAACCAATTCTACCTCTTTTTTTTTTCTTTATCTCAATTCTCTTTCGCTTCATTGTTATTTAATCTCCCAATTTTTTTATAAAAAAACAAATTTGTGTTGCTATTAGTAGATTTTATAATTTATTAAATTTTATAGAAAAAATTTTGAAATTTTGCAACAATATTTTTTTATAAGTCATCAATATTTAGAATTTATTGGAATCTAATTAATCATATTTGTTTTTAATAGAACAATAGAAATAGTGAAAGTTTTTCAATAACTAATTCTGCATTAATATTTCTTAGGAGGGACAATTTATTTCTTAAAAAATAGCAATTAAAAGGCTAAAGTGCCAAATTGGACCTAACATTTTAACTTAATTGTAAATTGGACCTTTATTTTTTTTTTTACACCAAATTGGAACAGAAAGATGTAAGATGTTACACAAATTGGACTCTACTGTCAATATGCAAAAAACAGACGTTAACTATTGCCTATGTAAATGAAGTGGTCCCCACCGACTGCTGATGTTGTCTTAAACGTATGCCTAGCATACCCAAAACAAAAAGAATTAGGTCTCCAAATGAGAAAATGCAAAAAAAATGAAGTTTAGAGCCCAAATGAGAAAATGCAAAAGAATAAAAGTCTATATGGGTCTGCTAGATATACATCTACAACAACATAAGTAACTGGTGGGAACCACTTTGTCCACATAGACAGTATTTTACGTCTATTTTGTGCTTGATGACAGGGTCCAATTTGTATAATGTCTTGCATCTTTCAGTTTGGCTCAAAAACATAATAAAGGTCTAATTTGTAATTAAGTTAAAATTTTAGGATTCCATTTCACACTTCGGCCCAATTAAAATCATGCCTCAAAATCTTTTCCCTGCTAATTTACATCCATGCAATAATACTACTAAAAGATACCATAAAAGAGAGAGAAAGCGATAAAATTTGTCTAGTCATTGGCATCTTCCCACCACGTAGAACGGAAGATGCAGCATAGACATATACAAAACTCTCTAAACTCTTTTTCTTGTCAATGGTCAATAATTCAAGCTCTCATTCATTATTTCTAGCTCTCGCTTTCAACCACAAAATAAGAGGTGAAGAATAGTAGACAAACACTAATAATTAAGCTGACATGGCAGCTTAACCCATGTTAATTTGTTAAATATTAATCAAATGAAAAGGAAAAATTGCTGAGTCAACATCTTTATCTCCAGTCCACAAAAAAATAAAATAAAATCTTTATCTCCCTTGGAGCAGGAAATTAATTTCCATCAAACATGTACAACCTTTATCATTTTCCTCATCTTCCATTCATTAATTTACACGTGTAATGGAATAGTTAACAAGAAGACATTTTAATTTCAATCAGACACGTACAACCTTCATTAATTTACACATGTAATGGAATACTTGGCAAGGAGACATTCTTTATATCTCTTGACATCATCAGCAAACATAGGGCTACACTTGTTTGGCAGTAACATCCATTAGTGTCTTCCCACGTGGCTTTCCGTCTCTTTTACTCGGCCCACCGATGTTCCAACTCCTTAGTCATTTTTTTTTTTAGAAAACTATTTTTACAATTAAATATTTCTACATACAAAAAATTCCTTTTTAAATAGTTAAATTTTTTAAAAAATAAAAATTAAACAATTTAAGTAAATTTTAATTAATTCATATTTTGCATATAAGATAAATAAATATAAGTTACAACAATAAACCAAATAATAAATTTATGAAAATTTCTATATAATCACTTTTCATCATCCTCATTTATTTATATATTTACTATAAATGCAATGCTCTATTATTAACTCATATCTAAGGCTATAAACCAGCTCAATTGCTCATGACTTATTTAGAGTTTAAATCAATAAAATTCGTTTAAATTTATAAAATAACATTTAATAAATAAAAATTAGTCAATTTACAAATTTAAATGAATTTTATTAAGTTAAACTTTGAATAAAATTATAATTTTTAAATACATGTCACGACCCAAAATAAGGGTCATGACCGGCGCTAGGGAACGAGAATTCTTTCGAATCCGAAACTCGTAGCAAGCCTAAAAAAATAAATAAAACATGCAATAGAAATAATAACAACACAATTAAATAAAATATTATGCAGCGGAATAAAATCATAAATATCAAAATGATGATTCCGTCCAACGAAATTAAATCGAATTCTCATATCATATATAAATAAATCTTTTGATACTAGTTTCAGTTCAAATTCTTAAATTACATATCTCACATAAATACAAAACACCAATCTCCGAAACGACCATAACTATTGTAGTGTCTAGATCATAAAGTAAAACTCAAGACTCAGATAAGCAGTTTACATAATGAAGCCGGGGCGGAAGAAATTCGGCATATAGGCCTGCTATTGAGGTCTGAAGACGATGACTCTCCTAAAAAATAGTCAACGGAGGGGAGTCAGACCTCACTGAGTGAATTACTATAATATATATACATGCATACTATATGCCAATGCACACAGTCGAAAGTATATATAGTATGTATGTATACAAGCAATTACACACAAATGCAATAAAAATCATTTTATATATTTATTGAAAATCACCATTTATGAAGGATCAAATAAAACCCTAGAATATCGCAACCTCAAAACAGTGTTAGACAACACTCTAGCTATACAGGCTCACTTATTCTAAATATAATCACTTGATCCAATTAGACAGTAGACTGGCCCCGAGACACTAAGTCAATCGAGCACCAGCAATCTGACTGTCAGTGTGATTGGCCCCGAGACACTTAGTCAACCGAGCTCCAATCACACTCCTAAATCATATCACACTCAGATAAATCAATTCCAATCAATATTCTCAAACTGGTTAGTAATATAGCCTAAATGCTATAAGCGTACCGGTACGTACTCGGTCCTAGTACTACCCACTAGGTAGCATGTTCTATTGATATCCTTCATTAAAATATAAAGCATACATTCATAAAAGTAAATGATGCATGAATTTGAAATAAATTACAACATAAACCATATATATACTAGAAATATACCAAAAATAAACTAGGTATATTTCGAGTATATATATGTCAAATAAATCTAATATAATTACAAAATAAACTAAGAATATACATAAAAATATTTTAAGAATAATTTATTAATAAAACATGCATATAATTTGAAAATATACCAAAATATACCGAATATAAACTAAAGATAACTTAAATACCAGATGAATTATTTATGCATAATTAATCAAAATAACATTCATTTCTAAATCATGCACCCAAAACATATATATATAAAATAGTAACTCACACTTAGTGCGCTCCTCGAAAGGGGTCCGATGGGCCTGGTCCACTAAGCCTCGGTCTCGGCGCAACTAAACAAACAATAAATAACAGACATCAGAATAAACCTAATAGAAATTCCTAGAAACTCGATCTAGAATATTAGACACAGAATCAGAATTAGGGTTCGACCGGACATCACGTTTTACAAGAATTCTACCAAAAATTCGGCAGAACCTCCCTTATAAAATGGACATCTCTCTACTCAAAGAGTAGAGCCGGCCCTGCAAAGAAACACACTTCGAAAAATAGACACAAAAACACATCCACAACCCCTCGGTCGGACTCCAAACTACAGTCTACCGACCGGGGTCCACAATTCACAAAATAATATAGAAATACCGAAAATACCCTTATATCATAGAAATACATTTAATAAGTAGAAATTACGTAATTAACCCTAAAACACAGTAAAAATCGATAAAAACTCATTTTATTAGAAAAATCGTATATTATATATATAATTGAAAATAATTCACGAAAAATAGTTTTAATTAATTAAAAATACTAAATAATTTGTAGAACTCATTTTTATACCTTAAATAACTATTAAAACCAATTTAATTACATTTTTAGTCAATTTAGGATAAAATTACCAAAATACCCCTATATACATAAATATACTAAAATTCATTCAAAAATTCACCAAAAATAGTATAATTGCACAAAAATTAATTTTCTCAACATTTTTATCAATAATATCAATAATTTAACTCAATTAACTAATTAATTTCAATTAAAAACACAATTAACCTAATTGTCCAAAATTACATAAACCTATATAAATTCAAAATAAATACACATAAATTCATAAAAATTCCAAATAAATTTATATAATTCATTTCAACACCTATATTTATCATAAAACACAGTTTCATAATTTAATTAATTAATTTTCGAAAATTAGAAAATAATAATAAAATATTCAAAAATACCCAAAAATAAAAATAATCTCCAAAAATTATACAAAAATTCATACATGAAGATTAAGCTACTAGGATCAACATTTGTGAAGGAATTTTTCATGAATCAATCAATTATAAGTTCAAAAAAATCAAGAACCCTAAAATGGTCGAATTACCAAAATCGAAACCTAAGCAAGTCAAGACCATTTTAAGTGAAACAAAGCTTAGAATCACACTCAATGGAGCTCAAGGAGAAGAAAGAGACTGGCGGTGTCGAAAACGGTGGCTGGAATCACGTCGATCGATGTTAGCTTCCACTTTCGGCTTTCCGGCCAAAAATGGGCTTCCCGATGCTGGAAACAGCTGCAGCAGGCGGCGGGGAAGGTTGGGGAAGGAGGTGGCACGCCGGGAGGCACACCGACGGCGTGACAAACGGTGATTGGCGAGGAGAGGTGATCGGGGAAGAAGGAGGAGGAGTCGGGGGTGAAATGGTAATTTGCCAAAAATTTTGATTTTTAACACTATAATATGTATATATATATATATACTTTACACTATATATTAAAATAATATAAAATCACACACATTAAATATACACCACACACATATAATTTAATATTTTAAAATTTAATACTAAATAAAAATAATTAAATAACAATAAAACTAATTAATAAATAATAAAATATTAGGGTAATTAATTAAACCCTAATTAAATAAATAAATATACATATATACGTTATTTAGTAATTCAAAAATATATATGAGTTCTTACAAGTCCGAAAATCTATTTAATATAATTAATAGTAAATTATTTACTTGAAAATTTCCCCAAAAATAGAATTCTCGAAAAAATTTTACGTCAAGCACTTAAAGTAATATACAATAATTAAAATAAGCTTTAAATAAATATCAACTTGTAAAAATATCATAATTATATACAAAATTATTAACACTGCATATCCCGATGCAGTATTAAAATATTTAAAAACATGGGATATTACAGTCTCCCCCCCTTATAAGAATTCGTCCCCGAATTTCAGAAAGAAAATGATCACAAGATCAGGAAGGGAAGAGATACGGGTAAAAAGCTCGCATCTCAGCTTCAGTCTCCCACGTATGCTCCTCAACTCTGTTGCTACGCTAGAGAACCTTGACCATCAGAATCTACTTCGACCGCAACTGTCGAACTTGATAATCAACGATCGCCACAGGTTCTTCCACAAACGTCAGATCTTCACTCACTTCTACACTGTCAGGCTACAACACATGTGAAGGGTCTGAGATATACTTCCTCAACATCGAGATATGAAACACCGGATGCACTTGTGACATACTCGGAGGCAAAGCCAACCGATACGCAACAGTGCCAACTCTCTCCATAATCTCAAATGGTCCGATATATCTCGGTGCCAACTTACCCTTCCTGCCAAATCTCATCACACCCTTCATCGGAGATACCTTCAGAAAAATAAAATCTCCAACCTGAAACTCCACATCTCTGCGCCTAGGATCTGCATAGCTCTTCTGCCTGCTAACTGCGGTCTCTAATCTTCGCTTAATCACGGTGACTTCCTCTGCAGCATCCTGAACCATCTCAGGTCCAGTCAAAGCTCTTTTACCAATCTCATCCTAACTCAGAGGGGATCTACACTTCCTTCCACATAACGCCTCATATGGTGCCATGTCAATACTGCTATGGTAGCTGTTATTATATGCAAACTCTACTAGTGGCAAATGATCATCCCAGCTACCTCCCAAATCCAGGACACATATCCTAAACATATCTTCCAGTGTCTGGATCGTCCTCTCAGACTGACCATCCGTCTGAGGATGAAAAGAAGTACTGAAGTCCAATCTAGTGCCCATTGCTTCCTGTAACTTCTGCCAAAAATGAGAGGTAAACACTGAACCTCTGTCTGACACAATGGACATAGGTACCCCATGAAGGCATACGATATGCTTCACATACAGCTTCGCCAATCTAGCTACAGAATAAGTGGCTTTCACAGGCAAGAAATGTGCAGACTTCGTCAACTTGTCTATAATCACCCAGGTGGAATTGTATCCATCCTTAGAACGAGGTAAACCTACCACAAAATCCATAGCTATCCTTTCCCACTTCCACTCAGGAATAGGAAGAGGCTGAAGCTTCCCAGAAGGCTTCTGATGTTTAGCTTTCACTTGCTGACACGTTAGGCACTTAGCAATATAATCAGTGACATCCTTCTTTAATCCATCCCACCAGTATAAGTCTTTAATACTGTGGTACATCTTAGTGACACCTGGATATACGCTATAGGCTGTAGAATGTGCTTCCTCTAGGATCTCTTCTCTCAAATCATCCACATCAGGAACACACAATCTACCATTGATCCACAACACACCATCATCATCGAGTGTGAAATCAGTGAACTTCCTTGCTCTAACATTCTCTGCAAGCTCTTCTAGAATAGGATCTCGGCTCTGAGCTACTTTAATCCTATCCCTCAGTACAGATCACACCTTAAATTGAGCTAGCAGTCCACCTGATCTACTTATCTTTATCATCAGACCTTGATCCACCATCAGATGCAATTCCTGGATCAATGGTCTCCTCTCAACACTGATGTGAGCAAGACTGCCTGAGGACTTCCTACTCAAGGCATCTGCTACCATATTAGCTTTACCCGAATGATATAAAATCTCACAGTCATAATCCTTCAATAATTCCAACCATCTTCTCTGCCTCAGATTCAGATCTCTCTGCTGGAAAATGTACTTAAGGCTCTTATGATCAGTAAATATCTCACAAGTTACCCCGTACAAATAATGTCTCCAAATCTTTAAAGCAAAGATCACTGCAGCCATTTCTAGGTCATGTGTAGGATAGTTCTACTCATGCTTCTTCAACTGCCTTGAAGCATAGGCTATCACCCTTCCATTCTGCATCAACACACAACCAAGGCCAACTCTAAAGGCATCACAATAGACTGTGAACTTGTCCATACTATTAGGCAAAGCTAACACTAGCGCTGTGGTTAACTTCTCCTTCAACAACTGGAAACTGTTCTCACAAGCTTCTGACCACTCGAATCTGACATTCTTCTGAGTCAAGCGAGTCATAGGGGCTGTAATTCTAGAAAAATCTTGCACAAACCGCCTATAATACCTGGCTAAACCCAGAAAACTTTGAATCTCTGTAATAGAAGTCAGTTTAAGCCACTCAGACACTGCCTCAATCTTCTGTGGATCAACCTGGATACCTTCTTTAGATACCACATGTCCAAGAAAAGAAACACTCTCCATCTAGAAAGAACACTTCGAGAATTTAGTATAAAGCTGATGATCTCTCAGTGTCTGTAGTACAATCCTCAAATGATATACATGTTCCTCCATATTCCTCGAATAAACCAGTATATCATCGATGAAGACTACCACAAATTAATCCACACATGGTCTGAATACCCTGTTCATCAAGTCCATAAAAGCTGCTAGTGCATTAGTCAAACCAAAAGACATCACCAGAAACTCATAATGGCCATATCTAGTGCGAAATGTCATCTTAGGAACATCGGCTTCACTAATCCGTAGCTGATGATAACCCGACCTCATATCAATCTTAGAAAAGAATTGTGCACCCTGTAGCTGATCAAACAAGTCATCAATCCTCGGAAGAGGATACTTGTTCTTCACTGTCACCTTATTCATCTCTCTGTAGTCAATGCACAGTCTCAGGGTATCATCCTTCTTCTTCACAAACAGGATTGGTGCACCCCAAGGAGAAATACTGGGTCTGATAAAACCTTTATCCAATAACTCTTGCAACTGCTCCTTCAACTCTTTCAACTTTGCAGGAGCCACTCTGTAAGGTGACATAAATATAGGAGTAGTACCTGGAACCACATCTATACAAAACTCAATCTCTCTGTGAGGTGGTAAACCTGGCAACTCCTCAGGAAAAACATCAAGAAACTCATAAGCAACAGGAACATCTGTGAGTGACAACTTCTCCACTGAAGTATCCCTGACTAATGCCAAATATCCCTGACAACCTTTCCTCAATAACTTCCTAGCCATAATAGCAGAAATAAGATTCTGAGGTGCTGAACTCCTATCACCCACAAACTTAAAATCTTCTTCATCAGGAATTCTGAATGTCACCTCTTTATTTCTATAATCTACCACGGCATAATGCTGAGATAACCAGTCCATACCCAGAATAACATCAAACTCCATCACATCCAACAAGATCAAATCAGCGGGTAATTCTCTATCTCCCACGAGAACTGGATAACTAGAAAGAACAATATCGGTGTCCAAGGAATTGCTTAGAGGAGTGGCAATAGACAAAGAAAAAGCCATCCTCGAAGCTTGCCAACAAGGTTTAGAAGCAAAAACGGGAGAAACAAACGAATGCATGGCACCCGAATTAAACAAAACCCAAGCATCTAGGTAACAAATAGAAACAATACCTGCAATGACTACATTGGATGCCTGAGCATCTTGCTGAGTAAGATGAAAAACTCTGGCCTATCCTCGACCTCCCTACTGACTGGTAGAAGCCTGGCCAACACCTCTGGCACCTCCTCTAATACCTCTACCACGACTCTGCTGTGGAACAAGCTGAGTGGAACTCTGATGCTGGGCTGGAGGCAACTGAAATGGCACGGGTGCAGCACTAGCAATCGACTGCTGTGGGAATCATAGAATCTGCGGCTGCTGATACCCGGAATAAGGACACGATCTGGCAAAATGTCCTGTCTGCCCGCATCTGTAGCATGTCAGTGGTGTCAGATAACACGGTCCTTGATGGACTCTACCGCAGGTCTGGCATACACTGGCAGCTGATCCAGAACTATGACCACTGCTGCTGCTCGAAGCACCTGACCCGAATCTGAACGGTCTACGCTGACCTCCATGGCCATGTCTACTACTCTGATGCACTCGCTGCTGCTGCCTCTAACTCTGCTGAGTCTGACCTTGCTGTTGACTACTCGAACCAACATAAAAACTCGAATACGGAGTAGCCTGCAATCCACTCGACTGAACTCCCAGCTGGTAATAATCAAGCATCGCTCCTTGCCTAACTAGCCTCAGCTCAATCTCCTTGGCCAACTCAATCACAGACTCCAGAGTAAGGCCCACTGTAGGCATACCAACAAATGCTGAACCTAATCCAGTGACATAGGTAGTGACTGTGAAATACTAATCTCGCATCAGATCCTCTGAATATCTACCCAACTGAAGAAACTCTCGGGTGTACTCCTCTACAGATCATTCACCATGAGAAATGCTAGTCAATCGGAGATGATAGCTCATACGAAGAGGCTCTGGATAGAATCTCCTCATAAATCGCTCTTGAAACTGAGCCCAGGTTATCATCATCATATAAGGCTGGATCATCTAAATAAACCAGTCTAGGGCTGGTCCCTCGACAGATAACTTGATGATCATGATCTGCTGGTACTCGGTGTGAGCAGTCTGAGTCTGAGTCTTGATCACGTGCAGAAAGTCTAACGGATTAGAAGTCCCATCGAACGCAATCCTGCCAACTCTAGCATAGAACAAAGCTGCCTCAGGGTCAGACATACCCTACTGATAGGCAGGCTAAACAACTGGAGGTATAGGAACATCAAATTCAGGCTCAACAGGCTCCTCGTCTTGTAACTCTCTCTGCCTACAGCGACCTGCCACTCCTCGAGGTCTACCTCTGCCATGACCTCTACGTCTAACTGGTTGCTCAGGAGGTAAAACCTCATCCTGAAAAGACTCATCATCCTCGGCCTCAACGACCGGTGGAGCGACACACGCTTGCCTCCTCATTCTGAAAACACAACAGAACGATTCAGACAAAATAGACAACGGAAGGATAACGCAAAAAACTAAAACAAGGAATACTTATCAAGACATACTCGAACCTAATTCACTGCAGTAGTTACTAAAAGAAAACACAACTTTAAAATCTAGGGCCACAACTTACACAACTAAGCCCTGACACAGAACTCCGCTCTGATACCAACTTTGTCACGACCTAAAACAGGGGCCATGACCGACGCTAGGGAACGGGAATTCTTTCGAATCCAGAACCCGTAGCAAGCCTAAAAAAATAAATAAAACATGCAATAGAAATAATAACAACACAATTAAATAAAATATTATGCAGCGGAATAAAATCATAAATATCAAAATGATGATTCCGTCAAACGAAATTAAATCAAATTCTCATATCATATATAAATAAATCCTCTGATACTAGTTTCAGTTCAAATTCTTAAATTACATATCTCATATAAATACAATACACCAATCTCCAAAATGACCATAACTACTACAGTGTCTAGATCATAAAGTAAAACTCAAGACTCAAATAAGCAGTTTACATAATGAAGCCGGGGCGGAAGAAATCCGGTGTATAGGCCTGCTATTGAGGTCTAAAGATGATGACTCTCCTAAAAAATAGTCAACGGAGGGGAGTCAGACCTCACTGAGTGAATTACTATAATATATATACATGCATACTATATGCCTATGCACACAGTCGAAAGTATATATAGTATGTATGTATACAAGCAATTACACACAAATGCAATAAAAATCATTTTATATATTTATTGAAAATCACCGTTTATGAAGGATCAAATAGAACCCTAGAATATCGCAACCTCAAAACAGTGTTAGACAACACTCTAGTCATACAAGCTCACTTATTCCAAATATAATCACTTGAACCATTTAGACAGTAGACTAGCCCTGAGACACTAAGTCAACCGAGCTCCAGCAGTCTGACTGTCAGTGTGATTGGCCCCGAGACACTTAGTCAATCGAGCTCCAGCAATCACACTCCCAAATCACATCACACATCAGATAAATCAATTCCAATCAATATTCTCAAACTGGTTAGTAATATAGCCTAAATGCTATAAGTGTACCGATACGTACTCGGTCCTAGTGCTGCCCACTAGGTAGCACGTTCTATTGATATCCTTCATTAAAATATAAAGCATACATTCATAAAAGTAAATGATGCATGAATTTGAAATAAATTGCAACATAAACCATATATATACTAGAAATATACCAAAAATAAACCAAGTATATTTCGAGTATATATACGTCAAATAAATCTAATATAATTACAAAATAAACTAAAAATATACCAAGAATATACATAAAAACATTTTAAGAATAATTTATTAATAAAACATGCATATAATTTGAAAATATACCAAAATATACCGAATATAAACTAAAGATAACTTAAATACCAAATGAATTATTTATGCATAATTATTCAAAATAACATACATTTCTAAATCATGCACCCAAAACATATATATATATATATATAATAGTAACTCACACTTAGTGCGCTCCTCGAAAGGGGTCCGATGGGCCTGGTCCACTAGGCCTCAATCTCGGCGCAACTAAATAAACAATAAATAACAGACATTAGAATAAACCTAACAGAAATTCCTAGAAACTCGATCTAGAATATTAGACACAGAATCAGAATTAGGGTTCGACCGGACATCACGTTTTATGAGAATTCTACCAAAAATCCAGCAGAACCTCCCCTGTAAAACGGACATCTCTCTACTCAAAGAGTAGAGCCGGCCTTGCAAAGAAACACACTTTGAAAAATAGACACAAAAACACATCCACAACCCATCGGTCAGACTCCAAACTACAGTCTACCAACCGGGGTCCACAATTCACAAAATAATATAGAAATACCAAAAATACCCTTATATCATAGAAATACATTTAATAAGTAGAAATTACATAATTAACCCTAAAACACAATAAAAACCGATAAAAACTCATTTTATTAGAAAAATCGTATATTATATATATAATTGAAAATAATTCACGAAAAATAGTTTTAATTAATTAAAAATACTAAATAATTTGTAGAAATCATTTTTATACCTTAAATAACTATTAAAACCAATTTAATTACATTTTTAGTCAATTTAGGATAAAATTACCAAAATACCCCTATATACATAAATATACTAAAATTCATTCAAAAATTCACCAAAAATAGTATAATTGCACAAAAATTAATTTTCTCAACATTTTTATCAATAATATCAATAATTTAACTCAATTAACTAATTAATTTCAATTAAAAACACAATTAACCTAATTGTCCAAAATTACATAAACCTATATAAATTCAAAATAAATACATATAAATTCATAAAAATTCCAAAAAATTTCTATAATTCATTTCAACACCTATATTTATCATAAAACACAATTTAATAATTTAATTAATTAATTTTCGAAAATTAGAAAATAATAATAAAATATTTAAAAATACCCAAAAATCAAAATAATCTCCAAAAATTCTACAAAAATTCATACATGAAGATTAAGCTACTAAGATCAACA
Source organism: Mallotus nudiflorus (assembly GCA_947683625.1). Taxonomy (NCBI): domain Eukaryota; kingdom Viridiplantae; phylum Streptophyta; class Magnoliopsida; order Malpighiales; family Euphorbiaceae; genus Mallotus; species Mallotus nudiflorus. Next base: position 225,070 of record CANTUR010000013.1, on the reverse strand, counting down.
TTTGTGAAGGAATTTTCATGAATCAATCAATTAGAAGTTCAAAAAAATCAAGAACCCTAAAATGGTCGAATTACCAAAATCGAAACCTAAGCAAATCAAGACCATTTTAAGTGAAACAAAACTTGGAATCACACTCAATGGAGCTCAAGGAGAAGAAAGAGACCGGCGGTGTCGAAAACGGTGGCCGAAATCACGTCGATCGACGTTAGCTTCCACTTTCGGCTTTTCGGCCAAAAACGGGCTTCCCGATGCCGGAAACAGCTGCAGCAGGCGGCAGGGAAGGTTGGGGAAGGAGGTGGCACGCCGGGAGGCACACCGACGGCAAGAGAATGGCGTGACAGACGGTGGTTGACAAGGAGAGGTGATCGGGGAAGAAGGAGGATGAGTCGGGGGCGAAATGGTAATTTGCCAAAAAATTTGATTTTTAACACTATAATATGTATATATATATATATATATACTTTACATTATATATTAAAATAATATAAAATCACACACATTAAATATACACCACACACATATAATTTAATATTTTAAAATTTAATACTAAATAAAAATAATTAAATAATAATAAAATTAATTAATAAATAATAAAATATTATGATAATTAATTAAACCCTAATTAAATAAATAAATACACATATATACGTTATTTAATACTTCAAAAATATATATGAGTTCATGCAAGTCCGGAAATCTATTTAATATAATTAATAGTAAATTATTTACGTGAAAATTTTTCCGAAAATAAAATTCTCGGAAAAATTTTACGTGAAACACTTAAAGTAATATACAATAATTAAAATAAGCTTTAAATAAATATCAACTAGTAAAAATATCATAATTATATACAAAATTATTAACACTGCATATCCCGATGCAGTGTTAAAATATTTAAAAACACGGAATATTACAATACATTATGTTTTGATAATAAAATAATTTTAATTCAATAAAAAATTGTTATATATATATATTTAAATTATTTAGGTTTAGGTTACACTCATGAGCAAGTCGTGACAATCAAGTATATAACATAGTGAATTTAATTGATAAAAAAAAAATAAAAAAAGAACCAAACACATTTATGATAAATTTTTACATAATCTCTTTGTATCATCATCATTTATATATTTACCATAAAGTTAATACTAGATGATGGCGTCAGTATATATTTAGATGGTAAACGAGACAAAGTGCTCATAGCTAGTCAAAAATTAATTTGATAAAAGTTCACTAAACCTCGTTTAAGTTCAACGTTTACAATGTTTCACTTGTGAAACTTATAAATAAACTCAAATAAAAATTATAAATCAGCTTATTAATATGTGTTTAAATTCAAATAAAAATTTGTCAACCAACTCTTAGATTTTTAATGTAGTGTGTATTTGCTTTTCTTATAATAATATAAAAAATTTATTTAAATATTTTACAATTTTTATAACATATAATTAACTTTAAATTAGTAATACATAATTTAAATCTATATTTGTATTTCTTATAAGCTATTACTTGATTTAATCATGAGCAATTTGTTAAAAATAAGTGATATAGTAAGTTTGTTTTTATTGTAAATAAATCAAATTCAAGTTAACTCAAACTCAACTCAACTCATCTACAACTTATTCATATCTTTCTAATTTTGTAAACATTTTTCATTTTTTAGTGTTTATTATATACTACTAGTAAATCCGTATAATATACGAATTGCATAATAAAAATCAAATAAAATAAAATATTTTTTTCAAAAAAAAATTATATTGATTCAAATTAGCAATTCATTGATAGAAATACATATATAAATTTATTAAAAACCATAGAGAATGAAACAGTACATAGGTTAATAGTATAATAAATTGGTTTAAAACCTATAAATTTAATAATACTATAATATATATGATTTCAGTTATACAATATACTAACAATCATAATCTGATTCGTTGTTTTTGTTTGATCGAATATACTTTCTCCATTTAATCGTCCACACATGAAAAAACAACAATAAAACAGAAAATAAAATATCGTAACAAGACGACGAAAATTAAATGTCACAATAAAACGATAGAATCATGAAAAATAAAAAAAAAAACTTAAATCTATATATAATAACTATTTATTTAAAAATAAATCGATAAAAAAAATATGTAGATTAATAATTTCAGGTTAAGAATGACCAAAAATCACTTCTTATTAATTAAGAAAGATAAACGGATAAAAAAAAAGTAAAAATTGAGAGAAAAATAAAAGTTCACGGTTTTCTTTTTTTCTTGTGGTTTTAATAAAATAATTTAAATAATTTAATTTTATAATTTTAAGAAAATAAGAACTATAAATCAATTAAGTAGTTTATATATATATACACCACCAATGATACAAATATTGTAGTTTTGTTTTCGTTAAAAATAAAAATATTGTCAAATTTCTAAATTATCTTTGTTTGAAAATCTGCAGCGGTCCTGTCAGTCACACATAAACTAGCCCCATATTAAAAATAATAACGAGTATTTTTTTAGTCATTAAAAATAATAACGAGTATTAATTAAGAACATCCAAACAACATTAATACTAAAAATATTAAAGACCACAGAAAAGAGAAAGGAGAAAGAGGACTTGTCTACTTCCTTTTCCTTTGTTATACAAACAAAAAACATAGCAAAGTCATACACAGAACTCATCAACCTCCATTTCCTATTTCATCCTAAGCCAACTTTTCACCCCCTTAGAAAAAAATGAGCACTTCCGATGACCCAAAAACCCCACTTCTTCCTGTCAATGATCCAATAATTCAGAGGCAGTCAAGCTCCCATTCCTCATCTCTAACTTCTCTTCTCACACCAGGTAATTTCTACATCCTTCTTGGACCGCTTCTGTGCACAATTATATGCCTGGTAGTGAAGCTAGATGCTCCGGCGACTAGCCGGAACATGTTAGGAGTTCTTGCTTGGATGTTCTCTTGGTGGCTGACTGAGGCCGTGCCGATGCCGATCACCTCCATGACACCACTGTTTCTGTTTCCTCTCTTTGGAATTGCCTCTGCCAATACTGTTGCAAAATCTTACATGGATGATGTGATTTCCCTAGTTCTTGGTAGCTTTATCTTGGCTATAGCCGTTGAGCATTATAATATACATAGGAGACTCGCCTTAAATGTAAGTTTTCTTTTTTCTTTTTTAAATTATGTTTAGTCTCCACTTGTCTAATTTACATGTTTCGGGCATCGAACAATTGCGGCCGTACAGGTAACACATCTGTTTTGCGGAGATCCGCTGAATCCACCAATCCTCCTCTTTGGAATATGCGGAACCACAGCATTTGTCAGCATGTGGATGCACAACGTGGCGGCGGCGCTTTTGATGATGCCAGTAGCCACCGGGATATTGCAGAGGCTACCTCCGGTGGGTCCCGGCCAAGTCCAAAACATTGAGGTGAGAAACTTCTGCAAGGCAGTGGTACTGGGGGTGACGTATGCTGCAGCAGTAGGAGGGATAAGCACACTCACAGGGACGGGTGTCAATCTGATATTGGTTGGGATGTGGAAGAGTTATTTTCCTGAGGCAGACCCCATCAGCTTCAACACCTGGTTCTTTTTTGGGTTCCCTTTGGCATTAGTTATCTTTTTTGCTTTGTGGGCCATACTTTGTTTGTTGTATTGCACAAGACGCTCGAGCCACGAGCTCTCTGCCTATATGGACAAAGCTCACATCAAGAGAGAACTTGACATGTTAGGTAAATACTAACTACACTTACCTGCCTGGCTTTCGTGCACGTACTTTGTTAACTGTTAAAAGAATAAAGTGTAATTTTGCAACCTCGCAGCAAAACACCCACAAAATTACATCTCGTAATTTCTTTTGTTCTGTTCATTTTCCACTTCTATAAATAGTTTACCAAAATTCCAGGATTTAATTACAAAATTTACTTGGTTAATTTTAATGTTAGTTCAAATAGGTAAATAAAAATTATTTTCAAGTAGTAAAAATTTTACTTTTTATGAAATTCATTGGACTTAAACTCCACAATAATTAGAATCAAGCGACTCTCACAAACATAAAATGAAAAAATCATCTTTCTTCTCTTAAATACTTGAGTTCAATACTTGAAGTTATTATGAAAGGTGTTACATTTTGAATCTTTTTACCATTTGGAGAAAAAAAAAACGATGCTAAATTTTATAACTTTGAAAGATTCATATAAATAGTGTTGGTAATAATTTTAAAGAAAGAACATATTTTTTATATTTAAATATCTAGATAATTAACTTTATGCCTTTTCTTTAGTATGGGGCTATTATAATTGTTTACTTTGGCTTCTTTTATGGTCAAGCCTTGTAATGTGTTTATTTTCTGCCTTTTACTGCTACCATTATTATCAATGAGCATGTTATCCTTAGAAAGAAAATCCCAGTTTCTGCCTGGGCAAATTATTGATCTAAGCTGATGCGGAGTAGACAGGTCTTAGTTTTATGGAGTGTTTGGATTTTGAGAAAAAGTCTAAAGTGTGTAATGCAGCTTCTAAATACTCTAACTTTCATCTTTAGATGAATGACAGAATTCATAATATAACTGTTTAAGACTTCGAAATTGGATTTAAAATTTATGTTTGTTTATTTTAGTGCGTTTTGGTTTTTTTGCATTTTCTTTTAGAGTTTTTCCCTTAGACAGTACTTATTCATCTTTTTGGATGTTTTTGAGACAATATTTGATAAATTTTAATAGAATTATTTTATTTTTTTAATTTTCAGGTATTTTTTGAGAATTAACAAATTTTGGTGTATATTATTTTGGATATTCTTTGAATCAACATATTAGTAGAAGATTGTTTTCATTAGTATTTTTAGAATTAACGAATTCAATATTTATTCCTTTTACTTACTGGGTTCCGTTACGTCATAGGTAATGTAGTAATTATATTTATTTGTAGAACTAGCAATAAATTGTTGCTCCATGTCAAATTTGTTTATGTGGATTCACATGTAAGAGTGTCAGCATAAATATCTTAATTGGATTTTTGCAGGTCCCATGGCTTTTGCTGAAAAGATGATTTTAGCCATATTTGGGGTAGGCGCCTGATTGCTTAAATTGTTGTTGGGTGTTATCCTTCTTATCTTAATAATCTTTTCCATTTTTAAAACAGGTCCTGATAGTTCTATGGATGACGAGAAGCATAACAGATGACGTTCCTGGCTGGGGTGCACTTTTCAATGGTCGTGCTGGGGATGGCACCGCTAGCGTCAGTATCAAACTATTGCTTTTTTGTTTTTATCCCTGCATTCATAGGCATATGCACATGCCAACGAATACATATATATATACAGATCCTGAGGAAACATATATCTTTAGGGTGCAATTTGTTTGCCTTATAGGTGTTGATGGCAACCTTCCTGTTCATAATTCCAAACAAGACGCGAAAGGGAGAGAAACTGATGGATTGGAACAAATGCAAGAAGCTACCATGGAACATAGTGTTGCTACTAGGTGCTGGTTTTGCAATTGCAGATGGAGTAAGGACTAGTGGCCTAGCTGATGTGTTATCAAAAGCTTTAGACTTCTTAGAAGAGTGTCCATATTTGGCAATTGCACCAATTGTGTGTCTTATAAGTGCCATAATCACTGAATTCACATCCAACAATTCAACAACCACTCTTGTACTCCCTTTACTGATCCAAATAGCAAAAACAATGCATGTTCACCCTCTCTTGCTAATGGTTCCCGGAGCAATCGGAGCACAGTTTTCTTACTTGCTTCCAACCGGAACGCCGTCAAATATTGTTGGGTTCACTACAGGGCATATTGAGATCAAAGATATGATTAAGACTGGACTTCCACTAAAGATTACTGGCATTGCAGCACTCTCTTTTCTAATGCCTACGCTAGGTAAGTACTCAAATCTCCGAAGGCAAAACCCATATTCAGACCCTAAATTTTTCCAGTTTTCAGATTTAGTCCCCTCAAATTTTATTTTATATATTTAGATCCTTATATGTAAAGGTTGAAAATTTTAAACTTTTCTATCAATTTTTTAACACTAATTAATTATTTTCTTATGATCTTAAAAATTTTATATTTTTAACATTCATTTCATTTTATTTTTCTTTTTTAACACTTATGTCACTTATAAAAATTTTCATTAAAAAAAAAATTTACTTATTTTAATTTTTGATATTTAAATTGAAAATATAAATATAAGTTTTATATAAAACAAATTTTAATATTTTAAAAAAATAAATATTTAAATAAATAATTAAGTTAATATTAGGATATAGAAAAGTAAAGAGAAAAAAGGTATAGTTTTAAAAATATAAAACTTTAGAAATTAAAAGAAAATATTTTGCATTTAAAAATTTTCAACCTATAAAATACGAGAGTTTAGATATATAAAATAAAACTTGAGGGGTTTAAAGCTAAAAATATGAAAAGTTTAGGAGTCTAGTGTGAGTTTTGCCAATCTTAGAATTCTTCATTTGCCACTTTTTCTTTTTACTTCATTTTTTCAACAATCACAGTGCTGGGTTAGTTTGAGTAGTGATCACTCCAATTTGTTTTCTTGTTACTACATTTTAATTTGTTACGATATACTCAAGTAGAAAGAGTAATAGTAATTATGTCAAAATATTTTATATTTCGTTGTTAAAAAAAAAATTTAATATTTCACTAAAAGATATGATTGCCATTTCATAGTAATTTGATAACAGTTCTAGCGAAATTGCTGATAGAATAAAATGAATAAATAGTATGACATTGTTAAAAAAAATAATAAAATTTATTTTATGATTTTATTAGATGATAATATTATTGTCTAAATGTCAGCATTTATGAATTAAAATCTTGATATAAGCTTTAGCCTAGTTTTATTTTAAGTCTAAATTTTTTTTTTAATTACTTCTCATTCAATTTGTTAAAATTTAAAAAGCCATTCCAATTTTTTTTTTTTTTAATAAAAGTTTGAAAACTACCATGTTCTATACGATATCTTTCTATAACAAAATTTTTACAGCCTTAATATTTCATTTCATGTGTTTTAATTTCATTTATCTGTCGTATCTAACTACCATGGGAACACAAATATTTGTACTAATAAATATTGATATGTCACTCAAAATTTTGACCCCCTAACTTAAAATCTCCTGATTTGCTTCCTTATTGCAGGTGCTTATGTTTTTGGGACAAACGGAGAAGTTCAGTAGCTACAAAAGTTATACTTTACCGTGCATTCTTCATTAATGTTCTTTCCTTTTTATTTTGGTGTAGGTTTTGTTTTTTTTTGTTTTTTTTTTTTTTAAGTATCAAAAAGAAGGACGTGACATTAATTATCGAGATAATCATGGTGGTGGTGATTTTTGTATAGATAAGTGTAAAACTTTATTGGACTTGATTATTTATATTTTGTGGATTCAAATGTAAATGTTTTTTCTATTATTATATTTCTAAATTTCGTTTTGTTCCCTAAGATTGTGAATGTTTACAAAATTGCAAATATGGTGCATGACTTCATCTTTCATGTACAAATTTAGGGAGGTGCAAATGTAGGCTAATGCAAGTTTTTTCTTTCCTTTTATCATGCAAGCTGAGACTAAGGTATCAAAATGAAAACTTTGCACAAATTTTAAGATAATTAAATTAAAATAAAGTGTTGGCCATTTGCATGATCAAAGCTTAATCTACCTTTATTTTGATTTTAAAAAAGTAATTTTTAGTAACTAATGTGTTTGCCTTGAGTATGTATAAGTTATGATCAATTTCAAGTTCAAAACCACAAGCATAGCATCAAGACAGTGATGCTCACAATCTCCATCACTAGCAAAACCTTCACAAAGGACTCAATTAAATAAGAGACACAGTGACTCTCACAGTTGGCATCACAACTGGGATCACATTCATGATCATGTCATCGTGGTCATGATCAAGGCAAGCCAGATTGTGATCAATTTGGATGAAAAGAAGATCTTGTCCAGTGACCTTCTTGGTCTTGATCACGACCGTGATCATGACCATGAGCATGACTCAGAAGACTATGAAGATCAAAAGAGGCAATCACCCTCACGGTCCTAGTCACGACCATGATCGTGTTTATGATGAAGCTCATGAGTGAAGCTCACATGCATAACTCATAAGCATAACTTAAGAATCTTATGGAAGTTGAAATAGGTATCACATTCAGGATCATAATCGTGACCACCAGTCATGATCCATGTGGCAGCCTCATAACGTTCACAGTAAGGCTCCAACAGTTAGTTTAATTAATGCTCATGATCATAATTGCGATTATAACCATACCTTTTCCAACAAAAAGTTGTTTCAACATTTAATGAATAAGGAGATGGTTGTAGACGAAGAAGTTGGTCTCCAATAGCTTTTTTTTTTATCTCCAAGTATTTATATACACTTCTTATAACCTCATTTAAGATGTTAGATGAAGTGGTTGCAAAAAATTATTGTTTAGCATTTAATTGTTCTTTAAATTCTCGATTGTCTTTATTAATTTGTAAAACCCTTTTGAGTGTGGGTCAAGTGTGTTAGTAATATATCCTAGGCCAATCATATAATGACCATATTTTGACATTGTTATAATTCATTTATTAATAAAGAGGTATTTTCATTATTACTGACTAATTCTAATAAATTCCTTGAATAGTTAATTCTACCTAAGATCATCAAGTATATGACTTGATAGTAAAACTCTTAGATGAAACTTGAATTCTATTCTAAACTGTCCCTGGTCCGTCATTATCATTGGAACAATAATGAATAAATACTAGTATGAAGTTGATTGATGATTATGTTTTACTGATCATGTATATGAGATATTAAGTCAATTCATAGGTACATGTTTTGATAAATGATGTACTAGATCAACCCACTATTAAAATATTGATAATTATCATAAGTGATTCTCATCTATATGAGATATTAAGTCAATTAATAGGTACATATTTTGATAAATGATGTACTAGATCAACCCTTTATTAAAATACTACATTGATAATTATCATAGGTGATTCTTATCACGGTAGTATTATTTCAGTCCTCTTATATGAAATTACCATGGTTTTCTACATAATAAATTATGTATTTTGACACATTCTAACATCATTTTTAACTGGATGGTAAAATAAGTTATGATTGGATATCAAATGAGTTATATGAGAAACGTGAATGATTGAAAAGGAATTTGTCCCTCACTTATTATAAGAAGATATTTGTGGGCCCCTCGATGAGTTAAATTGAAAAAAAAATGCATGGTCATGCTACAATGAGTTATCAGTATCAGTATACTTGAGATCGAGAAATAATATGATTGAAAAATATAAGGATAATATAAACTATGCCTTATTTTCAATCAAGATATCACATAACAAAAGGACTATAATACATGTTGTAGGTTATGTTAGATTATCGGCCTTCACACAACTTAGGTAGTCATAATATCTTGCTAGAGGTCACTTATGACTTGTGGGCTAAAATGGAGATTTTAGGCCTACTGCAAACGTTGCGTAAACCAATAGAATCGCACATTTAGAACATGCCCCAAGGGGACCTAAGTTAATCCACCCAATGAAATTCTCTCTAGATAAATAAATAAATATATATGTGTGTATATAAATATATATGTGGATATGTATTTATAATTATATTTTCTTATTTATTTAAGGTAAATGTCATCTTAAATATAATAAGAAGGATTCTATTTTGATTTATATTTATTTCCTTATTTATTTAAAATAAGTTTTATCTTAAATAACATTAGAAATAATTCTATGGTTGGAATTAGAATCAAAATATAAATATAATGTAAACATACCAAAAATGTTTTTGGTAATTGAAGGGTTTGAAAAACCCTAGATAGGATGTTTATATATACATCTCTTTCTCTAAGGTTTTAGTAATCTTATTCTCCACTTTCTTCTACTTCTTTTAATAAAAAATAAACATACATAGAGAGAAAAAAAATAAATCTTAAATAAAAGGTGCTAGCACACCAACACCGCTTTTAAACATCATGTTCATGTGGATACCAGTAGAGGGTGTGGCTATATTAATGGCATCTTGATTTGATAAGAAAATACAAAAAGCTCAAGGTAGGGTGTTACCGGTGTGAACCCCCTCTCATCCTTCCAACCTTTTTGCAATGAGGTCATCTTCTTGAGTTTTTGTAATCCCTTTTAATCAATTTATTTGAATTACATGGATCCTGTAAGAATTTTGTTATTAAAATTTTTAACTTTTGCTATGTGTTGGCATCATAGAATCCCAACAAAGTATTCTAGCTTAGGTTCTTCTTCTTTTAAATTATTGGGTTTAAGAAAGGAAGTAAGGAATTAAGGTTAGAAGGAATTGATTTAAGTGTTTGCTATTTAAAACACTTGGAAATTTGATTTTAAAAGTGATCCAAGAAACTTTTGATTCTAACATTTGAATTAAGGCTAAAAACTCAAGTGTTTAATCTCTAATCTAGTGAATGGATTATCGTGGGTTAAAAATCCTAACTTGAGCTTAGTTAGGTGGAGATGTAGATTTGTTTAAAAATCGAGCTTATTAAATCTCTTCATGTCAATTTTCTTAATCCCTAATCTTTTTTAAATTTTAAATTTCTAAAAAGCTAAAAGGCATTGTTGTAATTAAGTTGCAATGCAAAAGGGTGTTATTAGCAATTGAAGGACAAAAGTATATATTTGTGTCAATACTAATGTGACACTTGTCCTAGAATATTGAAAATGCCTTAAAGGGTGAGGGGTGAATAAGGAAATTGAATAATAAATAAAAATTAAAAGAATTCTTTGCAAAAATTGAAAGAAAGTTAAAAAGGAAGAATGATGAACATAATAATTTAAGGAGTTCGAATTCTCAACAATCCTACGTCTTCACCTAACTTACCCCTAAGTTAAGATTTTCAATTCCCACAATCTTATTCACAAGATTTAAGATTACACAAGAGTTTGAGGGTCACTCTTTTAACCTTACAACTTGAGTTTTAAAAGGCTCACTCAAAAATCAAATCCCAGGTGTTTCAATGGTAAACAGTTAAACCAATTCCATTAGAATAGAATCTTACTTCTTGTTTTCTTAATCCCAGAAAATAAAAAAAATAAGAATATATATTCTAACACTCACCAAGTCTCATAACAATTATACAAATATGAAATGAAATTGAAGAGAGTTTTAAGAGCTTAATGGAATGCTTAAGAGAGTATAATGAGTAAATAAGTTTCTTAAACCTTCAATTGAACTCTATAGAGTGTTTATATTGATAAACACTAAAAAAATATGGTTATTGGATGTATCAAACATGTCTCCAATGTCACTTATTGATTTTTGAATCATTTTGGACTTATTTATGTCAGAACGCTATCCACGATCACGAGGAGCAAGTTATGGCTCGTGAGGAGCAAAATATTAGTCCTTGCATTCAAAAATGACTGTTTGGAGCTATCAGAACTGTGCTCACGAGTTGCTCAAGAGATGAATAATGCTCATGAGCAGCACTATCCCTTTGCTCAATTTTACTCTCACGAGTCTTCTTCTCATAATCAACTCGTGAGACACTCAAGAGGGGATCACCGTAAGTCCAAAAATGTCTCTTTTTTAGCACATAAAAGCTTCAGATACTTTAAGTATAACATTGGGATATTATACTTCACCAAAATGTAGTATAATGATAGAATTTCATATTTTCGGACTTGAATTAATAATTTTGATACAAATAAATTCCTAAACACTTGAAAGAAATCATTAGAAACTTAAATTGATTTTCAATTATCAAAATTAGAAGTTTGAGCATGCAAATGGTCAACAATCTTCCCCTTTTTAGTTTTGACAACCAATTTAATGAGGTAATAAATAATGTGTGTGTGCTAAAAAAATTTAATAAGGAAAAGATAAGTACTATATAAAATAGCTTCCCCTATCAAATTTAAATAAATGCAAAATGAGAAAATATTTTGCTCCCCCTTAATATATGCATAAATAGAAAATCAATTTAATTAAAGAATATTAAAAAAAATGCCAAATAATCACAAAGGAGATAATTTTGGAAGAGATATCAAATGAACTAAAAAAATATTTATCACTTTTGACAAATATATTTCTTTATTTCTCTTCCTTTTTGGACATGATAAGAAATATCAATTTAATATTTTATTCCCCTTTTGTTAAAAATAAAAACAACATAAAATTTAATATGAGGAATAAAAAGAAATATGGCCTAACATAACAAATGTGTTAAAAACATAATAATATGATCATTTTGTAAAAAAAATTTAGGCAATACGAAGGATATAATTTCAAACATATATACATATAGTGCTACTAAAATGCATCATAAAAATAGTACATATAACACTTAAGAAGTTTACCTATCACATTATCATATAGAGCTTAGCTAACTAACATACATGATCATGTAACACTTAGCATATCATAAACATAGCTTTTTCTCCTCCATTTATCAAAGACAAAAAGAAAAGAGAGAGATATAAAGGGATATAAAATAAAGATACACTAAATCTTTATAAAAGCTAAGTCATAAAAAAATAAAGTAAGCAAAAAAAGGTCTTTTATTACATATGATATATGAGAAAACTAGCCACACTTACAATGTTACAATGCATGCACAAACACAATTAAATAAAATAATTTTCTCTCTTAAAAGAGATTAACTAAATACACATACGAACTTAAGTATGTCTCCACCTTTGTTAAAATGCAAAAAGAAATTTTAACTGAATATAAATTGAATTAATAAAAAGGATAGAGTTACAATGATATTAAAATATTAATTGTAAAAAGAAAAGACAAGACATAGACTAGCATTCCAAGGCTTTATATGATCATATAAGAATTCAACCATCAATTCATCAATTTAACAAGTGATAAAGACAAGCTTGAGCCATTAATCATACTAAGCTCATGCTTAATAAAATTCAAATTTTCCTCACAAAGAAGCTTGGTAAAGATATCTGCTAATTGATGATTTATATTAACAAATTCAAGAAAGATATCACCATTTTGCACACGATCTCTTAATAAATGACTAATATCTATATGCTTAGTTCTTAAGTATTGAATAGGATTCTTGCTAAAATAACACTCGTATGATCGATCACATTTAATTAGAATGTGATTAATATCAATGCCATACTCTAAAAGTTATTTTTTTTGCCATAAAACTTTTGTGCAATAATAACTAACTGTCATATATTCTACTTCAGCAGTGGATAAGGCAACTGAAACTTATTTCTTGCTAAACCAAGAAACCAAACATTGTCCTAAAAATTGATAAGTTTAAAAGTGCTATTTCTATCTAGTAAGCTACCAACAAAGTCTGTATCAGAATAACTAATCAAGTCAAAGGAAGAACTCCTAGAATACCAAAGTCCTAAATGCATTATACCATAAAGATATTTAAAAATTCTTTTGATAGTATTTAAATGAAACTCTTGAGGACTTGATTAAAATCTAACATATAAGCAAGTAGCAAACACAATATTGGGTCTATTAGCAGTTAAATAAAAAAGGGATCCAATCATACCTCTGAATCGCTTTTCACCAATAGGTTTGCCATTCTCATCCTTATTGTGTTTGGTTATGGTGCTCATTAGATTTTTACTTGTCTTTGCTCCATCTATGCCAAACTTCTTGAGAATTTCTCTTGAATATTTAATTTGATTGATGAAAATCTCATATTTACATTATTTAATTTGAAGTCCAAAAAAGAACTTAAGTTCTCATCTCAAACTCTCTTTGCATTAACTTGGAGAATTCCTCACACAAGTAATGGTTAGTAACACCAAAATTAATATCATCAACATATATTTGAATAATTAAGAAATCATGCTTAGATTTCTTTATGAAAAGAGTTGTGTTAACTTTTCCTTTAGAGAACGCTTTCTCTAATAAAAAGTTGCTCAATCTTTCATATCAAGCTCTTAGAGCTTATTTCAATCCATACAATGCTTTTGACAATTTAAAAACATGATTTAAATAATCAAAATTTTCAAAACCCAGAGGTTGCTCAACATATACCTCCTCTTCAATGAAACCATTTAGAAATGCACTTTTAACATCCATTTGATAAAGTTTAAAATTCATGAATGATGCAAATGCAAGTAGCATTCTAATAGCTTCTAACCTTGCAACCGGGGCAAAGATTTCATCATAATCAATGTCTTCCTTTTGATTCTAACCTTTAGCTACTAATCTAGCTTTGTTCTTAGTTATAACACCTTGTTCATTAATCTTATTTCTAAACACCGATTTAGTGCCTATAAAAGGATGATGTTTAGGTCTAGGAACCAAGGACTAAACCTTGTTTTTCTCAAATTGATTTAACTCTTCCTGTATAGCAAGGACCTAAAATTCATCACACAAAACATCATTAAAATTTTTGTGTTCAATTGAAGAAGTGAAGGCTAAATTAACAATAGACTTTAATTGAGATTTAGTAGTTACCCCTTTTATAGTGTCACCTATTATAAGATCCTAAGGATGAGTTGTCTTGAATTATCAATCCTTTGGAAGTTCATCCTTTAAGGTAGGTTGAGATGTCTCCTCATTATCCTCCTTACTTGGACCTTCAAGTTCCAAAGGATTACTAGTATTTTCTTCTTGAGTGATTACATCCACATGCTTATCTATAAAATTATCAACACTACAAATATCCTTTATAGGATCAATTGAGTTTTGATTCATCAAATACAACATACATTGACTATTCAACTACTAGTGCTCTCGTATTAAAGACTCTATATGCTTTCCTAGAAGTAGAATAGCCTAGGAAAATTCCTTCATCGACTTTAGAGTCAAATTTCTCAAGATTATTATTGGTATTCAATATAAAGCATTTGCATCCAAATATTTTAAATATGAGATTTTAGGTTTTCTATTATTCCACAACTCATAAGAAGTTTTATTTAAAATTGGTCTTTTGAAAACTCTATTTGAAATATAACAAGACATGTTAATGACTTCTGCCCAAAAGTATAGAGTCAAATTGTACTCATGAAGCATTGTCTAAGCCATTTCCATAAGAGTTCTATTTTTCCTTTCAACTATCCCAAATTGTTGAGGAGTTCTAAAAGAAAAAATGTTTATGAAATACCATTTTCATTACAATAGGTTTTAAAAATTTAATTTCAAATTCAGTTCCATGATCACTTCTAATAAAAGAAATATAAAAACATTTTCTCTTTTTGAACTCTTTTTGCAAAATTTTCAAAAGCTTTAAATGCATCATTCTTATGAGCAAGAAAATATACTTAAGTAAATTTAGAATAATCATCAACCAATGCATATGCATAGTGCATTCCACTGAGACTAGCAACTCTAGTTAGTCCAAAAAAATCCATATGTATAAGTTCAAATAATCTAGAAGTTGACACTATATTTTTTAGCTTAAATAAGGACTTTGATTGTTTTTCCTTTTCACAAGTATCACAAGGTTTATCCTTAGTGAATTCAAGCTTAGGTAAACCAATTACAAGTATATGTTTACAAAAATCATTCAAAAGCTCAAAATTTGCATATCCTAACCTTTTATGCCATATTCATACATCATGGGAAATAGACATTAAGCATTTGATTTCTTTGTTATCAATCTTGTTCAAATCAATAACATAAATATTGTATACTCTTTCACCACTAAAAATTACTTTGTTTTCATCAAGACTACTAACAAAAAAAATTTTATGATAGAAAGTCACTTTATTTCTCATGTCACATAATTGACTTATACTTAGAAAATTATGTTTAAACCATCAACAAGCAATACAAGATGCATAGATAAGGATTGAGGATTACTTATTTCTTTAATGCCTATAATTTTCCTTTTGGCATTATCTCCAAATGTTACATGTCCTCCATCCTTCGCATCAAGCTTATTGAATTGCTCTTTGTCTCTCATCATGTGCCTTGAAATCCACTATTGAGATACCACTTGCTTTTCATTCTTATGGATTTCAAGCACACCTATACAAAATAATTTAAGTATTCTTTTGAAACTAAACCATTTTTGGTCTAGGTTGGTTAGTTTTAAGATAATCTAATGGAAGAAAATTCATGTGTAGTCTTTTATAGAAATATACATTGTTAGTATATCCCTTTATCATGCAATATAAACATTCCACATTTGCAAACCTATTTCCTCTAGGTGTATATGATTGCTTAGAAAATGAGACATGCCTTTGGTGTTGAGGTGGTATGTGTCTCCTATTATTTTGAGTCATAATATGAGACATGCATTGACAATAGCAATATGTATTTTGATAGGTTTGTGCAACATATTTAAGTGCATTGTGTCATACAACACGCTTATGAGTGTTGTGTCTAGTCTACATATAAGCATGCTTGGATTGTGGCTTTCTAGCATGAGACTTACCTCTTTAAATTATATAGGATTGAGTCTTATGAAAATTTCCTTTAATATTTGACATATGAGACTTATTAGCTTTGAAAGCTTAAGCCTCAATTGGTTTAAAGGTAGAATGAATGGAATTACATAATGCTTTAACAAATTTAATAGTAATGATGATAAAGATGAGGCCATTCCATTAGCATATCCAATTTCATGAGTATTTTCAAGAAATTTTTGAGAGTCAAGTAAATTATCTAAACTCTCTTTTCCTCTTTAGAATTTTGATATGGAATTTTTTAACTCAACTACCTTATTAGAAAGTTCATGATTTTCATCACTTGCTTTCTTGAGTTGCTCTTCTAAGGAATTTAAAGATTTAAATCACAAGTAAGTTTCTCATTGGACTTAACAAGCTTAGAAAACTCAATCTTTAAATTTTCAAATTCCTTGGTTAAGCTAATTAACTCGTGCTTATAATGTTTCTTCCTAGAAAATAGGCTTTTGCATTTAAGCAAGAGTTTGCTCATAATAGAGCTCTTAACATCGTCATCATCATCATCATCATATTCATCATAAGTACAGTATTCATCATAAAAAGAGTTAGAAATAGATGGTACCTCTTTTTCATCTTCAAGAGCCATGAAGTAAAGATTGGTCACTTCTTATTATTCCTGTTCCTTTTCAGATTCAGAGGAGTCATCATTCCAAGTAGCTTTGAAGGCCTTCTTTTTATCTTTTACTCCTTTGTTGTTGAATTTGAGTTTGGGGCACTTACTTTTAATATGTCTTGATTTCTTGCATTCATAGCAAGTGACTTCTTTTGTTTTCTTCTTGCTTTCTCCTTTATGCTTCTTGTTGGAGTCTCTAGTTCTTAAGAAATTATTTTCTTCTTACTTTCTCTTTCATGCTTCTCGTTGGAGTCTTTAGTTCTTGAGAAATTTTTCTTTCTTAAGAATTTTTTTAAACTTCTAGTAAGCATGGTAATATTACCATTTTCATCACTAGAGTCTTTAAGACATTCATCTTCACTTTCATTTTGTGAAGCTTTTAGTGCAATACTTTTCTTTTTCTCTTTTTCTTATGGTTCTTCTCCTCTTTACTTAATTGTAAGCTCATATGTTAGGAGCTTTCCAATAAGCACATCAGTGGAAAAAGTATAAAGGTATTGAACTTCCTTAATTATAGTAACCTAAGATTCCCAATCCTTCTTAAGTAGGATTCTTAGAATCTTGTTATTTACCTCTTTTTTGGTGAAATATTTAACAAGTTTTTTGAGAGTTGTAAGAAGAGCATTAAGACAATTTTTCATCTCCGTGATTGACTATTAAGGCTTCATCTTAAAGAGTTCATATTCATACATGTGAAGTTAAGCCTTTTACTTCTTACTTATACATTGCCTTCATAATGGTTCTCTAAGGTCTCTCATATTTTCTTGGTTAAAATGCAATGTTGAAGCTTTTCTTCTTCTTCTCTTGTCATTGAAAAGAGTAAAATGATCATACCTTTCTTGTTTTTGTAGTTTTCTTTCTATTGATCTGTAATGACCTTGTATTTTAAATAATATAAAACTATTTTGAGATATGCAGTGTTAATAAAATTTTAAATTTTATTTATATATTATTTTTATTATTTGCAAATATTATTTAATTATTTTATTCTAAGAATTTATTTACATAAAATAATTTTTCTTAGGGATCTTATTACTTAAATGTATTAAAGTTGTATTATTATTATTATTATTATTATTATTATTATTATTATTATTATTATTATTATTATTGTAATTAGATTGAAGGGCATTTTATTTTTTTCATATTTTAAAAAATGGTTAAAATCGGGTCAAAGCAATTTCTCTCTCCCCTCTTCTTTTTTTTTTCTTCTTCTTCTTCCTCCCAAAGTTGTCCTTGTGCCACCAGAGCCACCACCATCCACCGTCAACTCCCCTCACCTCCTCCTTCCCTTCCGTCATGCCAAGATGCATCGGTAGCCACCAGAACTGCTGGAAACAGCAGCAGCAACAAGGAAGAGCTTCTCACCGGCGACTTTGATTCCGGCCACCATTTTACATCGCACCAGTCTTGTTTGAACCACCAAGCTTCGGTGAGTTCATTTTTGAGCTCCGTTTGAGCTTAAATTCCTTTGATTTTGAGTTATTTTTAATTTTTAATTTATGTATTTTAGGGTTTTTATTTTTTTTGAACTTGATATTGATTGATTCATGGATTCTTGCTTTACAAATGTTGATTAGTTTAACTTAATCTTCCTAAAAATAATTTTTTTATTTTTTTGAATTAATTTGATTTATGGGTAATTTTTTTATTATTTTAATATTAAATATTGAATTTTGATAATTATGTTAATTAATTAGTTTTAATGAAAATTTAGTTAATTAGTGTTAGCAATTTGAGTTAATAATTTTAGAATTATTAAAATAATTTTTAGTGAATTTGTATAATTTTTAAGAATATTTTTATAGTATGTGAATTTTGTATATATAGTTTAGTTGTGTAATTTTGTGGAAATTATAGTTAAATAATATGTTTTAAATGATTTTAGAATTCTATGGGGTATTAAAATAATTTTTATAAATTATTTATTATTTTTAACTAATTAATACTAACTTTTGATAATTATATTCAAATAATATATTATTTACTATTTTGGTGATTAAATGGATTTTTAATTAATTTTATTATATATTTAAGCTAAATAAGTTATTTGAGTATATATAAGTGAATTTTTACTATTTTATGTTGAATTATTGAAAATTTTGATTTTTATTGATATTATATTATTAATTGAGATTTTTATTTAATTATTGTGTAAATAATTGTATTTAGTGTTTTAATGTTTAAATATATTATATATTGGTATTTTATGGACATTTATGAATTTAATGATTTTTATTATATTTATTGTTTTATATGTATTCTTGGTCAATTGTGAACCTCAGTTGAAAATTTGTACATATCAGGGTCTCAACCCGAGGTGTTGAGTTTATGGTATTAGAAGTGTGTTTTCCTTGCATGATCGACTCTAGTGACAGTAGAGAGATGTCTGTTTTACAGAGGAGGTTCTGCCAAATTTTCGATAAAATTCTCGTAAAACATGACATCGAGTCGGTCTTGAATTTCTATATTTGTCTGAGTTTTAAATTCCTAGGTCGAGTCTCATTTAAAAGTATAAGTTAAAAAATTATTTTGATTTGTTATTATTATTTATTTTCTAGTTGCGCCGAGATTGATGCCTATTCGAACGGACCCGTCGAGTCAATATCGAAGAGCGCAAACTTGTGAGTTATTATTCTATATATATGTTGCATATAGAATATATGCTTTTAAGAATCTATGTTTTATTTATGTTTTGATATGAATTATTACATTAAATGAAGAAGTATATTTTTTGTATATTTTAGGTATATTTTTGGTATATGTGACATTTTACTTAGTTTGTTTTTAGTTTATAATTTGTATATATATATGACATATATACGTTAGTATGTTTTTGGTATATATATTCAGTATACTTGTCATATATTCAACATATGTAGTTAGTATATTTTTGGTATACTTTTAGTATATAAGTGGTATATCCTTTTTAAATGAATGTCACTTGTATTTTAATTATGCATTTTACTATTTTTAATAATTATAAAAATGATTTGAAGGATAGTAGTAGAACATGGTACCTAGTGGACTACGCTAGGACTGTTGCACGATAGTACGTTAGAATTAGGTTGAGAATACAATATTGTTATTGAGATATTGGTTTTGGGAAAGGCTAACTGTGGATCCTCGATTGACCAAGTGTACTCGGGTCTAATCATGCGAGTAGTGAGATTATGAAACCTCGATTGACTGAGTGTACTCGGGGCCAGTCATGCCAGTAGTGAGATTACAGAACTCGATTGACCTATTGTACTCGAGGCCAGTCTACTACCTTAAGTTTGATAAATGAATACTTGAAGTTTTGATTAAGCCTGTTGGCTAATGATTTTTATGATCGAGGTTTTGAACTATTAGGATTCTGCTCCGGTCCTTCAATTAAAATAATTTTAAACATCTTTTATTTATATAAAATGAATTTTTGCATCTATATGAAATGTCTGTGTATATGTGTATATATATATATACTGATGTCTGACTATATATGACTTAGATTGCATGTATATATATTATAATAATTCACTCAGTGAGATTTGACTCCCCTTAATATATTTTTTTCAAGAGATTCCTCGTCTTCAAACCTAAGTAGTAGACCCCTACGCCAAACTTCTTCAACCTCAGTTAGATTATGTAAATTATTTATCTGAACTTTGTTGTATTTTAGAAAACTGCAGTAGCAGTGCTTTATGTCTGTAGAATGTTATTTTAATATAAGAGACCTTTATCTGAATATTATATGAAAATATTTTTATTTTATGATATGACAGTTAAGTATTTGTTTTATATCGACTTAAGTTTTGATTCTTGTGTATTTTTTTTATTTATTTATTGCATAGTTATTATTTTAAAGGCTTGCTACAGGTTCCAAATTCGAAAAAATTTCCATTCCCTAGTGCCGGTTATGACTCCCCAATTTAGGTCATGACATGATCATTGTTCCAATTACTTCTTGAAAGAGCAGTTTGTACACCATTAATAGTAGTTTTTGGTGGTTGCCAACCTTTAAGAACAACTTCCCAAAGTCTAATGAAATCATAATTTAAATATAGCTCTATTTTGAAATTCTAATAAGGAGAGTCACTACCATCAAAGAATGGTCTAAGTAAAGAAAAATTTTGAAGTTCACTTCTCATGATCTTGTATTCTAGCAATTAAGTTCCTAGAATCTAGGCTTTAATACCAAATGAAAATGCCTTTGATTGGGCGAGGTAGGGCGGGGCGGGGAGGGGGGGGTTTGAATAAGGCAATTGAACAATAAATGAAAATTAAAAGAATTCTTTGCAAAAATTAAAAGAAAGTTAAGAAGGAAGAATGATGAACACAAAAATTTAAGAAGTTTGGATTCTTAATAATCTTACATCTCCACTTAACTTATCCCCAAGTTAAGATTTTCAATTCCCACAATCTTATTCACAAGATTTGAGATTACATAAGAGTTTGAGGCTCACTCTTTTAACCTTACAACTTGAGTTTTATAAGGCTCACTTAAAAACCAAATCTCAAATGTTTCAATGATAAACACTTAAACCAATTCCACTATAATAGAATCTCACTTCATATTTTCTTAATCCTAAAAAATAAAAGAATAAGAATATTTATTCTAACACTCACTAACTCTCACAAGAGTTATACAAATATGAAATGAAATTAAAGAGAGTTTTGAGAGCTTAATTGAATGCTTAAAAGAGTATAATGAGTGAATAAGTTTTTGAAACCTTTAATTGAACTCTATGGAGTGATTATATAGATAAACACTAAAATATATGGCTATTGGATGTATCAAATATGTCTCCAACATCTCTTATTGATTTTTGAATCATCTTGAACTTATTTCTATCAGAATGCTGCTCACGATCATAAGGAGTAAAATACTAGCTGTTACATTCAAAAATGGCTATATAAAGTTGTCAGGACTGCCCTCATGAGTTGCTCATAAAATGAATAGTACTCATGAATAGTGCTCATTAGCAACATTGTCTCTTTGCTTAATTTTGCTCTCACGAGGCTTCTACTCATGATCAGCTCATGAGACGCTCGTAAGGGGATCACTATAAGTCCAAAAATGTTTTTTTTGACACATAAAAGCTCTGGATACTTTAGGTATAAGATTAGGATATTATACTTCACCAAAATACAATATAATGATAATATTTTGTATTTTCAGACTTGAACAAATAATTTTGATACAAATAAGTTCATACACACTTGAAAGAAATCATTAAAAACTTAAATTGATTGTCAAGTATCAAAATTAGGAGTTTGATCAAGAAAATTATCAATAAATATTTCTAAATGGAATATTCTTTACTTGGTAACTACTTTTAGGGAATTGTGCCTTATTTTAATACAAATGTGGGACTCAATTTGACTGCCGGAGGTTAAAATATTGACATTTTATCAAATGGTCCACATATATACACTATAATTTTAAAAGCCAGTTTCATACTGAAATTTGACTTCAGGAGCTAAATTTGACCTTCAAAAAAGTCTATTGAAAAAAGGTTCACTTTTTATTTCGGGGCTTCCTGAGGTTTAATCAAAGCTTTTATAACAAAAAATTAGTCTAAAAAAATAGGCAAACAGATATAAAAATAGTCCTTTTTGGGACTAGACTAATTAACTCAACAAAGACTTTCTCTCTTTCAATCATAAGAACCTCTTTCTTAGCCCAAACACTGTATGTCAAGGGTTTACTCAGGTTAGGTTTGGTTTCAGTAAAATTCAATTTAACATTCAGGTAGGGTTTTAGTTTTCTCAAATGGTTTTGAAATTGCTTATCAATTATCATTCTTGATAAATCTCATAGTGAGATATTTTTCTACTTTCATCATCAACCTTTAGGGTTTTAACAAATGACCCTAATAGGTACCCTCTACTTTTCACTCTTTTTATGGTGAACATTATAATGTTGATGATGATGATGATGCTCTATTGTCAGTAAACTCATCTTAAAATGCAAAAACTTGATTTCTAAGAAAAAGCTTTACAAATTTAAACTTTCAAAAATGTCCAAAGAATTTGAAAGTTTGAAAAATGAATTTTCTAAAATTTGTTTATTAAATGAACAACTTATAAATGATTTGAAAAATTCTCCTTCCCTAATGGATGATCTTAAGAAAGCTAGACATGAGAATGAAAAGCTTTTACAAGAGATCTTGGAGTTGAAATCTTTAATTTTCAAGTTTAAAAAGGGAAAGGATACTCTAAATAATATTTTATTGTTACAAAAATTTCATGGTAATACACAAGGATTGGGTTACTTAAATGAAGTATCTTCCTCATCATCATCTCATACCATTTTTGTTAAAGCAAAAAATCCTCTCTTCCTCTCTATTAATTATTCACACTAAGGCTCAAGCTTCTAAAGCTTTAAAGCCTAAATCATGAAAAGCTAATGTTGAGTCTCAAAAGACTTTTTGCCCTAAGTCTAAAAGGTTTAAGATTCAAACCAAAATACCACAACCCAAACATGCCTTTATGTACCACAAAAAACACACATCAAGGCATGCTTACACATAACACCACACTTACACTTATGATTGCATGACTCAAATACATCCTAGAATTCAAAGACCTTTTAGGAACTATACTCCTCACTTTCATGCACAATTTAAAAGATATGCACCTAATAAGAATCATGTGCAACACTCAAAAGTGAGACATCCATATGCATCTAAATCCAAAAGTTTTGCAAATGTTAGATACTTTTATTGCATGACTTTAAAACACTCTAGCAATGTGTGTTATAATAAAAGATTGCACTTGCAACTATACCTTTGAATTATTTTGATGTTAACCAACTTAGACCAACTAAGGTTTATGTTCAAAAGCGTGTTAAAATTTTTTTTCTAGAGGTGTGCCTTAAATTCACAAAGAAGAAGAGCAAGGGCTCAAGTTGAAGTGAATTTGGGAAACTAAAAGTGAGAAAGAGAAAAAGAGGAAAAAAGAGAAAGGGAAGAAAAATTTTAAGGAAAATAAAAATTGAAGATTTTTTAGTTATGGGTATTTTGAAAATTTGAAGAAATTAAGATGGATGTGATAAAATTTGAGCAATTATTTAATTGGAAATTTGAAATTTGAAAAGAATTTGTGGATAGAAATGAAGAAAAAGTTTGAACAAATAAATATTCATAGGCTTTTTATATAATTATTTCCTTATTACCACATGTATTAAAATTGCCTTTGGATAATTGCCAAATTTTATAGTTAAGTCCGAGTTTGCACATTAATCCAATTTCATGCTTTTAAGTCCTAA
This sequence comes from Mallotus nudiflorus, assembly GCA_947683625.1. Classification (NCBI taxonomy): domain Eukaryota; kingdom Viridiplantae; phylum Streptophyta; class Magnoliopsida; order Malpighiales; family Euphorbiaceae; genus Mallotus; species Mallotus nudiflorus. Next base: position 200,806 of record CANTUR010000013.1, on the reverse strand, counting down.
CATTCAATAAAAATAAAATAAGTAATAATTTACAACCATACATTCAAAATCAAATGGGGGGGGAAGGGATTAGGAATTACAACTCTTTTAGGCAAAATAAAAGAATAATATACATAAAATAAACTAAATATATACAAAAAGTAAACCAATAATGAACTATTTACATAAACACAATGATCTAAAGGGTTAGCTAATAGAGGCGACTACTCAATGATGAAAATCATCAAGTAATTCCTGCAATAATAACACAGTTAGTTCCCTCTTTCAAAACACGAAATCTTATATAACAATATTGACAAGGGAATATTCTAAAGAAAAAAGGGTTTCATGTCACAAGCCAAAGAAATCATTAAATAATCAAGATAAACGCCATCATGCAATGAAAATAATTATGCGTGAGGATAAAAAAAATAAAAAAAAAACATGTAAGGTGAACATCTTGTAGAATTTTATAAAGGGGAAGAACCGAGCAGCTGGTCGACCTGTCAATGTGGCGATCACCTCTGTGAAGAGGCGATCGCCACATTAACAGGGGGCAATGCCTCTATGAAGAGGCGTCGCCTGATCGATAGGTCAACTTGACTCTCAAAACGATTAGACTTCTATTATAAGTAAGCAATACATGCATACACACATCCAACAAATGCCAAATTACAACTACATGCAATAATTAAAAGATCAAATCAATGAACTAGTATAACAAAAGGAATAAACCTAAAATATACCTAAAGTATACTAACTACCTAGTCACATGCAAAACAAACACAAAACAAAATGGTAAAATTATAAGAATATGTTTGGATGCAAGATTTTACCAAAATGATGGACCCTCAGAGATGTGTTTTTTGAGTGTGATCTCCACTTAGGTATGAGTTGCACCTTGACACAAGCTTTTCTCTTTTCTCTCCTAAGGAATGTGGACTTGCTTTGGCTTGGTATTTCCCTCCTCTCTCAAGATTTTCCTTCTCTCTTTTTTCAAAGCTCTCCTCTATTTCTTTTCTTTTTTTCAGCCTAATCCCCAATCCCTTTCTTTTCTTTTGGGTTCTTTTTTTCTTATGGGTCTTCTCCCTTGTCCATCCCCCTAGGCATTTTAACTCATCATGAGCCTCCATAGCCTTTTCTTTCTGTCACGACCCAAAACAGGGGCCATGACCGGCGCTAGGGAACGGGAATTCTTTCGAATCCGGAACCCGTAGCAAGCCTAAAAATAAAATAAATATGCAATAATAACCATAAAAATATAATATGCAGCGGAAAATAAAATCATAAATATTACAATATCATCCATAACAACTGGATATAATTCAAAACTCATCACATCACATATATAATCTCATAAATGTATAATCTATATACAAATCCAGTTTTAACATAATACATCTCTTTAAACAAATACTTTAATTCACAACTACTGCAGTATCTAGAGTAAATAAATAAGACTCAAGTATACAATTTACATAAAGAAGCCGGGGCGGAAGAAATCCGGCGTATCGACCTGCTACTGAGGTCTGAGGAAGTTGACTCTCCTGAAAAATAGTCAACGGAGGGGAGTCAGACCTCACTGAGTGAATTACTATAGTATATATACATACACTCTAAGTGATAATGCATACAGTCAACAGTATATATATAATATGTATATATACAGGCAAGTTCATACAGATGCAGAAAAATCATTTTATATATTTTGTCTGAAAATCAACTTTTATGAAGGATCACATAGAACCCTAGAATATCGCAACCTCAGAAAAATAGTGTTAAACAACACTCTAGCCATACAGGCTCACTAATTCCAAATATATCCACTTAATCCATATGGACAGTAGACTGGCCCCGAGACACTAAGTCAACCGAGCTCCAGCAGTCTGACTGCCAGTGTGATTGGCCCCGAGACACTTGGTCAACCGAGCTCCAGCAATCACACCCAAACCACATCTCACACATATCAATAATCATAATCAAATCGATATCCACAAATAGTCAGTAATAAAGCCTAAATACTATAGGCGTACCGGTACGTACTCGGTCCTAGTGCTGCCCACTAGGTAGCACGTTCTATTGATATCCTTCAGTAATAAATAATAAAACATTCATTCACAAATACATGATGCATGAATTTAAATAAATCAACAATATAAACCATATATATACCGAAAATATACCAAACATAAACCAGGTATATTTTGAGTATATATACGTCAAATAAATTCAATCAAATCATGAATTAAACTAAAAATATATTTAAAAACATTTTAAATATATTTTATTAACAAAACATGTATATAATTTATTATATACCAAAAATATACTTGAATATAAATCATATTATTTATGCATAATTAGTCAAAATAAAACATGCATTTTCTAAATCATGCATCCTAAGCATATATATATAATATAGTAACTCACCTAATGCGCTCCACGAGACAGATCCGACGGGCCTGGTCCACTAACCCTCGGTCTTGGCGCAACTAAACAAGAAATAATTAATCGACATCAGAATAACCCTAACAGAAATCCTAGAATTCAATCTAGAGTATTAAAATACGGAAACAGAATTAGGGTTCGACTGGATATCACGTTTTACGAGAATTCTACCGGAAATCCGGCAGAACCTCCCCTGTAAAACAGACATCTCTCTACTCAAAAGAGTAGAGCCGACCCTGCAAAGAAAATACACTTCGAAAATAAACATCACAATCAATCACAACCCCTCGGTCGGACTCCAGACTACAATCTGTCGACCGGGGTCCACAAACACAGAATATATATTCAAATATACCAAAAATATCCTTAAATCATAAAAATACATTTCATACGTAGAAATTACATAATAAATCTTGAAACACTATAAAAACCGATTAAAACTCATTTTATTAGAAAAACCGTATATTATATATATAATTGAAAATAATTCTCGGAAAATAGTTTTAATTAGTTAAAAATACTAAATATTTTGTAGAAATCATTTTTATACCTTAAATAAATATTAAAACCAATTAAATTACATTTTTAGACAATTTAGGATAAAATTACCAAAATACCCCTATATATATATATATACCTAAATTACTTCAAAAATTCACCAAAAATCATACAATTATCCAAAATTAATTTTCTCAACATATTTATCAATAATATCAATAATTAAACTCAATTAACCAATTAAATTCAATTTAAAACACAATTAACCTAATTTTACAAAATCACATAAACTTCAATAATTAAAAATAAATACTTAGAAATTCATAAAAATTCCAAATAAATTTCTATAATTCATTTCAACACCTAATTCAACCATAAACTCCAATTTCATAATTTAAATAATTAATTTCCGAAAATTCGAAAATAATATTAAAATATTCAAAAATACCCAAAAATCCAAACAACCTCCAAAAATTCTACAAAAATTCATACATGAAGATTAAACTACCAGGAACAACATTTGTGAAGGAAGTTTCCATGAATCATCCAAATTGAAGCTCAAAAAAATCGAAAACCAAAAGTGGCCGAAATATTCAACTCAAAACCTAAGCAATTCTAGACCATTTTAGCTCAAACCAAAGCTAGAATAACACTCACCGGAGCTCAAGGAGAAGATAGAGACCGGCGGTGTCGAAAACGGTGGCCGGAGGAGGGAGAAACCACGTGAGGAATAGTGGGTGGTCCGGCGCCTACCTACGGGAAGAAGAAGAAGAAGAAGAAGAAAAAGAAAAAGAAAGAAAAGGAAAGAGAAAAGAAAAGAAAAAGAAAGAAAAAGGAAAAGAAAAAGAAAAAAAAAGAAAAAAGAAAAAAAATAAATTTTAATAATTTAATAATAAATAAAATAATCAAATAATAATAAATAAATAATAAAATATTAGGGTAATAATAAACCCTAATTAAATAAATATACACACACAAGCTTTATTTAATAATTTAAAAATATGTATGAGTTCATGCAAACCCGTAAATACATTTAAAATAATTAATAATACATTGTTTACGTGAAAATTTCCCCGAAAATGAAAGTCCCGGGAAAATTTTACGTAAAATACTGAAAATAATAGACAGTAATTAAAATAGGTTTAAAATACATATCAACTCATAAAAATATCGTATAAAATACAAAAATCACTGACACTGCATATCCCGGTACAGTGTAAAAATATTTTTAAAATTACGGGATATTACACTTTCCCCCCTAAAAATCTTTTTCTCACGCAAAATCAAATCTGGGGTGTAGGGGCCCATGCCACTTTGACCATCTTGACTGCATCTGCATTAAATACAGCTGCAAATAGTTTGCCACAGAGGCGGTGATCGCCTCTACGGCAGCTGCCAAAGAGGCGATCACCTCATTGCACTGAGACGATGCCTCTTTAGCCCGGGCCTGATTTGGGTTAGACAGGCTTGGGCCAATTTTGGATAATTGAGTTAAGTTTTGGGTTTTTTAGACTTTTAGGCTTTCAAATCCATTTCCAATTAGAGATTCAAGTTTCGTTCTTATGCCCAAGTTTCATATTCTCATCATTGGACTTGACAACGGGCCAATCAAACTGAGCACCCCTAATTCGTCCCCTAACACGGGCTGACCGAACCAGGTGTCTACAATAAAAAAAATTGGATAATTTAGTCATTTACTAATAAAAATTAAATTTAATTAATTAAAATATAATTTTAATTTGATAGAAAGTCCATTTTCTATTTTAATTAAGTTAACTTTTATTTTATCTCTAATAAAAATTAAATTTACTAAAATATAAGGATTTAATTGAAAGTATATTTCCTATTTTTATTTAGGTTAACTTTTATTATATCTCTAGTAAAAATTTTAATTTAATTATATTTTCTATTTTTAATTAGATGAATTTAAAAAAATTAATTATAAAAAATATTGAAGTAATATTATATAATTATTCAAATAAAATATTTATGAAAATTGCATTGAATTATAATTATATTAAGTGAATATTAAATTGTTACATAAATAAATAATACTATTATTATTTTTAAAATTTTTATACAATACTAATAATAATAATAATATATTTAATTATTTATTTACTATATATCACAAATTAAATAAATTTTTTATTTATGTATAAAAATACATGCTTATTTAAAGGTATGTATATATTCCAAAGTCAATTATGTAAAATTTAAGAATGAAACCATAGCATTTGGCACTAATTAATATGTTTTTGGATGAAAAAGGAAAATAAAAATAAAAATATTGATAGCCAAATCAGCAACCTTAGTGTGGCCGCGTCTATCTGATCACCGCACAAATTTAGTCTGCATGCCTTTATCATGGTTCATCATTTATTCATCAACGTGTTGGTAAACTAAAGTAGATTAGTAGTTACTAGTAACGACCAACCGTTGGTGTAAAACCCAACACAGAACCGTCGGATCCCACGAAGAACTTTTTGTAATAAACAATTATTATTATTTTTTTCAAAAAAAAAAAAAAAAAAACCCACACACCAAAATAACTATTCACCTTCTTCAACTCTGCGATTTGAAAACACCAGAACCCAAATTAAAAAAAAAATTAACGCAGAGGGGTTATTTCAATAGAGGAAGGATAGGAGCCTGCGTTTCCAAACCGGCTGCACCGGCGGCTGGGAGAGCCTCTTCTTCTTCCAAGGATGTGGTGGAGAGGCTCTCGCAGCCGCCGGTAGTGGCGGCAGCAATAGCACCATCAACGCCACCAACACCACCATCAGCTGTGAGTTTAGCTAATTCGAAATCAGAGAAAATGAAAGGGCTTTTCAAGTCTAAGCCTCGGACTCCTGTTGATATTGTTAGACAGACACGAGATCTTCTTATATATGTGGATCATACATCTTCCTCCGATTCTCGTGATATTAAGCGCGAAGAAAAGGTTCGCTTAATTTTTTGAGTACATATTTCATTTTATTCTGTTTTTGTTCTTTAATTTTGTGGGTTTAACTTAATTCTGTGTGTTTTGTTTTTGGATCTTGATTTTCCTTATTTGTGTATGTATAGCAAATTGCATCAGTATATTATAGCTTATATGGTTTCCAAATGTGAGAAAGATACGTGTTTGATAGAATAATTCTGGTGATTTAGATAAGGTTGATGTACTATTTTGCAGATTAAACAAGCATTGTTTTGCTCTGTGGAGCCAATTCTGATATTATGGTAATCCAGCGATTTGAAAGGCTTCAACTCTTTTAACTTTAACTATTAAAGTTTCATGAAGTCAGTTAAAATTAATTCCAGCTTCATTTGTATTCATTCTTTAGTGCGAAGACAATCTTTCTGTGCATAAATAATTCAGTTAGAAATTAGAATCTTGTGAGCATGTGGAAATTGGTTTATTTAAATTCCCCTTGCTTATATTCTCTATACATTTTGGTTATTTAGTTTATTTTGTAACCGAGCATTTTGTTTCTTTATATTCACTTTGCTGCAGATGGCAGAGTTGTCAAGAAATATCAGGGAGTTAAAGTCAATTCTTTATGGTGATAGTGAATCTGAGCCAGTATCAGAAGCTTGTGCACAATTAACTCAGGAGTTTTTCAGAGAAAATACTCTCCGTCTTTTAATCATTTGTCTTCCCAAGATGAATTTGGAGGTAATCCTATGCCGATATTTTTTCACTAAGATATATTTAGATTTAGTGTTCTTTTAGATATCAGATGTATATTGATATACTGCATCTAGTAACTCGAGCTCTTATTGACTTAATTTTAGGATGCTATAGCTTTTTTTCTGCATGAAGTGATTCTAATGGATTAAGTTAACATTAAATTCCATAAATGGCCAAACATGCATTATGATGTGAATTTTCTCTCATTGTTATTTAGCATGAGAAGGTTTCTTTGTGCAGACACGGAAAGATGCCACTCAAGTTGTTGCAAATTTACAAAGACAACAAGTTCAGTCGCGGTTGATTGCATCTGAATGCTTGGAAAAGAACACAGATCTTTTGGATATTCTGATAGGAGGGTAAGCTGATACTTTAAGAAATTCAGAGACATTGAAGTTGTGACTTTATGATGATTACATTTGTTATGTTGAAGAGTTACATAATTGTTCTTTTGTTAAACTTGCATGATAGTTCTTCAGTTCGTCATTGATTTAAATTATTTCTGAAATGCTATTTTATGACTTATCATTGTTATTTTGTTAGTTTGAATTTGTTGTTTTTTCTTGTATGGCACATTGGGAAGATAAATAAATTTTTATGTTTGCTGTGCTTTGGATGTGATATGCAGTTGAATTTTCTCTCATTTCTGAAATTTTTTTAATTAGGTTAAAGTTGGTTCCTTTTTCCCATCTGTCAGAGTCTATATGCAGCATAGGTGGTGATATGAGTAATCTTGATTTTTACATCCATATAATGGTTGAATATCTTTTTACTGTTTATTGATTCTTTTATTCTTCTGCTCCATTAGACAATGCATTTTTGTACTGGTAACTTTCAATCTGCAAGTTGAGTGGTGTATTTACTTTGAAATTTCAGCATGCAAACTGAGAGAATTGTTAAGCTATCTTATGTGTTTCATGTTTATCAGCATCTTCTAATTTGTGGATGATGCTTCTTTAGTTATGAAGACACAGACATGGCCTTACACTATGGTGCAATGCTGAGGGAGTGTATACGTCACCAGAGTGTTGCAAGGTGAGCAACATCAACAGCATTGCATCAGATTTGCATCTGTTTTTTCATCTGCTTCACAAAAAAAGATATTGTTATCAGTGAGGTCCTTCGAGAAGTGCATATGCGTTTATTTTTAGATGTATGCATAAGTCCATCATAGAAGTTTGAAAGCTGTAACAATCACTATTACATTATGGTAACAGATCTCCCTATTAGTCTTGCCATTAAAACTCATTATTCCTTTTTCATTTTTTTCTTTTCTTGAAGATGTATTAGTAGTGTGGACTGCCATAATTATTTTTTCATCAATATTCTCTTGTGGTTTTCGTCCATGCTGATTGTTGTGCGTGCCTGTATTTTTTATTTCTTGTTTGTGTTGCAGATATGTCCTTGAATCAGAGCATATGAAGAAATTTTTTGATTATATACAACTACCAAATTTTGACATCGCTGCAGATGCTGCTGCCACTTTTAAGGTTGTGAACCATACTCTTTCTCCTGATATGTGTGTGGTTGTATGATTGTATGTTCTGTATAGCAACCAGCTGCACCATGAAGATAGAAAGATCACATGACATTTCATTGCTTCCTTTGAAGTTTAACCCCTACCTGTTGCATTAGAGATTTCATGCCACCATATAGGATATTTTGCATCCCATGGCAGCATCCAGTTTTATAATTGCATTACCACTCTAGAATTTCATAATGTTGTTGCTACTTCTGGAACAAGGCTTTTGCAAGTTTATGGCATACTAATTTTTTAATTTAAATAATTTTGGTTTTTGTTTTTATTGAAGAAGACCTAATTGTTTTCTAGGCATCATTTGTTTTGTGTCAAATATTCCTGAGAAACACATTCTCCACATTGTCCACATATTTCTAACGTTTGGCAGGCGTAGTGGCCAATGATTTTATTTTTCTTTTATTAGATGCTACCATGCTTAATAGACCACTGCTGGATTTACTACATTTTACAAATCCACACCCCACCAACCCCCCCCCCCCCCCCCCCCCCCCTTTCCCCTCTCCTCCTGTTATTTTCTACTCTTTTTAATTATAAGGTGGAAAAATTTGGGATTTTTATAGCTTCAAATATTTTGCAGTTATATTTTATTGAAAGAGAATTTGATTTTCCCAATGTCCTCCATATGCTAGATAAAAATATTGGTTTGATAGATGATGTTTCGTTTTCTCAAAATCTGGTTTCCACAGTACCTTCGTGGACAGAGTTGCTTCAGCTAAACAATGGGGGTGCAATATGGTGGAAATTATGATTTAGTCATGTACTCACAATTCCAGTAGCATTAACCTTATGTTCCTGTATCTCTTTGTTGCAGGAACTCATGACAAGACATAAATCTACAGTAGCTGAATTTCTCTCAAAGAATTATGAATGGGTAAGTGTTGTTAGTTTTATGGTTTTGGTTGGGTATTTATGAAGATAAATATGCATCTGGATAATGTATTTCCATGGTCATGCTAGTGCACAAACTGGAAACTATGCATACCTGATGTACCTGATTTCCCAAGCATTTTGGATGTACATAAAATGCTTTGGTGAAAAAATTAATTGGTGGGAATTGACCAAGATTAAAGAACTTGAAGTAGTTCATAATTACATTGTGGGAACTGTAAAATAATTGCAAACATAAAATTTAAAGCCTATATAGTTGGTTGTCTTGTGATTTGAGTTTCTTTTATTCCTTTGTTGTCTTCGTATTGTTCACTGATTTGCTTCTATATTTGCATCTTCAATGGGCACATCTATTGTTGCATCGCCATTATGGATAACTACTCTATGCATACGACTACATGTGCTTTTTTATTCATTGTACTGGCCACTATGTTAATTTTGTGGTTGATTCTATCTTGATGTTCTTTATGTTGATTCAGTTTTTTGCAGAGTATAATTCAAAGCTACTAGAGTCTACCAATTATATTACAAGGCGACAAGCTGTCAAGGTTGGAGAAATATGTGACATTTCCCATATGTATCTTTAGAACTATGAATAGATTATTCCATAGAGAGACAGCTCCATCGGGAAATGCCCTCAGAGGAATCTGATTTATGATTCTGATGATTGTACTGTCTGCTAAACAAGTTTCTTCAATTGTTACAGCTGCTGGGAGACATGTTGCTGGATCGCTCAAATTCAGTTGTCATGACACGCTACGTGAGCTCAAGGGATAACTTGAGGATTCTTATGAATCTCCTGAGAGTATGATGCTTTTAACTTATCATTCTCCTTCCATGCAAATGTGAGCATGCACTTAGCAAAGCTTTTAACAATTGTTGGCTTCTTAATAACTTTTTTTTTTTTTCTTGTAAATGACAAGGAATTTATACCGTATTCTTTTATTTTTTTCACTGTGGATTTTAGTTGTCAGGGATTCAGATCATTGATGCATTCATCCTGGCATATATCATGTCATCTTGTTAGTTGTGAGGAAAATGATCCAAAGCTGATAAAATCTTCTGAGATAGTTTGAGTTGTCATTGATGTGCTGAATCCTTCTTTGCAGGAAACAAGTAAGAGCATCCAGATAGAAGCATTTCATGTTTTCAAGGTAAATTTTTTCCTTTTATTTTGATTTACGCCATAACTATTGAATTGTTAAGGGATCTTTTGGATCATTATTGTTCTTCAATGTAATTTTTGCATCTCTTTCTTGTTCTCCTCTCTTTCTACAGCTCTTTGCTGCTAATCAAAAGAAACCTCCTGACATTGTTAGCATACTCGTTGCAAACAAAAGCAAGCTTTTGCGTCTGTTTGCTGATTTCAAAACTGATAAAGGTATGAAACAAATACTAACAAAAGTTTGACATTATAGCTTTGTTTAATACCATGTTGACGTTCTTTGTTATATGTTCGCAGAGGATGAACAATTTGAAGCAGATAAAGCTCAAGTTGTGAAAGAAATAGCTGCCCTTGAACCTAGAGACCGCACATGACTGAGCTGGTTTGCCTGTTGTAATCTCATTTTATATTAATTTCACTTGTGAATTATATAGTTTCATATCCCAATCATGATACTGGCATCAAATATCTGATAAATCTTCCCATTTTATGTACCCTTCATGCTCTTTTTTCTTTGTCGACAGTCTGTTGTGCTGTCATTATGTATTTTAAACATAAAGCTTTTACAGTAAAAGAACAAGAGAAATAAAGAGATGGAAAATGAATTCGTGATTTTACGAGCATCCAGCTTAGCGTGATTTTACTGATCAAAGCTGGATTACTGAGGGATATCCTTAAAAATTCATTCAAAGCAAGAGATCTTGCTGAAGCAAGTCCACCCTTGTAAGAATAAGATCATTGTATGCTGTTAATTTTTAGCGGTTGGTACTAAATAGCACATTTGCATTGTTTGCATGTTTGAACTTAGTCTCACTCTTTTTTTCAAAAAAAAAAAAATTTCATTCACAATCATTCCTACTTCAGGTGGGGAGTTTCTTTTGAATAGTTTAAAATGGAAATTACGTACTGGTGTGTGTATTTATATATATTAATAAATAATTACCTATTTTACATTAGGCTCATGATATATTGTAAATAAATAATTAAATATATTATTATTATTAAATTAAAATTTTTAAAAATGATAACAATATTATTTATTTATGTAATAATTTGATATTAGTTTAATATAGTTATAACTTATTATAATTTTTATTTAAATAATTATATAAAATTCCTGAAATAATTTTTATAATTAATTTTTCTCTACTCTAGAAATAATTTTATATAAAAATTATTTTATATAAAATTATTATGATTATTATTATGATTATTATTATTATTATGATTATTATAATAATTTTAATAATAAAAAATTATTATGATTATAATTAATCATAAGATAATAAAAAATTATTAGTTATTTTTTAATAAAAAATTTAAAAATAATAAAAGTTATATTTTCTTTATATAACAATTTAAATATTACAACCTCATTAAACTTATAGTTTGTTCCAATTTTAAAAATTTTTTATTTGAGCTATTACATTTTGTTTCTTCAATATTTTTAATATTAAGACTTTGATTTACTCAAAAATTAATTTAATGTAATTTTTAAGTTCAACTAATAATTAAAACGATAAATGTTAATTAATTTACTTTTAAATTTTTTTGTTAAATTTTATAAAAATATATAAAAACAATAATTATACTACTCTTCTTACATAAAACATACTTTCAAACAACTTATATGCTCTATTTGTTATTCAATAATTTTTAATTTATAAAAATATCTTCTTTTAAAACAAATTATATACTTTTCCTATTATCATAAAATTTATTAATTTTAATTTTAATTTTTTGCTTATTACATTTAATATAATAAGACTTATAAATTATGTTATCTAATTTTATTTATATTATATAAAATATAGGTAAGCCTAATTAAAATAAAAATATATATTTTTTAAATAAAATTATCACTAAAAAATTAATTTTATTAGAGATAAAATAGAAATTAACATAATTAAAATAGGATTCATATTTTCAATTAAATTAAAATTATATGTTAATTAATTTCATTTTTATTATAGATAAAACAGAAATTAACTTAATTAGAATAAGAAATATACTTATAATTAAATTAGAATTACATTTTAATTAATTTTATATATATTTAATACTTTAGAGATAAAATAAAAGTTAACCTAATTAGAATAAACAATATGCTTTCAATTAAATTAAAATTTTTATTAGAGATATGATAGAGATTAACCTAATTAAAATAAAAAATATATTTTTATTTAAAAATTTATTTTTATTTAGAGATAAAATAAAAGTTAACCTAATTAAAATAACAACTAGACTTTCAATCAAATTAAAATTATTATTAAATGACTAAATTATCCAATTTTATTACTTTTTCATAATTTTGGAGAGAAGCTTCTATCACTCTACAGTGGTTGAGAATTGATCTATAACATTTGGCTTAATAAAAGTTATATCGATTTTTCAACTAAATCCTATAAAATTTAAGTGTTTCATCTGAATTCATGAATTTTTTTAAAATTATAATATTTACTCTAAGCTATCAAAACTGGCAAAAAACACTGACGTATCAGTTACTTTATAAATTTTTCCAAAGTAAACTGATGGCATGTAAGTTGACATTTGAAGCTGAAAAAACACATTAGATGTCACCTTTACACTTCATTGTCGTATCACATTTTCACTAACAAAAATTCCAAGAATATTTTTACAAATTTTTCCACTTTCCAAACACAGCTAATCAATTCTTTCAAAAAAAAAAAAAATACAGGTAATCAATAAAATACACCCAAAAATAAAAATTCACTAAGAAACTTGTAAATTCAATATTCAAGTTACATTTTTTTTTTCAATTAACAAAATATAAATCTTCTAAAAAAAAAGACTAAAAATTGAAGATTTAAGCAAATATTAACCTTAGCACCAACCTCTTCAAGCTATTTCTTAACATCTTCGTCCTCTTCCTTTGAAATCAAAATTTTTAAACTTCTTAGGCAAATTCTTCAATCAAACTTATTAATGCCATAACTTCCTTAATCACTGCAATTCTAACATTCACCGGCACTTCCTCTATCACCACACTGAACTTGGTCTTCTCCTGCACTGCCGGAGCTATCAACGATGCTTTATCATAGATCATTCGCAGTTATGGGTTTCTAGATCATTCACAATTTCGTGATTCTAGAGACGGAATTGATGACAAAGAAAATGTCAATTTTGTCTTTTCTTCATTTGCTATTTATCAAAAATGTTCTTTTTTCCTTCCTTTTTGTCGATAGATTGATCAATTTGATGTTTATGTTTTAGATTTTTGTTTAGTTTTCTATTTTTTTGTGCAGTTATTTTTTGACTGCATAATGTGGCCAATGAATGTGGGAAAAAAAAAAAGCATCTGATTGGAACTTTATATAGTTTTGTTAAATTTGAGTGTTGATTGAATTGAAGCTAGAAAAGGAAGAACATTTCTGTGATGTAATTTTAATTTATCGAAGTTGTAGTTTGATTTCTTCATTTTTAGATAATTTATCTCTTTTTTTTTTAATATGAGTCTGAAAATGCACTATTAAATTTGAGTGTTTTTTTTAATAATTTTTTTTTATATTATTATATAGGTGGGGTGAGCAGGGATTCGAATCCTCACCTTTATTATATCTAGCCCTGTATGGGAATGATTAAATCATCTGAACTAAAGTGTGACGGTAAAAATTTAAGTGTTGATTGAAGCTAAAAATGAAAAACATTTTACTGATGCAGGTTTAGTGTTTTGGTTACTTCGCTTTTAGTCTTTCAAATGATTTACTTCCTTTTTTTTTTCTGCCAGTATAATTTATTAGTTAAATTTTGTTTTGCCATTCCTTACTCCCTATGTGGTGTAGTTTGTAGCATTTTGTCTAGGTTTTTTGGGACTTTAGAGTTTAATTTAATTTGGAGCAAGATTTTTCCTCAACTTGGTAGAATATAACCATGTGATTTCACAATGTCATCAGCACAATTGGAGTAGATTTATAAAGTAACTAACACAGTATTTTCTGTCAATTTTAAGAGTTTAAGATTTACAGCTGTAATTTTAAAAAAATTTATATGAATTCAATTAACATACTTAAATTGATATAACTTTCAGAAGTGATCAAATCATTATCCCAATGAAAAAAGTTTGTCATTTTGCCAACAAGAAAATGTGTCCTTTGACTACTACACCTATTATTACTCAATTTCAACGGATAGCAGTGGACTGGCTGGTAGCAGAATATTGTACTATTTCATAACTTAACGGATTCTTGTAATCAGTACCCACTATGTGAATATGTAAATTAAAGCCTAGAGTAGACATGTTCAACTTGAGAACTAGCGAGGTATATAAGTGGAATTTCATAGACCGTTAGTCATGATACGGAGGACTATACGTAGAATTGTATGTGATATTTATTGATTGAGTTTAATGTGGAGTGTGAAACATTACAAAATGATGAGTACTTGCTGTTAGTGGTCATCTATCTCTTACATGGACGTACTTAACCTAGGCACTATACTAGTCGAGGGTTGTCTCCACTCTCCTAATAAACCTATGAGAATACAAAATCAATGAATATCGAACATGAATAAATACATATTATTAGATATGTGATATGTAGAAAATTTAAGGTACCACTTAAACTTTGATATGGGACAGGAAGCTTCCTTCTTGGGGTGAACTTTTAGGCCAAAAGAGAAGCATATAAGGCGGAAGGTTCGTGCAAATGTTTCCAAATTCAGAACATTCTTAAGGCTGAGAGGATGAGAATATAAAGCAAACAAAAATGCGACTCACAAGAGCCAACATCAGCTACCCAAGTGCCGCTACCTATTCTTTTGATTGCACATAAAAAAGCATATTCCCTGGCATATCCTTCAATCCGAGGAGCAGATTCTCTCCTCTTCCATCACCATTAATAATAATTGGAAAAAATGTGCATATGTATAATGATTTGCAAGAGAGGAAATTTACTTATCAATTCTATATCTGTGGTTCCAAAAACGGAAAATTACTTTTATATCTAAATCTTTTATATCTAAATTTTTATATCCATTTATCTCACATTTTAATTTATAATTTTGTTATTTTAAATATTATGAATACATTTTGATACCTTATAAGTTTACTATTTTAAAATTAAAATGAACATTTAAATATACAAGATGAATCAACAAAAAAATAATCAACTAATAAACATTGAACTGTGCAAATATACATTTAGTTTGAGAATTACTTAAAAAAATAAATTATTTACACTTAGTGCATTTAAATGTAAAAATTTAATTTGAAATCTTAAATTTTAAATAAAAAAAATTTCAAATAACGTATATTGTATGTTATTTTAAATTTTTATTAAATCAATTATTAAATTTTTCATAAATTTATTTCAAATCCTCGTATATAGAAATCCATTTAGTTTCCAAATAAAAAATTTAATTAAAATTTAAATTTAAACTCAAATCCAATAAATTTAAATTATTTTATTTATAGTTTAAAATAGATAAATAAATCATATATTAATTTATAGTTCATAAAGAATTGCCATTTCTTTATGAAGGCCCTGGAAATTGACGTGGGAAGTGGCAGCAGAGATAATCCCGTAACTCCAACTCCCATGTGCTGAGCAGTAGCTGTAGTGGACCTGTTATAAGAGAAACAGACGGTCCAACTCCCAGTTGATGCTGTAAGCGTTGCAACGTGAACAACAGCACTCCTTCCATAAACATAACTAAGACAAAAAGGAACAGCCTTTCATATTTAACCATCATCATCGTCTTCCCCTACAAATCCGCTCCTCCCCATTCCCTCTCACTCTACTCTATTAAACATGGCACAAACTGGTATGAGTTGACACCCTTTTAATTCAATCTTTCTTTTGTTTCTTTATGTTTGTTTGCTTGTGATATCTGGGGGCTTCTTGATTCCCATGCATTTTCTTTTTCTTTGAATGTTTTTCAGATTCACTGTCTGAATTCCTGGCAACTGCTGTTGATGCCGCCAAGAGAGCTGGCGAGGTTATTCAATTATTTTTTAGTTTCTTTTTCTTTTTCATAGAAAAACCAAAGATGAGATTTGCTTTTTGGTTGGTTGCAGATTATTCGCAATGGATTTTACCAGACCAAGCATGTCGAGCATAAGGGCCAGGTAAAGAAGAACTCTTTGGATTTATAAAGTCAATGTAATTGAAAATCCTGATGCTATTGTATGAGGCATGTGGCTGTATTAGTGTAGCTGAACTTGTTGACAAAAACACCTGGATGCTTTGATTAATCATGTTTGAACTTATCAGTCCTAGCCTATGATTTGTTTTGTGATTTGAGTACATTAATTAATCCTCTGTATCAATTAGGTGTTGTCATAGGATACGTCAGTCTCAGTGTGAGTCCCTCAATATATTCCAAGACTATATGTAAAGTTTTTTGTATGCATCTGAATGTAGGGATGAAATAATTCAGATTTATGTCATTTTTTGCTGCAATTACTCCAGATTTTCTTAGGATTAGATGTTTTCAAGTTTCATCCAAGGAGGTGGACTACTCTTATTTTATAAGAAAATCTCATCCTAATTTCTCCATTTGAATTTTCTCACTGCCTGATATTTGTGCAGTGTTGTGAGTTTTGCTAGACTTATTCTATGTTTAGGACTCAGCAGTGAATTATATTCTTGTCATTTTTAATTTTGAGAAAATTAAGAATCATGGATTTGATACATTTGCGTAGTACAATGGAATATTTATTGGACAAACAGGGAACAATCAGCTCTAGGTGAATGATAGTTAAGTTTCCCTATGATATTCTTTTGTTTCATTTTATGTGTATATTTAGTCACCAAACTAAAGTAAATGCTTCAGAAGCTGCACTATGAATGTTTAAATATATGATTCTCCATGTATCAGTTTCATTCTCTATTGTAGAGGAGCAAAAACATAGCATTAACATAGTTATTTGAAATTGCATGCGGACATTTTACTTGCCCATAACCTATCTTTTATTCTTGGATTTGCAGGTGGACTTAGTAACAGAAACTGATAAGGCTTGTGAAGATCTCATCTTTAATCATCTCAGGCAGCATTACCCCACACATAAGGTTGACTATTGGCATTTACTTTTTTCTGCTTGTGGTTGATGGAGTTTAGAATTATTACTTGATGTGGAGTTTGTTGTTCCTCAAAATGCCTTTGTTAGTGTCTTGAACCTTTTCTCCTTAACTGGTTTCATTCTTAGTTGATTGGGGAAGAAACTACTGCTGCCTGTGGTAATACAGAGCTGACTGATGAACCCACATGGATAGTTGATCCTCTTGACGGAACAACCAACTTTGTGCATGGGTAATTGACATTTTCTGTTGTTTGGTGAAGGTGGTTTCTTCTTCTTTTCTGTTTGATACATCATTTTTGTTTCATGTTTCATCAAAACATTTTGGTTTTAGGTTCCCTTTTGTGTGTGTTTCTATTGGCCTAGCAATTGGAAAGGTTCCAACTGTAGGTGTTGTTTACAATCCAATATTGGATGAGGTAAGAATTCTAATGCTCGTCTTATGTTTAATACTTGGATATAAATATCATGTAGAACATATGGAGCTATCTTATTATTTTTATATGGACTGGTTGATCTTTTTCTTACTAGGTTTCAATTACAGTACCAGTCCAGAATGCAAATTGATATTTATTTTGCTTTGTTATGTCAGTGTTTATTTATTAAATGATGAGTGCATCTAAATCTAATTATCACTACTACATTAGTTGAACATGTCTCATGTAATACTTTGATTCTTTACCATAAGTTATACATGATCATAAATTGACTAACCCATTGACAAACCATTTTTTTGAATTTTAAATTGTGACATCTAAGTTCATTTCATGGGAGAAAATGTTTGATACTTTGAACTTATGTAATGTAGCTTTTCACGGGCATCCACGGAAAAGGAGCATTTTTCAATGGAAAGCCCATAAAAGGTAACTAAGTTGTCTAACGTCAATCTCCACCTTCAGTGTACTACTCACTTTTCCCATAATCTTTGATTAATCACATTCTTACTCTCAAATTTATAGTATCATCTAAATCAGAGCTTGTGAACTCTCTTCTTGCAACAGAGGTATGTTTTTCAACCCCTTTATTTGCTTTCTATTGACATGACATAACTTTCGTTTCATAGGGCTATGTAAAATATAGACCTAAATTTGACAGAGTTGCTGTTCAATTATTTGAGTTGAAGGTTAAAATAAACCAGTAAAATTAAATGGCCATATTTTCTTCTATGAACTGTAATTAATACTGTTGGATGTGTTTCTGTTAGGTTAAAGGAAGTAGAAAGTTACAAGAGTAGTATTTGATTATAACGCGGTAAAGCAATTTATTTAACACTTACATGATTAGAAGTTCAGTGTTTTAAATGATATTTAAAAATAGCAACAAAGTTATAATTGTGAAATATTTTTCTTGACAATTAGTTCAACTATGAAAGACAGTAGTAATGTAAATAGTAACATATTGCCCCTAAAATGCTAGGGGGATGGATTAACATATAAGCCCCTTAATCATTTAGTCATCTTGTGTAAGAGTAGGGGTAATTGAGGGGACAAAGAGGAACTGGAAAGTTAATTGAAGGTGTGCTTACTTTCCCATGTTTAAGAAGGAAGGGAAAGTGAGTGGTGGGTGGGAGGAAGGTGCCAAATTGAACATCAAACCATGTTGGGGAAAAGGGAGGGAAAAATTGACGAGATGACTAGTATACAATTATATTAATTAGTTTTCAAGAGTAAAAAAAATTTGACAGAGTAATTTCTTGCTTTTTTTGAAGTGTTGTTTTCCCCATATCCATGCCCCTTCTTTTTTCCTCGTATCCAAACAACTAAAGAGGACACAATTTTCACTTCCTAAGTCATTATTCCTTCCTTTGCCAATTTCTATCTTTCAACCTATTAAAAGAGGTACATGCTTAATTCTAATGTATAATTTGTATTTCATTATAATAGTTGTAAGTTATGACTTCTTACACCTTTGTCTACAATATTGCCCATCTTTGGTCCGTGTGATTTCTTACACCTTTGTATACAGTATTGTCCTTAAATGCAATATGTATATAAACTTTATTAGTTTCTGTGGTTAGACATTGTCTGCAATGATCTTGCTTATGTGGATGATCAATAGCATAATATTAGGTTCATGTTTGATTAAAAAGATTTTAACATAAGGCCTCAAATTTCTTTGTTTCATATTTTTTCCACAATTATATTTTGTTCTTTTAAAGATTTCTGAGAGGATACTCATAAGAGAGGAAGAATGTGGTCCCACCAACCTTCAATTAGGTATCAGTTGGGGAAAAAACCTATATTATTAGTAAAAAGCATTTCACAGAAAATTTAGCAGCCAGCACCTACAACATTACTTGTACAGGTTGGTTTGCTTCCTTCTTTTCCTTTTTATTTCTTTATTCTCCTTTCACTTGGTCTCTTTTGCATGAAATTGCCCCTCCACAGTCTCTAATTTTGCTTGCAAAGTTGTTTGCCTCTTCCCATTTACTTGAACAAAACTACAAAATTCCCTTTTTTCAAAGGAATTGTCATCTGTGTATTTTAACTATTTCAAACAATGTGTCTAGAAACATGACGCAACACGACAGGTGCTAGGAGATTACATTTTTTTTATAAGAGTAGCACAAGCATATTGGATATCTGTTGCATACAAAAATATTTATTACGTTTATAGTGCTAATGGTAATCAAAATATTATACCACAAATTACCAACATTCACTTCAACAGATCATAGTAGAAACAACCTATAAAAACTAAGCTTATTACTTTCAGAAATGTAGTACCATAATATGCTGTGACTAGACTGAGAAATATTATACTAGTTTTGAGAATAGAAGTTGGCTCAGTTGTTTTGCTAGAGTAGAATAATGAAGTTTTGGCTCTTTTCAAATATCCAATTTTTGTGTACATTAAAAATTCATAGCATCAAATTTATAATTAAAACTTTCAGCTCGAGTTTCCTTGCAGTTTCTTGAATATTTTGCTAGCCTTTCTGAAATAGGAATAGCCTTAATACTTAGAAATCCTTTTGACACTAGGAAAATTTAAGAATCCCAAACGTGTTGGCCATTGGCTTCACAGAGGGTTTTGTACTTTATAGTGTTTTTTTTACTGTGTACATCATTTTAAACCGTTTATATCTTAAGTCAGTCTGGAATCATGTTAAAAACTTATCAAATTAAATTTTGCTAAGAGCAGGCCGGGACAAAGCGGGATAAGGCTACTGTGGATGCCACTACAAAAAGAATCAACAGCTTGCTGTTCAAGGTAAGACTGGAACTTCCCTGTAAAGCTTCCAGGTTTGGTAATGCGTTTGTTCCCACAAAACTATAATAAGATTTCTCATACTATTGTATCAGGTGCGATCCCTTAGGATGAGTGGCTCCTGTGCATTGAATCTTTGCGGAGTTGCATGTGGAAGGCTTGATTTATTTTATGAGACTGGATTTGGGGGACCATGGTAAGTGCTTCTAGTTTATTTCAAAAAAGCTTAGTACAACACAGTATTGATCCATGTTGGTGCTCAGGGATGTAGCAGCTGGTGTGGTAATTGTTAAAGAAGCTGGAGGACTTGTTTTTGACCCGTAAGTTGTAGACTTCCTTGTAAATTCCCTAGTCATATTCTCGTCCACCGCTTGTCCAGGTTAATGCAAGAAGTTGAGTGGGTTGGCCATCAGTGTCAATTGCATTTGCACTGCAGGTTAAAAGTCAATTTGCATCTGTCATTTTCTTATGATATTCATGAATTAAATTTTATTATTTGGGCAAGCATTAGGTCAATATTTTGAGCTACACAACTGGCAGGCCTTGACATCAACATCTGTCGTGGTGTTGTCAAGGCACTTAGAATATGGACATGTCTAAATCTTGTTTTGAAAATAGTATTTATTGCTATTAAGGTTCTGATGGTTGTTGTTTTACATCAGATCTGGTAAAGATTTTGACATCACCTCTCAGAGAGTTGCAGCTTCAAACCCTCTCCTAAAGGATGCATTTGTCGAGGTTTTGCAGCAATCAGAATGAGAAAAGAAACTACTATTTATGAAAGATAGAGATTAGTAGTTAAAATGTAAGAGTCCAGTTCTTTTCTTGTGAGCAGCTTCTATCAGAATATTTTATTGGTTTCATCATTACAGCTTAAAGAAGTGCCGGTAGCTGACAGAGCTGATATTTGTAACCATTTGTTGGCTTGCTTGTGACATTTTAAGCAATGCCAGATTATTCGTAGAATAAATATTGGACCAAATAGTTGCATTGAAATGCAAGTTTATGAAATTTTTCTCATATGTCATCGGATGGCAAATGGAGCTCAAATTTGATGTTTTGCATCATTTGCCACCATGCTCCGTAACATATACAGAAACACTCACACACTTGCAAAGAGAAACACAGGTGACATCCGATCGCATGCATATCATTTGTTTCTTCCTCAGCCAGTTACCCGGGATTAATTTTGCTTCTTGCTTGTCCATGTATAAAGTTACAAGTTTCCATCATAGTAAGGGACAAGTTAAACAATATGTTTCAGCTTAGATATCAAGAAACAAGCAAATTGACTTGAGAGCCTCCGTTTTATAGTGGGCACTTTCGCATGAACACATATATATGAAGGAGGATGGAGATGAAAAACAGTAGAGTAATCAACAAAGATTTATAAATATACAGAAGCATACAAATTCAAAGGGGTTTTTGGGATACAAACCAGACAATTACCACCCTGTAAAAGAATAACTCCTAAATCCTAACCCTCCCTCAGTACATAAAGCATCCCCAAATGGTATATCACAGGTGTACACAAAAGCCCAAACATACCTGCAAAACCCAAATATTAACCCACAACCTTATATGACATAAAGGTCAGTTTCACACCCCTTGGAGATGCCTGGCACTATATGCATTACCATTTGCTCCTTTGATACCCTGAGTCATCTTTGCATCATTCTCTGATCTCCTCCTCTTCATCACTATGTACCATGTATAAGCTTCCAACCACACAGCATTTAAGCCCAAAGCTACAATCACACCAATGTATGCATTCTTCCACTTCTTAGCAGGGTTCAAGATGCTAAATCCTTTGAATACATTGACGATGCTAAGGACAATAACAATGTATCCAACAGAATGGTGGTAGATGTTCCAGTAGAATCTGTACTTGTGATCGGGTTTTGGCCTTAGAAGCAAAGCGAACACCTACATTGAAACCAAAGCAATTGTTTCTTTTCAGAAAATAAGTACACAAAATATCGTTTAATTCTCGCATTCGCAATAAATTACTCGTTCGGACACATTTTTATTTTATCATGTGTGTAAGTATGCATGATATAGTGATTGGTATGGAATTAGCACGATCCAACAATCAAATTCTTGGTGAGAATCATGACAAAACTTACATCATTAATAAAATAGATATATAAATTTCTTTCATTGGTACTAACATTAACAACTAATAGTTATGGTTATTAAAAAAAAAAAAACTAATAGTTATGGTTCTCCTACAGAATTCTAACACGCGACAACCACTGAAAAAGTCAGGATAGAATTTACATTATGTAATGAAATACCTGAAGGGTTCCAAAGACGAAAAGTACGATTCCAATGTTTCTATGGACATCATATTGGATACCAGAAGAATCACTGCCGAGTTTGAGACCGGTGCCCCATCCAGCAACACCAACAACATAGGCTATGGATTGGCAACCAACATGTAGGTAAAACCATGCTGGACCTGCGGACTTGAACACCCTCAAGTATCTTGCTATCAGAGCACCAAGTGGCATCATGATACCCCAACTGACCACATTTAGGACTCCATGAATCTGAAAATTTTATATGCAAATTTATAAATCTTTAGTGAAAAGTTACGATACTAAAATAATATGATAAAAAAAAATCATAATCTTTTTGTGTCCATAATACTTCAGGGAACAGAGCCAGGATATAGAAGTAAAAGCTAGGACAATTAAACTGAACCAAATAAAAAACTGCAAACATACAAAAACGAAACTAATAATATCATATACTCAGATGCTTACATTTCTATTTTTGGTTCTGTCATTTGCACCACCTGTACCAACAGCTCCAGAAAGAAGGTTAACTGTTCCCATGGATTGAAGATTAGGCCCAGAAGTTGAATGAATCTGAGGAGAGTCACTAGAAACTGGACCCTCTTGCCAAATCTGATTAACAGTAGTTTTACCAATTTTTGAAATATCTAATTTTGCAAATATGATTATTTCATTGTCAGCATATGTAGCTGATAGATCAGAAACACCGAAGCTAAGATTCCCTTCTGGCAGAGCTGTTTGGTAGCTGTTGATAGGAGAAGTGTAAGCTTTCATCGTTCCATCAGATTGCTGGTATGCAACAAGTGATTGTGAACCCACCATTCCAGTTGAAGTTGGATTTATAGCCCAAGCAACCCATCTGTTGGAGTTTAACACCCCTGTATGCCTGTATGCAATCTGAAGCATGCTTGAAGATGAGTTAAAATTCCAATGCAGAAATGCATTCAAATAAGGAAGATCATTACATGCACTAAACGCTTGGTTGCCAGAGAAGGCATAACTAGCACATGTTTGAGCAGATGAGTATAGAACCATAGACATGGAAATTGTGACGTATAATATAAGTTTTAGCTCCCTATTCATGGTTGAAACAAACCCAAGAGATCAAAATGGAAAAAAAAAAAAAATCAAAGAAACGAATTGAAGGGTAATAGAATTTCGTTTTCTCTTTTCTTTAGGTTAGGTTGGCTATGTGGATTTTTTTTTTTTTTCAAATTTTTTGGTCAGGGTGGCTATGTAGAATAGAAGTATAGGACATTAATGTTAGTAATATGAGACCAAGGAGAGAAAAATTGAGGTATTAACATATATAGAAAGAAAAGAAATGGTGGGTTGGTTGTTCCGTTGTCTGTTGAGATGGCTCCACCTACAAGCCAAGTGGAAATTTGACGTTTTCAGGATTTTTCTATAAAAAGATAATTTTGGATCCATTTAGTTTGCATAGATGCCCTGTTCCTATAATCAAGCATAAATTATTATTATTATTATTATTAAAATCTAATAATAGTTTTTACCATAAATAAATAGCATTTAAATCTAAGATTACACATGCCATCGAAGAAGTAGTTCAGGAGCTATTTCTTGTCAAGAATGTTACTAGAAATAAATTTTTGAATTTTATTATTAATTAATTTATAAAATTAAATTTTATATAATTTTAAAAGAAACTGCTTAATGTTATTAATGTTTAAATTATTTTAATTTTTAATAAAAAACTAAATTAAAAAATTGTATTCTTTTTCAAAGAGTAAAAATGAGAAAGATTGTGACTTCTAACCGATACTTCATGATAAAAGTATTTAGGATCAAGAATAAGGAATGAGACTTCAATGAGTGAGTTAAAGAGTGATATATAGGTCAAGCCTCCACTCTTAAACTTTGCCAAATGTCATATATTATATTTCGAATTTTATGAGTGCATGAGAAGGAAACGTCCTGTTCAAACACAACATGAGAAGCTTTGGGGGAAAAAGAAAAAAGAAGAAGCAAAGATACTATTAAATTTAAAAAAAAAAAAAATTAAACTATTAGCACTAAATTTTTTTTTTTTAAAAAAAGTTATTTTTAAATTTTGTTAAATCAATAAAAAGTGTAACGTAACTTAATTAAAATGAAATTAAAAAATAAAACTTTAATTATTATGATAAAAAAATAAAAAATAATATAATTCTTTTCAAATTTTGTTTAATATGTGCAAAGAAAATCCTTTAAAAAATATAAATTCAAATTCAAATTCAAATATTATATTTAATAAAATAAAAAATATTTATTTTTTTCAAGTTTAGTTTAGCAAATAAAAATACTAATTTTTTATTCCTAATAATTTTTTAAATAATAATTAGAGAAAAAAAAAGTATAATGTAAAAGGATGACATTCACGTAAATTTAAAGTTTAAAGTTGTCCCATATGCTCGTAAAACTTGCTAAATACATTAATTAATTTTTTTTTATTAATTCAGACACTTAATTATCAAAAAATAATTCAAATATCAAAATAAAAAATTCAAGCACTATTTATACCATTTTCCTCAAAGTAAATAATTTATAGCTCAACAATTCAGTCAGTATATATACAAGGTTTTAAAAAGAAAACAGAAGTCGTAAAAGTCAATTCAGAACCTTCCTTTTTTTTTTTTTTCCATTTTTAATGCAATCTCTTCAAAATATGTATTATTATTTTATTTGTGACTATAATTATTCATTTGTAAAGTTTAAGCTCAAAAACTATCATACAACCTTTCAGCTATATATATATATATATATATATATATATATATATATATACACACATCTGGGAGGCTATGACTAAATTTAAAATTAACCCGAAACATTAATAAATCTTATCACAAATTTGAAATTAATTTTGAAATTGTTTAATAAGTTTAATTAGTCAGTTTAAGTTTTCATTTTTATTTAAGTCCAAAATATATTCATGTGTAACGCACATATTTATTTATTTATTTATAATGGAATATATGTTCTTATAACATAAAAATATTTGTAATTGTATTTTCAATATACATATATATAGATAGATAGCTAGGCCGGGCACAAATACAAAACCTTATGATTAGATTTAGATTATGCCAACAACCTTATTGAAATATAATTTAAAGACCTAGTCACTAAAAATGTTCTCAACTTTATACAATTATTTTTAATCTCGTACATTTTTAAATTTAATAATAAATTTTAAAACGAGTTTTATTTATTTATTTTTTCATATGGCCAAAGTAATTTCAAATTTATAATAATATTCTATTAAGTTGATATCATAATTGATCTTTTACTAATTAAAAGTAAAAATTAATAATAAATTGGTCATAACCTTTCTATATCAGTAAATTAATTTTGATTTTAATGATAATTTAGTTTTTAATGAAATATTGAATTTTGAACATTCTTTTATGAATCAGGTAATTTTTTTTTTATTTCATTATAACAACCAATGCTAGTGTCATCTCAGAAGAGCAAAAATTATTGAAAATTCATTTGGCAGAATGCTAATATTGAAAAAAAAAATCATAATATATTGCTAAAATTGAAAAAATATAAAAACTGTTTTACACTCATAAAATTGCAAATTTAATGGTGTAATGGCGAGGAAATGATAGGTTGAGCTTGAGAAGAAATCTACAAATTGGTTTTTGGATTTGGTTAGACAAAATAGTTTGTAGTTAGGTACATATGGTTAAACGAGTTAAGCAACTTTCCTGGTCAAAACCAAATCATAACCGTGCACCGGGCCTATTGTCTGGTGCCACGTGGAAGAAGGACAAAGGCAAATAGATACATAATTCTCGCTCCACCCACATCATCATATAATAGGTGGTGTAAACGAGCAGAGCTATTCAAGAGTGATTCGGTATTCGTCTTAATAAAAATTCATTTAAATTTATATACTGAAACTCGTTTAATAAATGAATCGAGTTTACACTATTTAAAATTCGGCTAGTAAAGTTCATAAATAAATTTGAATAAAAATACGTAAATTAACTCGTAATTTTAATGTTTAGTTATTTAATTTTATATATATAATATATAAATTTATATTGTTAAAAATATATTATTAGAATAAAATTATAACTTTTATTAAATATATTATAATTTATTTAATAAATAATTTATTTTTTATTTTTAAATATATAATTTTAATTTATAGTTTAAATTTTTTAAATTTTTTTTAAACTTGTAAACACTATAAAAAATAATTAATTTAGCTCATTTAGAAATAAATAAAATTCAAATTAATCAAAACTTAGCTAGATTCGACTTAGCTCAATTATAATTTTAGCATCATGAAGTTTGTTTGTCCAGCTGCAGAACTTTGTCAATGTCTTCAACTTTCACAAATTTGTCCCATATGCCACCACGTTTCAACGTTGTAAGATCCAACCTCAGTTGCTTGCCTTTGAGATTAAACTGCCACATTCATATAGATTCGACTACTCATTGAGCAGCCACGGACAACTTGGACATTGCGACTAATACTTGATAAAAAGTTTGTTTGTTTGTTTGAAATGAATTTTTAAAAATTGTGTAAAATTTATTTGTAAATTTAAATTAGAATATTTTGTTTAAATGAAAATTTTATAAAATTTATTTTAAATTTGAATTTTTTAATTTTGTAAAATTTGAAATTAAATCAATTTTTATTAATAAAATATGTTTAATGTAAATAAATTTGAAAATAAATTCTATTTATAATTCAGTAAAAATGAAATGAATTGCTTAATATAATTGAACCAGAAAAGAGGTAAATTAATTGAGAAAACCTAAAGTAAATATAGAAACTTGTAAAAAAAATAATAAAACTATGAATGAATAATTTTTTAGTCATATTATTAATAAAATACAATTTAAATAGTATTAAAAATAATAAATTAAATTTGGAAATTTTTTAAAAAATAAAATTATTAAACCTAATTAGGGTTGAACATGGGTGTTGGAAACTCTAAACTATTTCGAAAAATTAAACTGAAAATCTTTATTGACCATTTGACTTTTTTCTAATCGAACTAGTTTGAAAATTTTTATTGGGATGAATCTAGAGAATTTAAATTCTCTAAACTGAGACATGTCTCGAACTACTCTGAATTACATCGAACTAAATAATCAAAACTAGAACCGATATATATATATATAAAGACACATACATATTATAAAGATTAACATTATATTATAAATATTTTTGTGCAATAATTTAACATGTAATCTCAAATAATGTCATTTTAATTATTTGAAATAAAAAAAATTTTACTCATCAATGAAATTATTTTAAATTATAAAAAATACATATTAAATCAGTAAATAGCATTTTAGAATATTATAACATAATTTATGTTGAAAAATTAAATTCCTCTTCAATAATAACATTGTAATATAATATGCTTTTTTAATAGTTATGGTAATGTTATTATCATTTTATGGTATATATTATTTATATAAAATTTTTATAAAAATATAATAATTGTATGGTATATTAGAGTGTATTATATAGATTTTAATAAAATTTGTATAGTAAAAAATAATGATAAATACAACTACAAAAATCATTTAGTTTTATTATAACATTATAAAATTGTTCATAGTTTAATAGTACAATTTGAATTATATCTTTATTTATTTTTTTAATTAGAGAAAAACATATCTTCAAATCGAATTGAATCAAAATTTTTAATTTCTGAATTGAATTGAACTGAAAATTTGGAGCAATTTTAAAACTTAAGTTTTAAGGAAGCCCAACATTCCAAGGCTCATAAGTCTAAAATCCTATAAAGGAATAAGCATGCCAATTCAATAAGGATAATAAGACTTCTATTTGGGTAAGGAATTCTTCTTCTATCAGGTAAAGGGCCTTATATATACCATTTACTCATTTGAATTCTATTCATTATTTCATCCGCATTCTTTATAATTCTCACACACAGTGATCTAATTTAAGTATCAGAGTGTTTATGGGAGAAATCCCATAAATCCCCTATTTAACTATTTGGTATGCGCAAGATTCAAGTATTTGTGATTCAATTATCAAGTGACACCGTCTATGGGGATTTTATAAATTGTTTGATGATCCTTGTGTTTTAGAATACTTACAATGACTTTCAACTAGACATCTTCCAACTTCCGAAGAATCTTTTAAGAATAGATGTTACCTCACTTCCTATAACATCAAGTTCTGAGAATGACCAAACAACTCAACCAATAACCACATGGCAACCCATCATGTTGACCATTTTCATGATCAATTTCTAAGTTTTAACTTTAACAAGTAATTTGATTAAACTAATCAAGGTCGTTATTTGTTTGTAGATTTAACTCTTACATTAAGCATGTTCAAGACATTCAAAGTTTACTTGAAGTACTCCTAAGTCTCTTAAAACATTAATTAATCATTAAGGATCAAATAAGAAGAGTTTTACATTGAATTCAACTCAATTCAAGCCATTTAGTGCCCCTCACGAGCTCTACTCATGAGTTGAAGATTGCAAAAAGGCTTTATCCTTTGAAGAAGTCTAGATTGCTCATGATTTGCCCTTACAATCATGAGCAGATCATGATAAAGGATCTATACTGTGACGAAAAATCTAGTTTATAATGACAAACTGCTTATAAGGACCTAGATGCTTGGACTGTTTATGGGTGCCTCTCACGATCGAGAGTTGATTATGATAAGAGTCATTTAGCTCGTGATCAAGCCTTTAGATCATGAACTCAAGAGCTTCTTAAAAGATTAAAAGCCTGAGTCGCTCATGACCACCTTTCATAATCATAAGCAGACCATGACATATGCTCACTCAGAGTCGCAATAGTTACCTCTGACTCTAACGACTTTAGCCCTCACAATCTTGACCATGCCCTTACTACCATGACCAACACTTCTCTTATAAAAAGTTAAAATGCATTAAATGAAGAAAATTCTCTTTATAGCATGAGTTTCAAACTATGGGGTATAGAGAGATTTCTAACTATCTTCAACTTTAATGATCTTTTTGGGTTTAAACATAGGAGGCTTATCAAATTAAACATCTAGTGGTCACCCCATAACTTTTAGATTAACAACATTAAACTAAATATTAAACCTTTTATGGCGGGACACTCTAAATCATCTTTTCTCTCTTCAAAATCCCTATGCTATGTCCGTAGATTTATTACTTATCCATGCTATGGGCTTGAGCAATGAAGTAATAATATCCTTTGATTATTTCTTCTTACTTCATTGCATTAAAGATAAAATTAATATTGAATTGGGAAGGTGGCTTCAATGGCATCTTTGTTTGGTAAATGATAGTGTGAGTGGTTATATTTACATAGGGGGAGTCATCTTTAGGATAGCCACCCACTTTCATATAAACATGACCTCTCAAGACTTAATCCCTTCATCTCTTCTTGATGAAACCTTTCTGAAAAACTCCAAATAATTTAAGAAAGTGAGATCCATGCCTAAAAGAAAAAGAGCAAGAGGACCTTATACCTCTTAAAGTATTGAAAATGAACCTACTTGGGTTGGACAATTCTTTGATAAAATGTCCATTATTAAATCTAACTTCAATACTATGTTTAATAAAGTTTATGTTTAACTTGATCATTTTAATCAAAGTATGGATCATATTGAGTATGACATTTATAAACTTTATGCTTACCATAACCTTCATTGTTCTTAGCCTCCACCTCCTCCTCACCCTTTTCAAAGCCCTCAATTTATGGATGCTCAAGAAGGAGATGCCCATGAATAAAATCATCAAGATGATGCTCCTGATGCTTAGCTTCATTTTTATGTTTTTAAACTCTAAGCTTTTATCTTTTATGTTTTAAGTTTTACATTATATGTTTTATGATGGACCACATCTTTCGTTTCCTTAGAATTTTTATTTTATCCTTATTAATGAAATTATATTTGTGTGCTTATTCTCTCTATTTGTTTACTTCTTTTATGCATTTCTAATCTTTTTAATTTTAAAAGGGGAGACATATGGTTATTAATTTGTGCATAAATTAATAAACTTATTAATGCTACTTAAGTGCTCATTTAAAGACTTAACAGTTCAAAATTCAAATCACTTATGCACACATTAAGGGGAGCACAAAATATTATAAAAGCTTGCTAAGTGCAACATTAAAGGGGGGCTACACACTTTTGACACAATCACACTTAGTTATGAACAATCTTTTTATCAAATTGGTTATTAAAGTCAAAAAGGGGGAGATTGTTAACCATTTTCATAATCAATCTCTAAGTTTTGATTTTAATAAGTAATGATTAAACTAATCAAGTTCGTTAAGTGTTTGTGGATTTAACTCTTGTATTGAGAATATTAAAGGCATTCAAAAGTCTACTTGAAGCACTCTTAAGTCCTTTGAAGCATGAAGCAATCGTTAAGGATCAAATGGAAAGTATTTTATATCAACTTCAATTCAATTTAAGCCATTTAGTGTCTATCATATGCACCATTCAAGATCAACACCATAAATCATAAGTTAAAGATTGAAAAAAGGCCTTGTATTATAAAAAAGTCTGGAATGCTCATGATCTGCCCTCATGATCATGAGTGGATCATGACAAAGGATCTAGACCATGACCAAAAAATCCAAACCAAGATGATAAGCTACCTTTAAAGACCTAGATGCTTAGACCACTCACGGGTGCCTCTTATGATTGTTAGCTGATTATGACTAGAGGCATCTAGCTTATGATCAAGCATCCAAACCATGAACTCAAGAGCTCTTTAAGAGCTTAAAAGCCTAAGCCACTCACAACCATCCTTCATGATCGTGAGTGGATCATGACACGTGCTTCCTCAAAGTTATAATGGTTACTTCTGACTCTAACAACTAATTTTTTCAACCCTCACAAACATGAGCAGCTCTTTTCTTATAAAAAGTTGAAATGCATGAAATGAAGCATTATGAAGGTTGAAGACGAAGTTAATGCACTCTAATAGCTAGTTTTGATCTCCAACTATAAAAAAAAATATTGAAGGTTCATTTAAAAGTTAAACACTTTATTAGTTAAAAAATTGTGCATTAATTC
This sequence comes from Mallotus nudiflorus, assembly GCA_947683625.1. Taxonomy (NCBI): domain Eukaryota; kingdom Viridiplantae; phylum Streptophyta; class Magnoliopsida; order Malpighiales; family Euphorbiaceae; genus Mallotus; species Mallotus nudiflorus. The sequence continues at coordinate 169,038 of CANTUR010000013.1, read as the reverse complement.
TCTTTTATAATTTTCTTGCATTTTTAATTATGCTTTTGAGAGTGGGTTGAATTCTAGCTTAGGTTCTGCTTTTTTTTATTTATTGGGTTGAAAAGAGACATGAGAAACTAAGTGTAGAAATGAATTAGTTTAAGAGTTAACCATTCAAAACACTTAAGATTTGGTTTAAGAGTGATCCTAGAAAACTCTTATTAGTAAGGTTTAAGTTAAGACTTAAAACTCAGAGTGTAAAGATCAATCTAAGTGAATAAATTGAAGTGAGTTAAAAATCCTAACTTGGGAGAGTTAGGTGGAGATGTAGGTTTGATTAAGAAACTAAACTCATTAAATACTTGTGTTCTTGTCTCTTCATCTTATAATCCTTCTTTAATTTTTGTTAATTATCCTTTAAATTTCAAAAGTCCTATTCACCCCCTCCAGGGCACTTACACATTACTCCCTTAACCAACCTAGCTTTTTAGTCTATTTTCTTTAAGTTAACTCCATCCTTATCTTACTATGTACCTCTTTAGCATTAGACTGGACCTATTCCATCTGCTCCTTTTTTAAATTTACCTAACCTTCCTACCACCACTAACCTCAATCAAAACAACCAATCTACCAACTCATCCTTTCAAATAAAAAAGCCTTAATAAATGGATTGAAAACCCAGATTGGTCTTATACATCAATAATTAGCTACTTTGACTTAAGATACATTAAACCTTACATCGAGCCTTATTAACATTCTCACACCACCTATAAATCAAACTAAGAATCTTGAAGGATTAGCACTTAATGATAATAACAATGAGGAAGGCCAGTCTAATATTCGAGCCCCTTAAAAATAAAAAAGATTAACCTTAGCCAATAAGTGATAAAAGCTATCCATAAAGTTAAAGTCAGACTAAATAAGGTAGAGGGTGCATTTTAGATGGGAGCACCCCTTATGTTAAAAAAATCATACAAACATGAATACCCTCTAAGTTCAAGCTCCCTTGGCTAGACTATTATGATGGAATTAAGGACCTAATTGATTATGTTTCCATATTCTAAATGAAGATAATGCTCTAGAATATGACAGATGTTATCTTATATTATGTGTTTCCTACCACATTAAGAAAAATTGCCTAAAGGTGGTTTCATAGGTTGCCAAAAAGAATTCCATCTCATCTTTTAAAGAATCGATTAAGCAATTTCACACTCGATTTATCACCAATATTACTCAGTTAAGAGTACCAATGACCTATAATTATGCAAGCAAGGAAATGATGAATCTCTAAAAAGTTATTAGATTGATTCAATTAAGTGGCTATATAGATCAAGCATCTGAGTGATGAAACATTAGTAAAGGCTATAAAGCACAACACATTGATGGGTAAGTTGAGAGACAAAATAATGACTAAGAAGCCGCATACATTCTCTAAAGCAATGTCTATAGTCAAAAGATTGATATACCTTAACAAAGATAAGAAAATGTAGAGAAAAGAAAAAGTGAGGCAGACGTGAAGGAAAGACTAAAAAAGGAAAGTAAGAAGAGACTGATATTCAACCATAGGGTTTAAAAGGAAGGCAGATAGGTTCATACCACTAAGTGCTCCTAAGTCAAAGATTCTCATATAAATCTAGAAAAATAAAATTAACGTGTTGCTAGCAAGATAGCTTATCTTGGAAAGACATCATGATAAAAAGTTATTATTGCAAATATCATTAAGATCATGGCCATAATATAGATGAGTGTTGATATTTGAAATATGAGATAGAACAACTCGTCAAATCTTCATTGGAACCCTAAGAAAGGAAAAGGAATAAGACACTCATGTATACAATGAAGAGGAATAAAAAAAGGTCAAAGGGAAGTAGTTGACATTATAAACATGATAGTCGAGGGGGGAATAGTATACCCAGAGGCAGAAAGAAAAGACTCCAAAGAGAGGTATATTCCACAACTACATTCGAAACAATCATAACTTTCAGCTCTGAAGGTGAAAAATCCATTTACCAACCATACGATGATGCACTCGTAAAAAGTTCATATTTGAATAATGATTTTATGAAAATGATGCTCATAGATGAAGGAAGTGCAATCGACACAAGAAATCCAAAAAAAAAAAATATCGAAAGGGAGTTCGTGAAAATTAGTAGAGTTTATTCTTAAATTCTTTTTCAATCATCTTCCTTTTTTCTTTTGCAATCACTCATGGGTCTAACTTGTGATTTTTTGAGATAGTTTTCATTATATTATTTAGCTAGATTTTCTATTGTTAGGAATCATGATTTAAGTTTATCTAGTTAATGAATCTTTGATTTCTTGCGTATTGTGAATTAAAATTATAATTTTTTAGAAATCTAGTTTATCTAGTTAATCGTAATTTTTTAGAAATCATAATTCTAATTATCTTATGGATATAAATTTCAATTATTTGTAATATGAGATAATATAAACAAGAAAATCTTAAATCGGGTAGGGCTTATTAATTCATAATTTCAGAGTTAGAATTACTAATTTACAATAAAAATTGAATTTGGGAACTCCAATTTGAGGATGTGAATCAAATCTAATTAATATTTGAGAAAAAATATATAAGAACTCAGGGTGTACAAAATTGAAAAATTCAGACTAAATTTGCTTAATGATTGCAAAGAGATTAATTTCTAAAAAGTTTTATAATCATAGTTAATTCTTTTGTTCTTGAGCTTCGTTTCATTTAACATTTAACATTTAACATTTTTTAGTTTTTATTTAGATTAATTAAACATAAATTGCTTCTTAAGCGTTAGATAATAATAATAATAATAATAATAATAATAAAAGTAAATATATGATTAGATTACAGTCGCTAATAAAAACATATCTATTCTATACTACACTTGCGATATTGCACTACAGTAAGATGATTATCCAAATTCATAAGGAACAAAATCACATAAAACAAGTGTCAATGTTAAATAGATAATCTCGAGGGATGCTGAGTTTTTCTAACAATTGTAAAGTAGTTTTAGAAGACACCAGTCGATATGCATGGCACAATCATGCAATACACAATGTCATATTGGTACATAAATTGTAAATGTGGTGGCTTTTAACGCCACAATCTTTTTATGGAATAATGTATGCGATAGCGTATGAAAACAAAACATAAGGGTTTTAATTGTTTTATTTTAATGGCTCAAATTTTTGTTGTGTTTGGTGAGATTATGACTCCAGGGTAATACTGGACCTGATGAATATTTTTATTTTTATTTTATTCTATTTGATAATATTATAAGCCTCGTCATCAGGACAGAGAGACAACAAATTATACTTTTTTCTTATAATATTGTAATATTTTTTGTTTGATCCTTTCTAAAATTTAGTGTTATATAATTTTTTTTTTAAATTTAATATTTTTATGTGTTTCTAATTTAGTCATTTTATTGTATAAAGAATTTATTACTAACTAATGGCCAATCACAGACTGTAAAATAAATAAATAAATAATTGAAATAGAATTATAAAAAATAAATTAAATATAAAATATATCATATTAATTTTATTTTTATAAATTTTTGTTACAATAATTTTTTAGTTATAATAACATTAATTTTTAAAATTATTATATTAATATTAGAGTATATATATTAGTGTTTTAGTTTAAAATACTACTAAATAATTATTATATTTTTAATTTTTTAAATAAAATTTTTAACGGCTTGAAAATTTTTTGATTGATTTAAGGTAGAAAAATAAATTTTCTTAAAAAAAAGGTAGAAAAATATGTAGCATATAAATATTTTTAGAATTTGAATGGTATTAAAATATGTATAATAGCATTTTAGTTAAAAAAAATAACACTAAATAAATATGTTGCATATTTTATTTTTAATAAAAAAATTAAAACTTTTAATGGTTTGATACATTAATTTTTAAAGTAATTAAGTATGAAGATAAATGCTTTTTAAAATTATTAGATTAGTATTAGAGTATGTATAATAGTGTTTTAGTTAAAAAAATAATATTAAATAATTATTATATTTTTAATTTTTTAAATAAAATTTTTAATGACTTAAAAAAATATTTGAGTGATTTAAGGTCGAAAAATATGTAGTATATAAATATTTTTAGAATTTAAGCAATATTAAGATATGTATTATAGTGTTTTAGTTAAAAATAACACTAAATAAATATGTTAAATATTTTATTTTTAATAAAAAATTAAGATGTTTAATGGTTTGACAAATTAGTTTTTAGAGTGAATAAAATAGATATTTATCAAATTTTTTACTTAATAACTTTAGATATATATATATATATATATATTTGGGACAAATTTCGAGTATATTTTATATATTTATTGCTTTTTTTATATAATTTCTTCGTGAATATACTTTTTCTTTAAAAAAATAATTATTTTTAAAGATTTATTGTTTTTCTTGATTCAAATCTTCATAATAAAAATAATTCATTTGCCAATCAAATTTATAAAAGGCTGAATGAGATGCACGAATCAGTGTTTGATATGTATCCATTGATGATAATGTGGAACTGTAAACAGACCATTAATTAATTGATTTCACTAATTATTTTTTTTCTCTTCACAGGGACATTCACAAAGAGTTGAAATGGGTTTACGTACAAGTCTTCAACAATCCATCTCTTTTATCTACCCTCGACTCCAACTCCTCATCTACCATCTCTACATCTACCTCGATGCTCTTCCTAATCTATCTACTTCTCTACTTCTAACATAGCATCTCTAGAAGCTTTCATCATCACGAAAAGCTTCAATTTATTTTCATGGGATTATTTAAAAATATCAATCACAAATATCTATAAAAAAATTTTCAAAAATGTAAGAGATGTAAATAAATCCCATATTTATAAAATGTGAAAACAAATTAAATGGCACATAAATTGTATCTAAATACAAGTTATTTGATTTTATTACCTATTTATATTTTCATAAAATGTTTACGTAAATTATTTATAGTTACTAATAACCGATAGTTGATAATTAATAAATGTGAACATAGAGTAAAATCTTGCTATATATTTCTATTAATATATCAAATGACCACTAAAGATATAATTGATTTTTAAATATGATTTTAAACAAATATTATATTATAAACAAATATTAATTGATTTTTCTATAACTTTCTCATAAAAATATTATATTATAAAAATTTTAATTTTTTATTTTGTTTATAAATTAATAAAAAAATATTAGTAAATGTATAATATATTTTATTATTTTACTTTGTTTCATATTTTTAAATGAAAAACATTTAGAAGTTGATATCAAAATTAATATGAAAGTTACAATGTGGTGGACCATATTATAAAAAAAATTTCCTCAAATTTTACAAATAAAAATTAACATTCAAATTCGATTAAAAAGTTATAATAATAAGTTCTTTAATAAAAAAATAGAAGAAAATTATAATTTTTTGAAAAAATTAAAATTAAAATTTTCAAAACTATAAATCAAATTAGTAAGAACTAAAATTTAATTTTTATTTTTAAATAATATATCATTCTAAAATAATTTTTTTTATTCTTTTGACGATAAAATTATGTAAAGTAACAACATTTCTCTTTTTTGAATAATAAGAATCAATAAAAATTAATGAAAATACTTCAACAATTAATAGAAAATATTTTTCTTATTACAATTTTAAATGATAACAGTTATTTTAAAAATAGAAAAAATTGCACAAATGTTATTTGAACTTTTCATTTTTTACAGAACTTTTTTTTTTGTTGGCAATCAAATATTTAAACTCTTTAAAACTATTTCAATCATGTGTTTTTGTCCGGTTATGGGTGATTTGAATGCTGACTATACATGTGTGGGACACAATTTTTAAAAGGCAACTTGCCACATATATTTGAATTCACAAATATAACCTTATAGAGTTTAGGTAAAATGAATAAAATATCCAATTGATTTTAAAAATATTTTAATGACTAATGGTAAAATTTTACTACATATTTCTATTAATATATCAAATGGATATTAAAGATATAATTAATTTTTAAATATAATTTTTTATATATTTTATAATAATTTTATTATATAAATTATATAAACACAATATATAGTAATAAATAATAATTGATTATTTTTAATTAATGTATTAAAAATTAACAAAAATTTTTTAAAATGAATTTTAAAATAGAAATTTTACTAATATAAAATATCTTTAAAATATAAATATTATAATTATTTAATTATTATTTTAATTTTAATTAATATTTATCTTATTATGAACTATAAAAATTAACTGTAGAAATTTAATTTAAAAGAAATGATTTTGTTATTAGTTATTTTTAATAAAAAATAATATAGTCCTAACAAAGAATAAATTCAAATTAACTATGATCTTATGAGAAAAACTGCAAAGAGTGGGCTTGACATGGTTGTTTTGGTAGCTATTCAAGTTTTCAATAACTAAATAATAATTTTTAATTATATTTTTGAAAAAACACAATAAAATATCATGTGATTAGACATTTTTTCATTTAAAAGATTATGATATTTATTTTATAACAGTTAAGAATTTGTAATTTTATTGTACTCACCTTAGTAATATTATTAAAAGTATATGATATAATGTTAAAATAACATGAATTTTTAATAAGAAAATTATTTATTAAGTAGTATAACATTCAATTAACTAAAATAAATTTACAATTAATAAAAATAAGATGTATTTTTTATTTTATTAAGAATAAAAAAATAATTTTTAAAATAAATTTATAATAATTTTAAAAGTATTTAAATTGTTGTATTAATGGTAAATTACATGTAAACATTTATGTTATTGAAAAGTATTGTTATATTAAGATTTTTTTTTAAAAAATAATGAACATATTAGTTGATAGAGTATTAAAATGTTAGAAAATGAAACCACATACCTCTAAATGTCATTAAAAATATCACAAACCTCTAAATGAAAATCCATTTAAACACAATTTTTTTTTTTGATATTTATCCCTATATTTTTTAAGTGGTAGCTGAAAACTAATAGGATATTTATAGCTATCATTTACATAAGCTTCAGTTTTGAGTTTTTCATTAACAACTTCTATCTATTTACACATAATTACTTAATTACCCTTATTTATTCAATTTAATTATTCTTATCTATTTAATTATATTAACCTAACAACTATATTATTTATTTTTATAATATTAACTTTTGTTTTCTATATTTTTAATGATTTTTTAATAAGTCTCTTTTAAAGATATGAAAATTATACTATAGTTTTTATACTAGTATTTTTTTCATATTTTATTGTTTGTTGATATATATATATATAATTTGAACATATAAATAATAATGAATGTAACATGTTAAGATTTTTTAAAAAATTACTTAATATATACAATAGTCACTAAATATATAAATAACATCAAATGTGGATGATTTTTCGAATATTAACTTTAATAAGCTACCATATATCAGTAGTAGTTTAGTTAAATATACACAAAATAGAGTTAATAGAATCCGAAATAGGTAGGGATTAAAATGACTATCTGCTTCTAAGTTTTTAAATCTCACAAAAAATTTAAAATTTAATTGCTTAATTCCTCGATCTATTACAGCAAATACCTTATTTTACAAAGATGGGCATGATAGTATATCACAATCTTTTTTATTTATACAAAAAGAGCTCAGAAATTGAAAAAAGTGATTGAATATTTTATATATCTCAATTTTTTTTTGTAGAAAATTAATAATGGTGAATAAATTATTGGTAAAAAATTTAAGCTATATTTAAGTTTCAAAATGAAAATAGATATGATTGAAATAAGATAAAATGGCTAAATTAATGTAATTAAAAATTAATAAAATTTAGGATGAGTGATGTTTACTTCTGGAAAATAAAATGAAGAAAATATCATTGAGCTTGAAAAAGTATTTTGGGATCACCCTCGAACTAGACTTGAGAAAATTTTTGCGCTTGAGCCCAAAGGACTGCATTCCTCCAAGTTACAGGACTCTTGTTTTCACTCGTGGCCTGGTCTTTTTTTCTTTTTTGTCAGTTTTATTTTTGCGCTTTTTTACTTTTGTTCCAAATTTTCTTCCGTGTTTTTAATCTCTAAAATTGGCGTTTTTTGCCTTTTTATTTTTATTTTTATTTTTTCAGTAATTTTTTTACATATTTATTATTTTTAAAATTATTTTTAATTAAAGTTGATTGTATATATTCATTAAATTTGTATATTTTAAATAATTTTATTTTTATATTTTAAATATTTTTTTTAATTTTAAAACTTACTATTATTTATAATATAAAAATTAAGCTAATTAAATTAAAAATTACCCATAGTCTTTGATAATTATTTTTTTTTCATAATTATTTAGATTTTAGAAGTTAAACTAATTAAGATAAAAATTACCCATAATATTCAATAATTTTTTTTTCAAAAAAAACAACAAAAAATTATGAAATATGTCAAATAAATTATTATTTTTATTATTGGTAGTAATAAAATTAAAAATTATATTTATGGTCTTAGTTTCATTATTAATAATGAAAAAATTGAAAAAACAACAAATAGGATGAAATATGCCATAAAATTTATTATTTTTATCATAAATACTAATAAAAGTAAAAATTTTATTTATGACCTTAATTTTATTATTAATATTTGAAAAAAAGAATTTAAAAAACAATAAAAATCAACAACTGTAAAATTTTCTTGATTTTTGTTGTTTTTAGTTATTTTGGTTTGTTGATTTTTTTTCGGTGTTTTTTGCTGATATTACAAATATATAATAAAGATTGTAAACTTGTTACATATTGATGATCAATAAGTATTAAATAATTTAAAAAAAAAAAGTTGTTTGGCATTTTAATAAACAAATTAAAGTAAAAAAATAAAATCCTTATTTTTTTAAGAACAAAAAATGAGAAAATTTTGTTTATTTATTGTTGTTACAACATTTGAAATTATTTATTGTTTGATTTAACAACAATTGAAGATATTTAGTTTATGATTATTCATTTAGAAAAATCTTAAGAGAAAAAAATATTGAACAAAAAAAAGAAAACATTGAGAATAAAATAAAGATAATACCTAAAAAATAAAAAAAATGTTGAGCGAAAAAAAGTTGAGAGAAAAAGATGAAGATAGTAGAAAAAATGTTAAGAAAAAAAGATAAAAATAGTAACATAAAAATTGAAAAAAAAATATTTAGCAAAAAACACATTGAGAAAAAAAAAAAGGAAGACAGTACAAAAAAATTTTAAAAAAAATTGTTGAGTAAAAAATATAGAGAAAAAAATAGATAACGATAATATAAAGCAACAAAAAATGTTGAAAAAAAAAGAAACAAATAAAATATTGAAAAAAAAAAGTATAAAACAAAAAAAATTGAAAAAATGAGTAAAAAAGAAAAAAAATTGGAATATATATATATATATATATATATATATATATATATATATATATATATATATATATATATATATATATATAAATAACCCTAAAAATAAGAGTGGCAAAATGAGTGGTCTATATTTAAAAAAAAAATTAAAATAATTAAATTTGAATATTTTTTAAACCAATGATATTTTTGAAATTTTTTTATTTTTGATATATTTATGTAAATAACCCTTTAATTATCCCCTTTTACTTTGGGCAACTGTATGCAACCCTTTTTATTGACTCGATTTCTTTTTTTTTTTTTTCACATTTGTTCCTTTAGTTAAAACAAGTAAAATAGTGTTAAGATTTTCTAATTACTTATTTTAAATAATGTGAAATGATAATAGCTAAATAGGAATGTTCACTTAGACCTACTTTTATATATTTAGGTAACACTTTATCAAACTAAAAATTAAATATTTAAAAAAAATTGATCAAAGAGTTAAATTAAACACTCAACTATGCTTCAAAGTTAATATTGGACCTTCATTTTTTTTTTTGTTTTAATAGAAACTTTTTCTTTTAAAATTAGATTATATTAGACTTTATTTTAAAAACTTTTTTACAATTAAATTCTAAAAAAGTCAAATAAAAATTTAATTTTAATGATCGAATAAAGAAAAATCATTTAGGTTGATAAATATTTATAATTTTTTTTAAGAAATATATATCACCTACATACTAATTTTTATTTTTATTAAAAAAGTTAATTTTTCTTAAAAATTTATTTAAAATTTCCTTAAAATTTTTTATAAACCTAAAATTTTTTAAAACCTTATTATTAAGTGATATACTTTTCGAAAAACATTTTATCAATTTTAATCAATAATTTAAATAATTTTGATTAGTCTACTATTAAAATTAAAATGATGATTAAAATTTTATTGTTAAATATATATATATATATATATGTCAAAACATGTATTTAAAAAATTTAATATATATATATATATACTTGATTTTAAAGTTTTTTAAATTTTTAAGTCAAAACATAAATTTAAAATTTAAAAATTTTTTCTAAAAATTATTATATAGGCTTAATTTTTTAAAACTTTATAATTGACCTAAATTCTTGGAATTAGTCTGTGGAACATCAGAAAGAAGACATAATCTTTCATTATATCTTCAATTTAAATTTTCCTAGGATTTGACTTTCCTTTTGATTGGGATTTGATTTCCCATTTTAGTTAGAAATTATTTTTATTTTATTTCATAATTAAAATTAGGGTTGGAAGTTTGAGCCACCCTATAAATATGTAAACCTTAGAGCTATGGGAGTTAGTTTTTGGTTTTCAATTAAATTTTCTAAGAGACATAATTCTCTTATTTTCCAAATTTTCAGTATTCTTCAAATTCAATAAATATTTGATGTCTATTTTCTAGTATTTTTTTTTAATCAATAAGTTGTAGAAAATTATTTTCTGGTATTTGTACGCAAATCAACATATTACAATATTAATCCCTTTTGTTACTTTATTCTATTTATTTTTGTTGAAGCTCATCATCTCAGACCTAAATATCAAGATTTTTGCACTGCCATGCTTTCTAAACCACCTTATCTGACTTATCAACATTTTGTTTTAGCTCTTCAAGCTCATGAATAGAGGCTTAATAAACGAGACAATGAACATGACAACTCATTACGTCATGAACATGAATTTGTCAGTTAGTGATGTCACAGACGGGGATAATAGAGAGGCAAATTTAATTCTCGTGGTTGTGGTTTTAATCCAACCACAAGATACAACTCCAATCCTCATTAAAATACTCACAATAATGGCCAAAATAGCTCTAACAATTTTACCAATAACAAACAAGAAAAGGTTACATGCCAAATATATTATAAATTCAACTATATTTCTTTTGAATGCTGGAATCACTCCAACCTGAGGATCACCTGCAAAAGGCATGGGCAACAATGGCAATAAAGAATGAAGATGATTCAAACCTTTATATCAATTTAGGTGTCACTACACATATGGTAAACAACATCAATAAGTTATTTAAAATTATGTCTTATAAAGGAATATAAACAGTTCTTTTTGAAAATGGTGAGAGCTTGCTTATTACTCACATTGGAGAAGGAAAAATCACGACTAGAAATGGCTATTTAAATCTTAAAAATGTATTATTGTGCTTGACATTATTAAAAATCATATCTCTATAAGCTAATTAACTAAAGATAATACATGTTCTATTGAATTTACAACTAATAATTTTCTTATTAAGTCTTGACATGGGCAAATCATAGCCAAAGGACGCAAGCATGATGGTCTCTCTACATTATGGATAACCCCAAACATAAAGCATTAGCTATTTCCAAAAGATGTGTATCTCAAACCACTTGGCATAAGAGAATGGGTCACCCCCATTCAAAAATTTTAAACTCTTGCACATTAGGAATTTAATTAGTGTTTCAAATTAAGAAAAAGTAAAATTAGTATGTCCTAGTTGCCAAATGGTAAAAAGTTATAAAATTCCTTTTCTTTATCCAATAAGCATCTCCCTTAGATAAAATACATTACAACTTGTGGGGTCCTACCTTGATTTCTTCATGTCAGCAATTTAAATATTATGTTATTCTTATTTATAATTGTACTAGGTACATTTGGATTTATTTATTAAAAAAAAATTTGACTTTTTTGAACATTTCTTGAAGTTTCAAAAACAAGTTGAAAATACGTTTAAAATAAAAATAAAATTTTTTCAAAGTGATGGAGGAGGAGAATTCACCTCTTACAATTTTGAAACTCATCTCTCTATTTATAACATTCTTCATTAGTTCTCATGTCCTTAGACACTAGAACAAAATGGTGTCACCAAAAGAAAGCAAAGCCATGTTATGAAAAGAGGTCTCACATTACTATTTTAAGCTAATGTTCCTTTTCGATATTGATTTTATGCTAACTTATAATTTTTTTTCCTCATAAATCGCATGGCATCCTCATCCATTAATATGAAAACTCCCTTTTCTAAGTTATTTAACTATGATCCAGATTATGGTAGCCAAAGAATTTTTAATTGCAGGTTTTTTCCTTACTTAAAAGTTTAAGGAAAGACTAAATTCTCTAAAAAGACATATCCTTGTGTATTTATTGGGTATAGTCCCATACATAAGGGATATAAATGCTTATGTCTTCTTACTAATAAAGCACATACATCACAACATATTGTCTTTGATGAATAGGTTCTTCCTTACGCACCTCATTAAAAATTTATCTTGCACAAAAATTTAAAAGTTATAATTTATTCAGATTGGATGGACACTAAAACTCAAGGAAGTAATGACCATCAAATGCAAAAAAAAAAGGATAGGTGTAGCATTGATGATAAGTCCAACAAAAAAGTCCTAAATACCAACCATTATTACATGCAACTTCTATCAAGATATCAAAGACATAAACAACAACATTAATAACTTTCATCTTTAGATGATATAACCACTCACACACCACAAGATACAATCTACAACCAATATAGTCTCATTTTACTCATAGTAGCAATATGGATGTCAATGATACACTGACTACCTAGATGGACAACATCACTACCTCTTTTTAAATTGAAGCTCCAAGCTCCTCTCTTTAAATTCAAATCAATAGGACACCCTCATACACTATTGATTAAGAACTTATCTCAAATAAGGAGAACTCTCCTAATAATAATACTTTTATTGTTAACAACTTACCTGAATTGAGCAATAAGTAATACATTGATCTAAACCTTCCTAATGCAGGTATCAAATCAGAATATCAAGACACACCCATATTGATAAGATTAAGGATAAAGCATAATCCAACACTTAACCCTAAACTCATTAGGGAAACATAAAGATACAAGACAAAAAGACACATAAGACATTGATTACCTCCAACACTGATTTCGCTCCAAAGTTGTATAAATCACCATCTCCTCATAGCATGAAGCAATAGATTTAGAAATGTAAGCTTTACATTTCAATAACACTTGGATGCTTATGCCAAGACCCAATAGTAATATAATAGGTTCCAAATGGATCTTCAAAGTCAAATACAAAGAAAATAGGTCTAGCGAGTGACATAAAACTCGGCTGGTAGCATAAGGATACACTCAAGTAGAAGAACTAGACTATGAAGAAACATATAGCCAATTATTAAAGCTACTACCATTCATTTGATCCTCGCCATAACAACCTCTTTAAACTAAAAAATAAGGCAATTAAATGACAAAAATGCCTTTCTTCATGGTTACTTAAAAGAAACTATGTATGAAGCAACCACCTGGATACAAAGATCACATTTTTCTCGACTTTGTGTGCAAAATCAACAAGTCCCTTTCTAGACTTAAGCAATTAACACCACATGCTTGGTTTGATAGGTTATCAAAGTTTTTAATTTATATTGGTTTCAATTGTAGTAAAGTACACTCATGATTATTTATTCTTTATATAAATCATATTGTTATACTAATATACGTTGATGACATTATGATTATAGGCAATGATGACCATTACATCCAAGTTCTTATGCAGCAACTGATCATATGGTGTGATCTGCAAGTGCACAAAATCGTACAAGTAGTAATAAAAGATATCATTCGCATGGAGATATGGTTAATTACTGAGTTACTCTTAACATTTTGCATGTTTAGACTAACCAAAATTTCAATGAGCTAAGCAAAGTAAATTGAATATAAAATAATATGAATTTTGTCACTACATTTATATAATTAAAGACATCAGAGTTTAATTCCCTTGAATCAATTTATTTAGAGATAATGTTGAATTCTTATTTATTATGAATAACATTTCATTTCTAAAGCATCTTTAAAATTGTGATGTCTCTCTCAAGTACGATCATAATTAATCAATTATGACAATTACTCAATTTCCTAGCTCTCACTAGCACGATTTACTAACCATAATCAATTTATTCAAGCAATCTTCTATGGAATTTTAATATTGAAGTGTCTCTCGACTAAATTAATTTGAATTAATAGATGTTATTGCTTTTCTCACTAGAATTAATCTCTCAATCTAACTCTAATGTCTAATTCAATTTAAAGGGTGATTAAGCCAATGGCAAGCATTAAGTCCAATAACTCGTATGAAATACATATTCTTTTATTAAGAATTCAATCTAGTTATGTTCATATTGAGTTGGGTTCATTAAAACCCTAACTAACCTACTTAGGGTTTGCTTAGATTTGGGGTAAGGAGGGGGAAGAGGGGGTAAGGAAAGGAAAGGTACAAACTTACCCCTATTTGGGAGACAAAATAGGTGATTTAATGAAGGGGAGGGGAGGGACAATGTCCCTTTTTGTATAAGAAAAATAGCCAATTTGCTTACATCCCAAAATGGGGTGTAAAGAGGGGGAAGGGAAGGGATGGATTTATGTTTTTTTTATGTCAATTTTATCCACAGATAAAATGTTAAAATCCTATATTATCTTTTTTTATTATTATTCACCAACTCACACCTACACTCATTTTTTTCTCCTCCTTATTTGCTCCTGCACTTATTTTTTCCCATTTTTCTCTATTTTCTTTGTTTGCTCTCTAGTCTCTATAAGAATGTAATGTTCATTTTTATTAACTTTTTCTACTTAAATTTTTTAACTATAATAAATTATTTAATATTTTGTTATTTCATTAGTTTTCATTTTATTATTCTTATTTATACATAAAGATTTCAGTGAAGTAATAAGTAATGGAGGAAGAACATTAATAAGCAAAATAAGATGTTGGCTAGTAAAGACTCTACTCTTGAAACAAAAGATGCAAGGATTCAAGAAGGTGCAAAATAGCAAAATATAAATGCCTAGAGCGGTGAACAAAAATAGTGTTGTATGAACATAAAGATAATGTATAAGTTATATTATACTCATTTATAATTCCTTAACAGAAATAGTAATCTATGATGTTTATTTATTTGAAGTACAAATATTTGCAAATGGCAGATTTATCTATTGAATTTGTATTAAAAGAGTTAATGAGCCATGAGAATTATTTTTCAGTATGTAATGTTGTTGCTTCTTTATTTTGTCTTGCGAGGTACAATTTACACTTGAGATAGGAATAAAGCAACGAAAGCATAGGAAACTTTATTGAAAAGTATAAGCAAAAACCTAAGAGAAGACATGCAAATATAAAAGTGGAGAGCCAAAATTCATAATGGACAAGAGCAAGAAGTAGTCAAGAGTTGACACAGTTTTGAGAGCATAAACAGGCAGTACAAGTTGATGGAGATAAAATAGAAGAATACATGGAACACCATAAAAGATGAGAATCGTGAACACTTATGGCCAATTAATAAGAGTGTCAATTGCTCAAGTGGGGGAGAACGTAACGGGGCAACAAAAGGAGCCCTAGGGGCAATGCACCCTTAGAGTCCTTAGCTAATCCTAAGGGTATAGATGGACAAGAAAAGTATAATATGGCCGAATAAGGACATACATGAAGGGAAAAGTATATTGAAAGGCACTTTGGTAAATATGAATAAATATTATATATTTATATTTATGAGGGTGTGATGGATGGAACATTATGATGTCTCCTCCTACCAACCTTCAAAGTGCTCCTTATACTCTTTAGGGGATACCTTCGATGTAAGCTCTCCACCATCCCCAAGGCCTGTGTGCGTGTTTGATAACACATCCTTAAGTGAGCTCCATAGTGTGAAGCTAGGCGATGAGCATCGAGTTTAGGAAAGAGGAATTCGATATCTCTATAGGGAAAAAGCTCTATGGACACTAAGAGGCTGAGGTGCTTGTAGTGCATGTTTCTCCTAGGCCCGAGGTTAGAACATGGCTTGCGCTATATGCTAGCGTATAGGGGAATTCTAAGGTACAGTGGGATTTGAATATATATAGGAATTATGAAACAAGGACAAGACCCTTGAGTATGCGAGAGTCATAAGGCAAATGTGGGATTCGATAATGTGTGGAAATGGTAAGGCAAATGTGAGGCCCGAGATAAGAATGAGGCTTAAATACATATACAGAATATAAGGCGAGCATGAGGTTCGAACTTATGCGAGAAACAAAGGAACAACAATAGTAATGAACGTGCGAGGTTGGTTAGGTTCGCTAACACTTGACTGTAGTCGAAGGATGCTTAGTATTAATGCTAGAAGTATATTCATAAGTCCTTATTAGCCTAAACATAGGGAAGTTTAGGTGCCACACAGGTTGAATGTCAAGGCTAAAAGGAGGACCCGTGACATTATCTTTCTTTTAATTTTTTTCCTATTTTTTTCATTAAAATATATTTATTTATTAATTGTCATGAATTTTTTGTAGAGAATATTATATTGTGTTGATGCATGGATAAAAATCCTATTTGACTTTTTTTTCTTGTACTCATTTGTGTTGTGGCCCTTCTTGCAAAAATATTCGTTTCTTTTAGGTATTGTGTTTATTTTATATTGTGTTGATACATGGATAAATATTATCTATTTAATTTATATTAATTTTGATTTTTTTAGAAGGCACATTAGTTATGAATGTTAACTGATGCTGCATTTTTTTAATTTTTTGAAAAAACCACATAATTTTTATGCATCATTTTTTGAAAAAACCACATAATTTTTAATTATAGCTCCCCCTTAGCATCATTTTTTTCCCCTAATAACAACATTTTAGGGTCACTAACTAATGAGGGGTGAAGAATTTTACATTTCATATTTTTAATTCTACACTCCCTCATTAATTTTTCTAAAATGTAAGTGATACCAATATTATTAATTTTATTAACTTACTTTTATTATAATTTTTATTCTTATTATCAACTATTTATATTTTCAAAATATACAAAATATATTTTATATTTGTTTCTTTTAGGCATTATGTTTATTTTATATTGTGTTGATACATGAATAAATAGTATCTATTTAATTTATATTAATTTTGAACTTTTTTTAAGAAGACATATTAATAATGAATGTGTTACCCATACTGTTTTTTTTTTTTTTTTTGAAAAAACACTACATTTTTATGCATGAGTGAATTTGTTATTTGTAGGAATAAGTAGGGCTGTGCTCGGGGTCAGAGCAAGTCGGAGAATACCCATTCTCCGGACCCAAACCAAACTTCGGAGAATTCTAAAATTGGTTCTCTGGAACCAAACCAAACATCAAAATTCTCCACTTCGAATTGCTTTAAAATTTTGGAGCAATTCAAAGTGAAGAAATGGAGCAAATGGAAAAATCAATTCATATTAATTCGAAGCGGGGAAATGGATAATTTTTTTGAATTGAATTCAAACTCAAATTAATTTACTACACCTTTCTCTCTTCATTTAAAATTAATTTTGAATATCCAAACCTACTTAGTAATATCAGAACACCAATATTCCTACCAAGTAATATAATAAAAATCAAAATTGCACACAATAAGGTTTTTTATGCAGTCTCCAAAAGGTTTTTTAAAACATAAAAAAATTAACTACATTATTACTGGAAACACAAATTAACCACATTATCGCTGAAAAAATTAATCACATTCTTAGAACCACATTGTAGACACCCAATTTCGGGATGACGTGTTATGGATGCAACAAATGACTCCAATGATGAAAATGTCTTTGATACTTAATCTTTAAAAATTCTAAGGGTTTAAATGCAACTTTTAAAGGAAGGATTTAATGTTTTCAGGGACTAAATTGTAAGATTTTTTTAGGATTAATTTAATTATTTGTTTGATCTTATTTAATGGTTTCTTTTATGTATTATTTGTTTTTTGGATTTATTTATTATTTTTATGTGTTTTGGGCCTTAAGCCCACTTTAGGTTTTGATTTATTTATTTAAGTTTAGGTAATTCTTTTAGCCTATCTCATTGAATAATTAATTAAGTTTAATTAATTAAAATATATTTTTAGGTCCATAATTAATTAGATTTTAGGTTAGAAATATCCTTAGGCCCATTTAGTTAATTAGACATAGACTCACATAATTTAATTGAATTAATTTAGACTTAGCCTATTTAATTTAAGCCTTCTTTCATAATTTGTAGATTTGATATCACTATTTAATTAAAACATGTAAAATTAAGTTCACGAATTTAAATACCTTCATAACATGTAGAATTAGGCCCATTTTTAATTAAAATACATAGACGTAGGTTCATTTAATTAAAATCAAAAGAAATTAGGTCTTTAGGTTCACTTATAATTTAAAATATGTAGACTTTAGCTCATTTATTTAAAATCCATGTAGATTAGACTAACTTAGGGATTATGTGATTTATTGAATGCATTATTTACTTGTATATTTCATGACTAGTTTGCCTTGGAGTTGATTGTTTTGGGTTTATATGAAATTGCATGTAAATAGAGAATAAGATAATAATTCATAAAATAATTCTAAATGAACACAAGACTAAAAGAAGTTGGTATTCCGTATCTAGAATCTTCTGGTTGTGGTGCTAGCTTTCTTTTAGGAAATCGAGTACCACCTTTTCGATTTGTCCCAGTTATTACCCTGGGTGGCAACTCCTCATCTCCACATTATGTTTTTGTGACAGTGGTTAGTGTGTTCTCTAGAGCCTTGAGTTCAAATAGTGTCGCGGTTGCTAAAATCTTGGACGCACGCTAAACCGCCGTCTACACACATCATTATCAAGAAAAACCCAATAATCCTTAATATATTATGAATTAACAAAACTAACAAGAATCATAAACTCAAGCCAAAGGAATCAAGAAATTAAGCTAGAAAAAATAAAAATAAGAGAAAACCAAAAAAATAATACAGTTGTTAAAGGGAACAATTAAAACAACAAAAATAAAGTGCACAAAACAACCAAATTACCTTGTTTATAAGGAGATGAGAGCTGTGATTAAAGAAGTGAAGGTCTTAATGTAGATTGGAGTAGGCATTTGCTTTAGAAGACGATGAACGGTGAAGGGTGATTGTTGGTGGATTGATTTTTTAGGCAAGATGAGAAATGGTTACGTTGAAGCTTATTGATCAGTCATGAATCTTACAAACGTGAGGGTAGCAAGGGGGATAGTCGTGAATCTTGCAAAGGTGAGGGTGGCAAGGGTGATAGTCGCGAATCTTACAAATGTGGGGGTGGCGAGGGGGGCAGAAGTAGAAGAATAAAAAGATGATGAATAGTGAGGGTGACAGAATAAGAAGAAGATGAAGATTAAAATAATTTGTACATAGCTATCAATTTTACTATAAAAAGTTTTATTTATAATATTAAAATTTTATTATATTATTTCACATTTATATACACACACAAATATGATATATCTATATATGATATATATATATATATATATATATATATATATATATATAATTAAAAAATTAGACCTTATAACCTAAAAATATATATTAAGTGATCAATTAGTAATTTTTCAATTGCCTATAAAATTAATTTTAACATAAAATTAAATTTCATTTATAACACATATTTTTTTAAACTTGATTATTAATTATAAATATAGATATGTGTACAATATATACAATTTAAATATCTATATGTGTATATACTACATATGTATGTATGAATGTACATCAGTGTATATATATGTGTATGTGTGTGTGTGTGTGTACACTATATATATATATATGTGCGTGTGTATGTGTGTGTGTGTATGTATGTATACACATATATAGATATATAACATATCATATGTGTATATATACGTGTGTGTGTATATATGTATATACATATACACATACACATACATATACATACGCACAAACATATATATATTTGTATAATTTATAATTAGTACTTTATTACTTAAAAATATATATTAAATGAGGAATTATTAATAAATTGTCTAATTGCATATATAATCAATTATCAAAATAATATTAAATTTCATTTATAACACATATTTATAAACTTGATTATTAATTATAAATATAGATTTATGTACAATATATACTATCTAAGTATATATATGTGTATATACTACATATGTATGTATGTATGTACATCAGTGTGTGTGTGTATATACATATATATATATATATATATATATATATATATATATATATATATATATATATATATATATATATATATATATATATATATATATATATATATATATATATATATATATATATATATATATATGTATATGTATGTGTGTGTGTGTGTGTGTGTATGTATGTATTTATATACATATATAGATATATAACATATCATTTGTGTATATATATGTATATATATATACACATACATATACATACGCACACATACATATACATACACACAAACATATATATATATATATATTTATATAATTTATAATTAGTACTTTATTACCTAAAAATATATATTAAATGAGTAATTAGTAATAAATTGTGTAATTGCATATATAAATGGTATTAAATTTCATTTATAACACACACACACACATATATATATATATAATTGTAGTAAATTATCAGTTCTTATTTTGGTTCTTCAGTTCAGTATAATTTAGGACGGTTCAGTTTGGTTCCCAGTTTGGACAACTCATGTTCTCCATACCCGCTCCATTAAAAATTTTCAGGGCAGTTCGATTCGGATAAAGTCAAATAGTTAACAGATATTTTCAGTTCTTAAGATTTTTTGTTCGAATTTTTGGGACAGTTCAGGTTCTCTGAGATCCCATACAGCCCTAGGAATAAGTATGGTTGCTACTATTTATACTCATAATTTATTTTTATTGTAATATTTCTATAGATGGATGACGAAAATATTGAGAAAAATGTTTTCCTTAAAGTGCAATGTATCCATCATATATCAATAGCAAAATTTGTTTCCATGATTATGTATCGGTTTGGATTATGAAGACGTGAACTCAAAGATAAAATTCCCCAAGTGATGAAATTAGAAGGAGATAATATGAGGTCTGAAATGTTGAATCAACTTGTAACTGTTTAATGTTATACTATTATAAGGATGGGTCTTGCAGTTTTTATAGGACTGTGTGATCTTTTAGTTAAAGAAGGTGGCCTTCGAGTGACATTATGAGTAAGTGTAGAGGAATAAGTAGCAAAAACACTTTAACTCTTAGGACATAATGTCACTCATCAAGAGCTTGGTTTTTTCTTTCATCAGTCTAAAGAGATAATTAGTCCTCATTTTTATAATGTTCTAAGAGCTATAACAGAATTGGAGGATAAATTTCTCAAACAACCTGATGGATCTCAATTTCCTTTAGAAATATTGAACAACAACCAATTTTATTCATATTTTAAGCTGAATAAAAAAATCCTTATTTTAGTTTATATATATATATATATACACACACACACACATACATAAACACACAGATTTAATGAGAAATATATTGTCAGGATTGTGTTGAAACTATTGATGGAACACACATTTGTGTAAAAGTTTCTCTAATTGAAGCTACTAAGTATCGTGGTAGAAGAGATTACCCAACCTAAAATGTCTTGGTTGCATGTACATTTGATTTAAAATTCACGTATGTATTGCCTAGATAAGAAGGTACAACATCATACTCTAGAATAATGAAAAATTCATGAACCAGAGAATGCCCTCTTAAAATTCCTAAAGGTACTTGTAGCATTTTATAAACATATTTTAAATACAATTTCTATACTAATTTTAATAAGGAATTTAGCTTCTTTTAGGAAAATACTATCTAGTTGATACTAGATTTATGTTGAGAAGTGGTCTTATTACACCTTATAGAGGAGAACGTTATCACTTGAAAGAGTTTTCAAGAAACTCCCCATAAAATGCACAAGAGTTATTTAATCTTTGACATTCTTCTTTACGAAATGTAATTGAACATGCTTTTAATGTAATCAATAAGCAATTTTCGATTATTATAAGTTTCACAGAACCTAATTATGGTGTTGAGACATAAAAATAAATTATTTTGGTATGTTGTATTTTACATAACTACTTGATGGGTGTGGATCCAGATGAGGAATTAATTATTGAGGTTGATGCTAAACTTTCAAATAGTAGTGTTCTAAATGAAATAGATTACAATACTAGGGATGACCCTGAGGAGACATTTAAAGGAGAAACAATTAGGGATCCTATAACTGCATCTATATGGATTGATTACACTATGTGATATATTTTTTTCCTTAACTTTCTCCTTTTGAAAAATGTAACATTGACTTAATAACTTAAGATTTGTAATGTGATGTCGAAGTTATAATAAGTTAGTTAGTTTCTTTATTATTTATTTTTATTGCTTGCTTTGTTTAAACGAGCTTAAAAAAAGATGTGGACATTGGAAATGTGAATGCAAGAAAGGGTAATAGTTAACATTTTTTGTCTAAAGCAATGGATGATGCCCTTGTGGATGCATTCTTGCATCAACATAACATGGGAAATAGAGTTGGTGGATCTTTTACTCCACATGCATTTGAAAATATATTTAAGGAATTGAAGGAAAAATTTCTTGACAAACTGATTGATAAAGAAAAAATACAAAATTGCATGAAACATATTAAAAAAATGTTAGTTTCCATGTTATGACATTTTCAAAAATGGCATGAGTGGTTTTGGATAGGATCCAACTACTGAGATGTTCACTGCTGAACTTGAAGTATGGAAACAACTTATTGAGGTATGTATAAAATTTAAAAGATATGCCTTTCATTTACTATATTATATTGTATATTTATATTATAAGTCATGTGAGCTTTATCATTTTGAAAGTGAAACCTGTAGCAGCTGAATGAAAAAATAAACAAATGTGAAATTATGACAAGTTATATGAGCTTTATGCCAAAGATAGGGCTGCTAGACAATATGCTGAGACCACATCAGAAATGAGGAGATGTAGGGCTCTCACTATTAAAGAGAATAATATTGATGCAATAACTAATACTATTGATGGCATTGATTTTATTGTATCTTAACATAAGGTATATATGGAAAATTTTGAAACAATTAATGAGAATGATCAAAATGTTATAAGTAATGAGCATGAGGCAACTATAAGATCGCAAGCTAACTCTCAAGCTGAAAGATCTTCAAAGAGAAAAAGTTCTAAGAAAGCTAAATTGATGAAGAAGTTATAATTTTAAAAGAGGGGCTTAATAATGTTGCCAAAGCTATTGTAAATTCAACAGTTTATCTGGTTAAAGTGTGAGGAATCAATTGTGCAATTAGGAATCAAATCCTAATTAAAGTAAATTTTTAAATTTTTTTAACACAACCTTTGATCTCATCAATAATTCTAATCCCTATGATCCAATTTGCATTAAACACATAGTTAATTTAAAATCAACACAAAAATAAGAAATTATAAGTTTCAAGAAAAACTTACTAATATCCAAAGGTTGGTGTAGACCACCAAATCTACTACAATGGTTAGTACACTTTTAATTTAACTCTTGAATCAACCTTGAGTCTCCTAAATGTGGGACCTCTAGCTTGAAACACCAAGCTTGACCAAATTTCAATCTTGCTTTGCTTAAAAGATAGTAACAATCCTCTCTCATAAAGACCCTTATGATGCTAACCCTTTTTCCTTGCAAGAGTTCTTGGTTTAGTATAAGTTGTGTCTCTTTTTCTTTTCTTGTCTACACGTTTTTCTCCTCACCAACCTTAATTAGTTTCTACTTTTTTGCTTTTTAGATATACTTGGCTAGTGATAATTGTAGAGAAATATGAAATCACCCATATGCCATAAGTCATAATATATATTGACTACTTGTAAGTCACTAGAATCCAAAATAAAAGGATGTAAAGAATACATCCCATGCATATTTTCTACATCATCCTAGCCTTACCCTTGTCAATTAATATCTTTATTAATATTTGATTTAACAAAATCAAATATAACACTAACGGATTTGGGCTTAAACATTTGAATTAACTCTTGATCCAAAAACCCAATCCATTACCAAATGGACTTATAAGCATTGGGAAAGCCCATGGCATTAATCAAATGGACTTAAATGCATTAGGCCAACTCTTGACTTAAAGGCCATTTCATAAACTAAATGGATTTAAATGCATTAGGTGGGCTTAGTAAATTACTTGGTCTAATCATTAGTTCAAAACATTTTTGGGCCTAAGTCCATGACACTTGGGCCATTAGTCCAAGTAATTAAGAAAATAACATATACATATTGTTCATTTATTATCTCAATTAATATCTCATATTAATCAAGCATAAATTAATAAGTAAACCTTTCATTGAAATTAGATTTCATGATATGCTAGAATCATTACCTTAAGCAAAAATCCAATTTCATTAATCTCAATTAATTGATTAAACTATTTAATTAATAATTAGATTAAGTCAAAGAGATTTGGTAAAACCTTATAGGTGTGAATTACTAAGTCCATTTCTAATTGACAATAAAAAGATAATATCAACACTTGATATTATTTGAAACTCCTTTCAAGTCTAAATGTGAAAATCCCAATTATTCACATTTAGTTCTCATAAGTTGTGAGTGACCCTTAGCATCGATATCACAGCTACCCAATTAGATATGAATGTATCCATTAATTTACACGCACCCTTTAGTCATAATTACCGTGTATTAAAATCCCTCCATTAAAAGATCCTGATATAGCCTAGAGTTAAGGATTAGTCAAACTCTAATAGCTATATCATATGACCTCATCTCAAGTTCTATCTCTTGATTAAAACACAATAACTACTAGAAACTCTTTCTAGTAATGAAACTCTTTCTAGTAATGAAACTCTTTCAGACTGTTATATTTATCCTGGCCAGGAACTTTATTATCAAGAAAAGACTTAGATAGTATAGGATCTTATCCCGGTTCACTCCAGGCAATGAATCCCATCTTGGTCAAACACTCATCCTTACATTTAACTAACTAGAGCCACCACATGCCATATACCTATGTATGATATGTAAGTGGTAACAAACTCTAACCACTCAAATGTGGATAACCGTGTCACCTCAGGTTAAAGGCTTATATGCACTATTATGACTTAGATTATGATCGTTGACTATAAGTGAATATCCATGCAATCACATATCTAGCATCATTGTTCGATCCACCCATCACATGTCTATTCTAATATCTCATATCAAGCAGTATGAGTCCCACTATTAGTATCACATACTAATCAAGGAAAATAGACAGAGGTAATAGTCTAATTAATATTACCCAAATATTAATTATACGACTATGAACATTTTATAGCATATGTACTAAATAAGTTTGTTACTCATATTATCAACTCTTGATAATAAACATATTTAACATAATGCTAATGGATAAATATTCAATTAAATAAACATTTTAAATAATAGAATATTCTTTTACAACCAGTGGGATAATTTACAATGTCATTATACATAACTTGAATGGCATTAGGGCACATATATGCTAACAATCTCCCACTAGCACTAGCACCATTCATTACAATATTTAAGACCCATCTTCTCAAGATGATGGTCTAACTGTAACAGAGTGAGCGCCTTGGTCAATGGATCAGCCACATTATCAGTTGAAGCTACCTTTTGCACGATGATATCACTTTTTCCAACAAGTTCTCTGATAATATAGAAGCGTCTTTCTATGTGTTTGGATTTCTAGTAAGACCTTGGTTCCTTTACTAAAGCAATGGCTTCATTATTATCGCAATAAAGAGGAATCAGGGACTTAATGGAAGGAACAACTTCTAGTTCAGTAATGAAATTTTTAATCCAAACACTTTCTTTAGCGGCATCAGATGCAACTATATACTTGGCTTATGTAGTGGAATCAATAGTGACACCTTGCTTGGAACTCTTCGAGCTCACTACACGTTGTGAATTGTGAACTAATATTTTAATTTTGTAGTCCATAAATTATTTATGGGCTTATATCCTAATATTACTTGTGAATTATGAATTGATATTTTAATTTTGTAGTCTATAAGTTATTTATGGACTTTTATCCTAAGTAATGTTAGTGACTTTTATGACATTATTAATATAGTATAAATATTTTATATAATTTTATATTTTTGTATGCATGACATAAATCTTGCATCTTGCATATTAATATCAAATATAAATGGTATGGATAAGAAAGGGTATTTCTGTATTTTTATTATTTAACCTTCTTTACCTTCCCTTACTTATTGTTCCTCCCAATCAAGGTAATATGAATTACCTTTCCTTTAATTAACCTTCCTCACATTTCATTCCCAAACAAGGGAAGGGTAACTATGTACACTTGCCTCTCTTTCTCCTCCCTTCCCTTCTCATACCTTTACTAACCTTCCTTTAATTACCCTTCCTTTACACCTCATCCAAGCAAGACCTTAGTTACATATATAAATTAGTGAAGAAAAATAAAAGATAAAGAATGCACATATATTCATGATTATATAAAATTAAAATTTAGAAGAATAATAGAAGAAAAACTCCTTTATTCTGCTTTGTCAATAGTGTTTTTTATTCTCATTCCTTATTCTTCAATCTAATATCTTGATTGAAACAGAGTTCTAACATTAACAATCTCACTAAAAAAATTGAAAAGAAAAATAATTCTTGGGAGAAGAGAAATAGAATTCTTATCCAAAGAACAAACAACCTCTCCCCTTTTTCCTCTCCTCTCTCTCTCTTCTAAAAAAAAATTCCTTTTAAATATGGTTCCCTAGAAACCCTAAAAATTTACTTCTTAAAATAAGCAACATATGCACACACGGTTGTGTGTCCAATATTATACAACCATGTGGTCTTCATTTCATTTGCCCTATAAGCAATCAAGCACGGCTGTGTGTCCAACATGATACAATTGTGTTTGATTCATCCTCTATTAGCTCTTGATTCTTGAATTAGGCATGACCATATGTGCTTAGGCACACTGCCGTGTGATGCCTCTCTCTCTCCTTCCATTTGTTTTGTTTTCTTGTCCTTTCTTTGGCTAGACTGTTAGTACATGGTTTGGCTGGCCTATGAGCAAAGGCCCAATAATGAAGATAGTCCAAGCACACAAGGCCCAGCAAGCATGAGCCAGTATCCTTTTTCCAAAAAGCCCAAAAGGCCTAATAGCTCTATCGAGCCCAATCCACCACTAAGACAATTGCCTCATCTGATAAGCCGGAGCCCTAACATTAAGGTGCCACTTAAGAGGAAATATTTTCAAAAACAATATAATAATTATAAGCTATTGGCAAACTTTCAAAATAATTGAAGTTTGTTACCAACAACATGACAAGAAAGGAGAAAGTCAAAAGAACTGATGAGTGGAGAAATAGGGGGAGTAAAAAGATAGAGAGTGGAGGAGAATAAGGATAAAAAAGAGGAGAAGAGAAAGAGAGGCAAGCTAGGAAGAAATCTGAAAAAATTATTCAAAATAACAAAGAAGCCAAAAAATATCTTATCAAAAGCAAATAAAAAAGCAATCTTAAGATGTAAGGAAATTAAAGGGAAAAGAACAATAAGAAAGAAAAGGAAAGAAAGAGAAGAGTTAAGTAAGGAGAATTGGAGTCTCAAAAGGGTAAAAAAAAGGAACTGAAGAAACAATTTATTAGTGTTCTTATTGTTGCTTGAAGTTCACAAAGTTGTCTCTAAAAGCCAAAGATATGACCTGAAATTTATGTATTTCACAATGAGCCCATTTCGATTTTTGTCTATTTTATTAACATTTTAATCTTACTAATTATAGGAAGATCTATAGATTTTACTTATTTTCATTCCCAAGCATGTGATTGACATAAGAAAACTATTTCTTTCCCAAAAAAGAGTATTTATATTCAACTTTAGAAGAAATCTAATTCTTTCAAAAGCTATTTGCCATAAGGACGATAAGGCGTTGCCTACTTGTCAAGGTGACCATAAGGCGTCACATTAGTCTATTTTCAAAATTAAAATTAAAATAATTAAATCTTTATTTCTGCTTTAATTATTTTGTGAGATTATATTATTTCATTTATCAAATCTACTTTTTAAAATTCATTTGTTGTGAGAATTGCTTCGCTCATGCTTGTTATTTTATTTATTTGTGATTTGTTTGTTCTAGTTAATTAGTTAAATTTATCTTTCGTTTTAATTGATTTAGCTTGATGTAGTTATATATTAATGTGATTAATTAATGTTTAGTTTATTTTCATTTTCTGAAATTTTAAGAAATGTTTTAATTTGTTTGTCACTTTAGGATTATTGTTTATAAAATAATTTAATTAATTGAATTAGTATATGGAATTAGTTTTACTGCATTTAATATTGTATGTTTAATTCCTATTTTTATTTTTGTGAAATTTACTTTGTTATTTCTCTTGTAGCTTTTATGGAGAACTAATTTCATTCTAGTTTTCAAGTGGATAAAATAAATTGACAATTTTTGTCACTTTGTAATTAGTTTTCATTTTCATTTTTTTGTACTTTATTTTATTTATTCTTTTGTGTGTTAAAAGGGTTGTAATTTATTTCTCCTTCCCTCTTTTCTTTGCATGTGTTCTATTATTATTTATTTGTTTATTTCTATATATTTTTTGAAAATACATGTGATTGCCAATATTGTATGCAAAATTAAAATAATTAAGAAACTTGTGTTAAAGTGTAAAATCTGAAAAGTATGAGAAAAACTGTAATTTTGCATGTCAAATAAGGAAATAATTTCATAATTAAGAGTAATAAAAGACAAAACATGAATGAAGGTCAACTATAAGGTTAGGTGGTCATTCTAAAAATTAATATTTAATTTTTGAATTAGTCTTTAAGGATGGTTGCTGGAACCCTTTGTAGAATCCAGTTGCTATAAAATCAATCCTAAGTTTCTTTTGGATGACAACTCTTATATCCGATATAGGTTCAAAGTTTATGTTGTATTTCATAAGTACACATAGTACCTTAGTTGCAGAAAACTTAAACGTGCATTAAAGCCTACAACCTACACATATGTAAATATTAAATTAAAAATAAAATAATATATATTAAAACAATAAAAATGTAAAAAAAATAAAATAAAACTCAAAACTAATGACATAAATGATGAAAAGATAAGTTAACATTTTTTTATATATAATTTTATTAAATTAGATAATTGAAAGTATAAATATTTATTTTGATTGCACTTTTTATAACTTAGATGTTTATTTAAATTAATTTATCCAAAAATAAATAATTTCTTTTTATGTTGTCACTTC
This sequence comes from Mallotus nudiflorus, assembly GCA_947683625.1. Classification (NCBI taxonomy): domain Eukaryota; kingdom Viridiplantae; phylum Streptophyta; class Magnoliopsida; order Malpighiales; family Euphorbiaceae; genus Mallotus; species Mallotus nudiflorus. The sequence continues at coordinate 139,589 of CANTUR010000013.1, read as the reverse complement.
AAATATTAGATAGTTTCAAAATATTGATAAACAAAGACACGTAAAAATTTAAGGGAAAAATATAATTTTAATCCATATGGTTTTCACTTGTGACAAAATTAATTATGTAGTTTTTTTTTAACATTACGATATTTTTATTTTATACTTTTATACTTTAATACCTATAACCTTAATTCATAATTATTTTATGAAATAAATATTGATATAACGATATTTATGCATCTAATATATATATATATATATATATTCATGATCAATATAGCAAACTAATTATTTTAAATAGGGTTATTTGCAAATAAAATCATGACTATTAACACTTTTTACAATTTAATCACGATATTTGAAATTTGACATATTAAAATATGAATTTACAATTTTTGGTAAGTTGAAACACTGATCAATTAACCAGTGAAAATGTGCTTACATGTCAGACGAGGTTTAAGTGTAATATCCCGTATTTTTAAATATTTTTACACTGCATCGGGATATGCAGTGTTAATAATTTTTGTATATATATTACGATATTTTTACGAGATTGATATGTATTTAAAATCTATTTTAATTATTGTGTATTATTTTAAAGTGCTTTACGTAAAATTTTCCTGAGACTTTCATTTTCGGAAAAATTTTCACGTAAATAATTTAGTATTAATTATTTTAAATATATTTACGGACTTGCATGAACTCATACATATTTTAAAATATTAAACACCGTGTATATGTGAACTTATTTATTTAATTAGGGTTTAATATTACCCTAATATTTTATTAATTATTTATTAGTTTTATTGTTATTTAATTATTTTTATTTAGTATAAATTGTTAAAATATTAAATTATATGTGTGTGGTGTATATTTAATGTGTGTAATTTAATATTATTTTATTATATAGTATAAAGTATATATATATATATATATATATATATATATATATATATATATATATATATATATATATATATATATATATATATATACACACACATTATAAGTCAAAAATCAAAACTTTTGAAAAATTACATTTTTGCCCCTGATCGAACTCCTTCTTCCCCGATTGCCTTCAACGCCGTTCCGCCGTTGCTCCCACCGATTCATTTCCGTTTGTGTGCCATCCGGTGTGCCACCACCTTCCCCAGCCTTCCTCGCCGCCTGTAGCAACTGATTCCGGCGCCTGGAAGCCATTTTTGGCCGGAGAAGCCGAAAGTCGAGCCACTATCGATCACGACGATTTCGGCCACCATTTTTGACATCGCCAGTCTCTTTCTTCTCCTTGAGCTCTGGTGAGTGTGATTCTAGTTTTGGTTTGAGCTTAAATGGTCTTGATTTGCTTAGGTTTCAAATTTTCGATTTCGGCCATATTAGGGTTTTTGATTTTTTTGAACTTCTAATTGCTTGATTCATGAAAAATCCCTTCAAAAATGTTGATCCTAGTAGCTTAATCTACATGTGTGAATTTTTGTGGAATTTTTGGAGATTAATTTGATTTTTGGGTATTTTTGAATATTTTAATATTATTTTCTAATTTTCGGAAATTAATTAAATAAATTATGAAATTGTGTTTTATGGTAATTATAGGTGTTGAAATGAATTATAGGAATTTATTTGGAATTTTTATGAATTTCTATGTATTTATTTTGAATTATTTAAGTTTATGTAATTTTGGAAAATTAGGGTTAATTGTGTTTTTAATTGAAATTAATTGGTTAATTGAGTTTAATTATTGATATTATTGATAAATATATTGAGAAAATTAATTTTGGATAATTATATAATTTTTGGTGAATTTTTGAAGTAATTTTAGTATATTTACATATATAGGGGTATTTTGGTAAATTTACATAAAATTGGCTAAAAATATAATTTAATTGGTTTTAATAGTTATTTAAGGTATAAAAATGATTTCTACAAATTATTTGGTATTTTTAACTAATTAAAACTATTTTTCGTGAATTATTTTCAATTATATATATAATATACGGTTTTTCTAATAAAATGAGTTTTTATCGGTTTTTACTGTGTTTAAAGGTTAATTATGTAATTTTTACTTATAAAATGAATTTCTATGTTATAAGGATATTTTTGGTATTTCTGAAATTGTTCTATGATTATGGACCCCGGTCGGTAGACTGTAGTTTGGAGTCCGACCGAGGGGTTGTGGATGAGTGATTGAGCCTGTTTTTCAAAGTGTATTTCTTTGCAGGGTCGGCTCTACTCTTTGAGTAGAGAGATGTCCATTTTACAGGGAAGGTTCTGTCGAATTTTTGGTGGAATTCTTGTAAAACGTGATATCCGGTCGAACCCTAATTTCGATTTTGTGTTTAATATTCTAGATCGAGTTCTAGGATTTTCTGTTAGGTTTATTCTGATTTCTATCGTTATTGTTTGTTTAGTTGCACCGAGACCGAGACCTAGTGGACCAGGCCCGTCGGATCCATCTCAAGGAGCGCACTAAGTGTGAGTTGCTATTTTATATATATGCTTAGGATGCATGATTTAGAAATGCATGTTTTATTTTGATTAAATATGCATAAATAATTTGATTATTACTTAAGTTTATATTTAGTTTATTTTGGTTTATTTTTGGTATATATTAAATTATATGCATGTTTTGTTAATAAATCATATTTAAAATGTTTTTAAATATATTTCTAGCTTAATTTGTAATTTGATTGGATTTATTTCACGTATATATACTCGAAATATACCTGATTTACTTTTGGTATATTTCCAGTATATATATGGTTTATGTTGCTATTTTAATGAAATTCATGCATCTTTTATTTTTATGAATGTATAAGGATATCAATAGAACGTGCTACCTAGTGGGCAGCACTAGGACCGAGTACGTACCGGTGCGCTTATAGCATTTAGGCTATATTACTAACCATTTGTGGATATTGATTGAATATGATTATTTGATGTGTGAGATATGGTTTGGAGGTGTGATTGCTGGAGCTCGGTTGACCAAGTGTCTCGGGGCCAATCACACTGACAGTCAGACTGCTGGAGCTCGGTCGACTTAGTGTCTCGGGGCCAGTCTACTGTCTAAATGGATTAAGTGGATATATTTTGGAATAAGTGAGCCTGTATGGCTAGAGTGTTGTCTAACACTGTTTGAGGTTTTGATATCATAGGGTTTTATTTAATCCTTCATAAACGATGATTTTAATAAAAATATATAAAATGATTTTTTCTGCATCTGTGTGTATTGCCTGTATATATACATATTAGATACATACTGTTGATTGTACACATTATCATTTAGTGTGCATATATATATATATTATAGTAAGTTACTCAGTGAGGTCTGACTCCCCTCCGTTGACTATTTTTCAGGAGAGTCATCGTCTTCAAACCTCAGTAGCAGGCCTGTACGCCGGATTTCTTCCGCCCCGGCTTCTTTGTGTAAACTGCTTATCTGAGTTTTGAGTTTTATTTTATCTAGACACTGCAGTAGTCATTAAATATTTAAAGAGATGTTGTATTATATTTGAACTGGATTTGTATTCAAAGATTTATATATATGTGATGATGAGGATTTGATTTAAATCCAGTGGTGCATATGTTATTATTATATTTATGATTTTTATTTCCGTTGCATTATATTACTATTGCATATTTTATTTTATTTTTAGGCTTGCTACGGGTTCCGGATTCGAAAGAATTCCCGTTCCCTAGTGCCGGTTATGACCCCTGTTTTGGGTCGTGACATTAAGTCAATTGGTCAAATTAAAATAAATTTTTTCCACCTCATAAAGGGTTATTTGCAAAAAAAAAAAATCATGACTTCTAGACTTTTTGTAATTTAATAACAACATTTGAATCTTAGCATAACAAAACATATATTTTCTTTTTTTTGGCAAGTCGAAGCACTAAACACTTAATTAGTGAACAAGTGATTATGTGTCAGGCGAGTTGTGGGTTATTAATTCCTAAAAGTAAAATTGCAGCTAAAAATTGAAGAACCCTAAAAGTGAAATTAATACTATATAACATTACTTGTTCTCCAGATCTTTCTGGTAGGTTTCTCCAATGTTTCTGCAAAGTTTTTTCCATAATTTCGATTATTCCCTTGTGGGTTTTGCTCTTTGATTTTTGTGCCATTGTTTTGGATTATTTGTTGTTCAAATTGAAATTTGAACTGGGCATTAGCATATATGCTTCTAGTTATTGCTTTCATGTAAAAAATTTTGAGCTTATTGCCTTATTTGATTGAACTCTTTGATTTTACAATCAAAACAAGAAAAATGTTTGGATTATTTGTTTGTTATTTGATATTGCTCATTAGGTTACAAATTGGGTGATTGCCTTATTGGCATAGATCAATGGGAGAATTGTATAATTGAAAGAGGATTAAAGATGGTTGGAATTGTGTGATTACTGGTTTCTCTATATCTGTTGATGTATTTATATTTGACATGCAATCACTTGTTTATCAAATAAGTGTTTAGTGCTTCAACTTGTCCAAAAAAGAAAATATATGTTTCATTATGCCAAGATTGAAATATCGTGATTAAATTGTAAAAACACCTACAAGTCATGATTTTTTTTTTTGCAAATAACCCTTTCTGACGTGGACAAAATTATTTCAATTTGACCAATTAACCTAAACTTTGTCTAACATGTAAACACTCTTTTACCGGTTAACTGATCGGTATTTTAATTTGCCAAAAAATGTAAATTTATATTTTAATATATACTAAATTTCAAATATCGTGATTAAATTATAAAAAAATAATAAAAATCTTGATTTTATTTACAAATAACCCTTTTATATACTATAAATTTCTTTAAAAATATTTCTTTTTATTCATGACAAATTTAAAATGCATCTAACCTTAATTAATTTGTGAGTTAATTGTATTTAGTTGACCGCTATATAACTCAACAAATAATTTTAATATTAAAAATTTATATTATTTAAAATTTAAACCTTAAATTTTTAATGATATTATTTTATTTATAAGGATATCAAAGTGTAAGGTTTATGGAATACACGTAATTTTATTTTGAGATAATATCACTAATTGACCTATTTTGGGCTTTTTTTTTTTTTTTTTACTAGCAAGTCTTCTTTTTGCCTTTCAAGAATGGCTTTTCGGTGTTTCCCTTATTTTTATTTTTTCATTTTTGACCTGTGTCCTCTTGCCATTGTTCTTCACTAGGCTCTCCTTCAATAAAGCATGGAAGAAGAAGAGCGAGCGAGCTGCTTTTTTCATTTTTTTGGATACAGAAGTCTCAAATCCCTCCTCTCGGTATGTTCAATCGGTTTCTCAGTATCTCGAAAATGGGTCAGAAATTGTTGATAGACGCATCTGTTTCCCATGGTACATATAAATGGATGATCGAAAAATCATTCCCAAGAAGACGAGTTTGAACTTCGCTTTAACAATCAGTAAATCGCGAATTTAGTTATCTGTTGTGTAATTAGGGAAGATGGAGGAGTACTTGCAGTACATGAAGACTCTGCGCTCTCAAGTGAACGGTATCTCTCTCTCTCGAGCTCTTTCTATATATATACACCTTTACATGTTCAGATTGATTATATAAAACCGATCTAAAGAAGCATCGAAGTGTATTACTGTATATGTGGAAGATCAGGTGGCCAAGGTATCAGCGGAATAGCATTAGCAGATCATTACTATTCAAACTATGAAGGCTAATCTCTATTCCAGTATGTTTCTGTTTTTTCTCTTTTCTTCAAATTAAAATTAGTTGAACTGAAATAATTGATTATTATTGTTTGCATTTGGAATTGGATATTTAGGTATTCATGAATAGACCAATTTTTCAGGATACGTACTAATTTTAGGAAGAAAGAATTTGCACAGTGGTTGTGATTTGTAGTGAAGCTCATATGGCAGATGTGGTTTACTCTTTGTGGTCTTTAATTCATCATGACATAATATGAATAACGGCTTTGCTTTTGTTTTGGCGAGTGGAAATGACTGCTGATACTTGCATTAAGATTGAGTTGAATTTTTTTTTTTGGTGGAATTTTTATGACACAATCATTGCAAAGTATTGTGTCAAACAGTAAACTGATTTTCATGATGGAGATGTTCAATCAACTAGAGGTATCGGCAACTATAATTTGCTTGCATGTGCTGGCAATCACTTTATGAGTGAAAACTAACATTAGTGAGATTGAATAAAATGCTCAATGCCTTGCTTGACTTGATAGGCAATGGAGTTCCTTTGACGATTCTCTGTAAAATATTCATTCTCTTTTTAGTGTTCTAGTCTGTAATTTGTTTGAAATATTTACATGAATTTGATTTTCAACATCACAAAAAATAAATCATGTTAGACATGGCATTGCTATCACATAACTTAAAAACTTCTAATTTCCAGACTGCTTGTTAATGCCATGTTCTACCGTTGTCTAGGATAGCACTTGGAATCAAGTTGTTTGATTTAACTTCCCTTATCATTTCTATGTCTTTATGTTCTCTGGATTATTTCAGTTGTTTTGCAGCAAAATCTGGAACAAAAAAACTAAAAGAAGAGATTGATCGGATGATACTGGCAAAAGGGCAGATTTGCTTACAGATATTAGAAGAACAGAGAAAGATTGCTTCGTTGGAGTCTGATTCATCCACTCTTGCTCAGGTACTGTGAAGATAGCCAACTCAAATCTAACATAAATAAGTGATTTTCTGAAAAGGGAGAAATTAAAAAATATTCAAGTCGAATTTATGCACATACCACAGTATGACCATATAATACGACTTTGGTCATTGTTTTAGATATTGAAATCTTTTATTTCTCACAAAAGATATTACTATATAGTTTTAAAACTTCCTATAGATACTAGGCATTTGGAGGAACATGGTTGCGCATGAGAGAATATCTTGAACATGATGGTTTTCCTTTTGGTCAAGGAAATGAATGAGATGGCTTATTCCTGATTCTCAAAGAGACAGGTAATACACATGCATGGTAACTGCAAAAGTTCAGTACAATGATATTGGAACTTTGTTTGGACACTCAGGGTGTAATGAAGGCTGACTATAGTGGAGCATCTTTGTATGCAAATTTTGAGCTCTAAAACTACCTCAATGCCCATGGTTTCTAAGACAGACAGGCTGAAGTTATGGGAATATTACATACACAAGTACTGCCTGCTTTTTAAGGAACTGATTAAGTCGGTGAAATCTTGATTTTTCAAGAATTCAAGGAAGAAGCACTTAATATGCATTTCCTTTATTTATATTTTAGCACCTAAAACTGAAAAAAAGAATGATTAATTGTTTCTATTGGTGTTCTATTTTTCTTGAAATAATCTGTCTTTTACCAGTTGAAGATGATGATGCTAAGCAGAATAATTCAGGCTGGTCCTATCCATCCAGGGGGTTGAAAATGTGTTAATTTAATTTTAAAAAATTGGTTTTAATTTTAATTTCTTGATTAATCCCTTAAACTTGATATATTATATTAGTTTATTTGAAAATTTTATAAATGAATTATTTTGACACTAAATTAGTTACTATTTAAGCACTTATTAATCAATTTAATTGTCAAAATAGTTTAACTTAGATGCTTTAAATAATGTGTGATGAATTTTTGGCAAGTAGGCCTGGGATGCAAACACTTATTATCAAACTGGAATACTGATACTTGTGTTTTGCATGTTTCCACTGAATTATTTATTGAAACTGCCTCACAAAAACCAACTATTGTCTCATTGTAATGTAGAGAACTCTACAAAATTCATTCAAGCTATTACATGGCATCGGTCTACTTCATCTAATAAGCCTTCTTCATGCAAGAGCCTTGTGGTATCTAGTTCTAAAATTTCAACAAATTGGACGGAATATAATAATAATAATAATTATTATTATTATTATTCGAGTGCTGTAGAATTATTTTTGTATTATATAATTATAAATTCAACTCTTTCAGATATTTTTTTTTGCTCCTCTAAAATTCTGACTCAAAGAAGATACTTTTTTGTTGTTTGTTGTTGTTTATTGTTTTTCAGTTGTTGTTTTTGTTGTTTTTTCTATTATTGTTTTTTGTTGTTTTCCTATTGTTATTTTTTATTGTTTATATTTTTCAGTGTTGTTATTTTTTTTTGTCGTTGCTTTTTGTTGTTTCTGTTTTTCAGTATTATTGTTTTTTTGTTGCTTCTATTTTTTAGTATTGTTGTTTTTTGTTTTTTTTTTTGTTTTTCCGTTTTTTTTTTTTTAATTTGTGGATGTTACAAATACACTATAAAAATTGTAAACATGTTATATATTGGTGATCAATAAATTTAAGATATATATATATATTTTAAAAAAATTTGTTAGACATTTTAATAAACAAATCAAAGTAAAAAAAAATCCTTATTCTTTAAGAATATTAAAGCAGAAAATTTTATTTATTGCTTGTTATAATAGTTGAGGATGTTTATTACTTGTTTTTTCAACAATTGAAGATGTTTAGTTTATAATTTTTTATTTGAAAAAAAAAAGTTTTGAAGAGAAAAAATATTGAGAAAAAAAAACATTGAGCAAAAAAAGATGAAAGATGAAGACAGTATTTTAAAAATAAAAAAATGTTGAGCAAAAAAATAAAATGTTGAAAATGCTTTAAAAATAGGAAAAAAATGTTGAACATAAAAAAATATTGAGAAAAAAAAAGATAAAAATAGTAAAAGAAAATGTTGAGAAAAAAATATTGAGTAAAAAAAATAATATTGAGAAAAAGAAGATTTAAAAAGCTTTAGAAGGGGGTGAATAAAGTTATTAAATAAAATCCGAATTAAAAATAATTCTTTGCAAAAATTGAAAGAATGTTGAGAATAAAGAATGAAGAACACAATGATTTAAGGAGATTAGATTCAACAATAATCTGACCGCCTCCGCCTAATTTATCTTTTAGTTAAGATTTTCAATCATTCACAATCTTGTTTACAAGATTGAGATTGCACAAGAATTTTATATTTAACTCTTATAACTTTACAACATAAATTTTTAAGACTCATTTAAAAAATTAAATTTCAAGTATTTCAATGGATAACTTTTAAATCAATTTTGTAATGATCGATACTTTAAATAATATAAATATATTTTGGAATATGCAGTGTTAATAAAATTTTAAATTTTATTTATATATTATTATTAATTGTATATATTTTTTATCTATTTTATTTTAAAAGTTTTATTTATATAAAATAATTTATTTGGGAACTCTAATATTTAAAAATATTAAAGGTATTAATAATACTATTGTCACTATTATTATTATTATTATTATTATTATTATTATTATTATTATTATTATTATTTTCATTGTTTCTAGTGTGCATGTGCATTATTTTATTATTATTATTATTATTATTATTATTATTATTATTATTTCTATTGTTATTAGTATTATTATTTTAACTAGGGTTATTATAGTAATATTGTAAGTTATTAGTATTATATTATATTATGTGTACTTGTGTGTTATGTATATATATGTGTATATATATGTTAGTTTAAGTTATTAAAGTATATATGTATAAAGGCGGGTCAAAAGTATTAAAAACCCGGTCAACCCCTACTCTCCCTTCCCTTCTTTTTTTTTTCTTCTCCCCACGCCATTTTTCTTTCTCCTGCTTCTACGTTACTAGCACCACCTCACTTAGCCATCGGACCGCCACGACTTACCAGCAGCATCTTCCTCCTTCCTTTGGACATCGACCGTTGCTGTTGACCTCGCCTGAAGCTATAGGAACTCATGTGAAGCAACAGTAGCTGAGAAGAAGCTTATCTTGTCGACGTCGACTCCCGTGGATTCAGCTCGTGTCCTTGGGCTTGCCAGACTACTTGAGCTACGGTGAGTCTATTTCTAAGCTCCATTGAAGCTCAATCTCCCTTAGTTTTGAGTTCTAACAAGATTTTTGTTTATGTTCATTTAGGGTTTTATATTTTTATTTAATTTCTTGGCTTTGATCCATGGATTTTCTCTTTAGTAATGTTGTCTAGAATAGCTCAAGCTTCTCAATAATAATTTGTGTATTTTTTTGATTTAATTTGAATAATGAGTATTTTTGAATATTTTAATAATATAAATTGAATTTTTGTTAATTTTGTTAATTAATTATTTTGGGTGAAAATTTGAGTTAGTTAGTGTTAGTAATTTAAGTTAGTAATTGTAGGATTAATAAAATAATTTTTAGTGAATTTATATAATTTTGAGAAATTATTAGTATTATGTGATTTTTGGAATTATAGGTTAATTGTGTAATTTTATTGAAAATATAGTTAAATAATATGATTTAAATGATTTTAGAATTTTGTAGAGTATTAAAATAATTTTTATAAATTAATTACTATTTTTAACTAATTAATACTAATTTTCAAAAGTTATATTCAAATAATAAATTATTTACTATTTTTGTGATTAAATGGGTTTTTAACTAATTTTATAATATATTTAAACTAATTGAATATTTAAATGTGAATTTGACTATTTATATTGAATATTTGAAAAATTGAATTTTTATAAAATTATATAAATTATTTGAGATTTTTATTAACTATTGTGAAAAATATTTATATTTAGTGTTTTGAGGTTTAAATAAATTATATTGCGGTATTTTAATTATTTTTGTGGATTTTTAAGAATTTTAATATAATTTTATTTTATATTTATTTTTATCGCGTATTGTGAACCTCGGTTGATAATTGAGTAGTTTGGGGTCCCAACCTAAAGTGTTGAGCTATTGTGAAGTTTAAAAGTGTGTTTTTCTTGTAGAATTAGCTCTACTGTCAGTAGAGAGATGTTCGTTTTACATAAGAGATTTTTTTGAATTTTCGATAAATTTCTCGTAAAACGTGACATCAAGTCGATCCTAAGTTTTGAATTCTGGGTTTGAGTTGAGTCTTCCTTAGAAATTCTAGAAGTTAGGGTTTCTATTTTCTAATAGTCATTTTTTTTTCTATTTTTTAGCTGCTCCTCTGGTTTGGTCTACCAGTTGAGGTCGAACACGACTAAACGGAGGAGCGCATCCATTTTGTAAGTTAATATTCGATTTGCATGTTGAGTTTTCAAATTATATACACAAAATTATGATGAATTTAAATTTCATGATATTTAAGTCGGTATTCTTTAAATGATGTTGCATGACTTAATTTATAGTTGGTTTATTTTATTTTTATTTATTGTAATTTTTCTTGTTTTATTTATCTTCATTTATTTTAAATAAACTATGGTAGAACGGGTTACCTTATAGGTTTCATCAAAACCGTGTGCGCACAAATAAAATATTGGGTTACATTGATTGTAATACTAGAGCTGAAGGTCTGGTGATGCTTTGCTCTCGGATATCGTCAATAATATAATATTTGATTATATTTAATAAATCATTAGGGTTAGTGGTCTGGTGATGTTTTGCTCTAGGATACCGCTAGTGATATTGGATTAAGTGACATGACTGCGGCTGTGCATCCTAGTGATGCTTTACTCTCGTGATTTGGCAGTCTTAGATATAAGTGAGTCGAATGATTATTAGAATTGAGGACTAGAGTTCTACCTAGTTTTTATACTAATGTTTTAAAAGTATTAAAAAATTATTTTTGAGAAGTTTGAGCTATTCTAAACAATATTATTAAAGAGAAAAATCATAAATCAAAGCCAAAAATAAAATATAAAACCCTAAATGGATATAAACAAAAATTTGACCAAAACTCAAAACTAAGGGAGATTGAGCTTTAATGGAGCTTGGAAATAGACTCACCGTAGCTCAAAGAGTCCGACAAGCTCAAGGACACGAGCTGGATCCACTGGAGTTGACGCTAGCGAGGTGAGCTTCCTCTACTACAATTGCTGTTCCCACGAGGTTTCGATGGCTCCAGACAGTTCTTAGGCGATGGAAAGGTGAAGGGAAGGAGAGGAAAGTCAATGGTGTTGACAGGTGGTGGCGTCCGACGAGGCTGGGTGGCTCCTGGTGTTTGCGCAAGAATAGGAAAGAAAAAGAAAAAAAAAGGAAGAAAAGGAAAGAATGAGGGGTGGGTGGGGGGCTGATCGGGTTTTTTTATGTGTTTTGACCTATTTAATATATATATATACTTTAATAACTTAGACTAACATATATATATACATATATATACATAACACACACAAGTACATCTAATATAATATAATACTAATAACATACAATAATACTAGAATAACCCTAGTTAAAATAATAACATTAATAACAATAGAAATAATAATAATAATGCTATTTAAAAATAATAACAATTAAAATAAAAATAATTTACATGCATGCTAACAATAATAATAATAATATAATAATAATAGTGACAATAGTATTATTAATAACTTTAATATGTTTAAATAATAGAACTTCCCAAATAAATTATTTTACATAAATAAAGCTTTTAAAATAAAATAAATGAAACATACACAATTAATAATAATATATAAATAAAATCTAAATTTTTTTATTAATATTGCATATCTCAAAATATATTTATATTATTTAAAATATAGGGTCATTACAATCTTCTCTCATTATAAGAATTTGTTCTCGAATTCAATGAAAAGCAAGGAAATATAAAGTTTATTGATGAAAAAGATAGAGATAAGCAGCTTGCATCTCAGATTCTATCTCCTACGTATAGTCTTCTGTTGTGTGGTTACTCTACATTACCTTTACCATTGGAAGTCCTTTGGAGTGAAGTTGATGAACTTAACGATTCACAATCGCCACTGAATACTCCTTGTAAGATAGATCTTCATTGAGCTCTACTACTTGAGGCTGAAGTACGTGAGAAGGATTAGGAATATATTGTCTCAGCATAGACACATGGAACACTGAATGGATTCAAGATAATTCAGGTGGTAACACCAGTCTATAGGCCACTTCTCCAACTCGTGACTGTATCTCGAAATGGTCAATGTATCTCGGAACTAACTTACCCTTCTTACTGAACCTCATAACTCCCGTCATTGGAGATATCTTCAGAAACACCAAATCTCCAACTAGAAAGGAAACATTTTTCCTTCTAGGATCAGTGTAACTCTTTTACCTGCTGAAAGTTGTCCTCAACCTTTGCTGAATACTAGGAACTTTGTCAGAAGTAATTTGTACCAACTCTGGACTTGTCAACTGTCTCTCTCCAATTTTTCAATACAAAGATGATTTGCACTTTCTACCATACAACGCTTCATACGTAGCCATTTCAATGCTTGCATGATAACTATTGTTATATGCAAATTCAATCAGTGGCAAATGGTTATCCTATTGACCTCTAAAGTCCATCACACACATTTTAAGCATATCCTTTAAAGTCTGAATGGTCTTTTCTGATTGACCATCAGTTTGAGGATGGATTATTGTACTGAAGTTTAATCTTATACTTAAAGCTTTATATAACTCTTGCCAAAAAACTGATGAAAAGTGGCTGCTCCTCTGTCAGATATTATACTCACTAAAACTCAATGAAGACAAACAATTATGCTGGCATACAACCGTGCCAACTTGTCAGTGGAGTATGTCTTCTTTATCGGCAGAAAGTGAGTTGACTTGGTTAATCTGTCAACTATTATCCAAATTGCATTAAACCCACCAGTCGTTTGAGGCAAACCAGTCACAAAATCCATAACAATCATATCCCACTTCCACTTTGGGATAGATATGGGCTGTAACAATCCTGAGGGCCTTTGATGTTCTAGCTTTACCAACTGATATGTGAGACACATGGATACAAATTTTGCAACATCTTTCTTCATTCCATTCCACCAGTATGTATCCTTTAAATTATGATACATCTTGGTGGAACTTGGATGAATACTGTAAGCAGAAAAATGTGCCTCTTCCAATATCTTTTTCCTCAGATCGTCAACGTCTGACACACACAACCGAGTACCCAAGTGTAGAACACCTTTATTATCAATCATAAACTCTATGGATTGACCTTGTTATACCTTAAACATGACTCTCTGTAGCTGTGGGTCCCTTCTTTAAGCTGCTTTAACTCTATCAAAATACACTGATTGTACCCTGTACTGAGCTAAAAGACATTTCTTAGTCACTTTCTATTGCAAACCCTAATCAATAAACTCATGCATCTCCTGAATAATTGGCCTCCTTTCAATATTTATATGGGCAAGACTGCTTATTAATTTCCTGCTCAATGCATCTACTACTACGTTCGCCTTGCCTAGATGGTAAAGAATTGAACAATCGTAATCCTTCAGAAGTTCCATCCATCTTCTTTACCTTCGGTTCAAATCCCTCAGCTTGAAGATATACTTCAAGCTCTTGTGATCGGTCTATATTTCATAAGTGACACCGTATAGGTAATGCCTCCAAATCTTCAGTCTGCTTCCATCTTCAGATCATGAGTAGGATAATTCTGCTCGTGCTTCTTAAACTTCCTTGAAGCATAAGCAACCACTCTGCCATTTTGCATTAGCACACAACCCAATCCTACTCAGGAAGCATCATAATACACCGTGTATCCATCACCATTAGAAGGCTATGTCAGCACTGGAGCCGAAGTCAATAAATCCGTAAGCAACTGAAAATATTTCTCACATCTATCCGTCCACACGAACTTAACATTCTTCTGGGTTAGTTTGGTTAAAGGTGTGACAATTTTAGAGAAATCCTTCACAAATCTCCTGTAATAGCTCGCTAAACCTAGAAAACTTATCACTTCTATAACTGTTGTGTGTCTTGGCCATTTAATGATCGCCTCTATCTTTTTAGAATCGACCTAAATGCCATCTTTGGATACCACATGGCCTAAAAATGCCACTTGGGGTAACCAGAATTCACATTTTGAAAATTTGGCATACAACTGGTGCTCTCTTAAAGTATGCAACACTAATCTCAAATGCATCGCATGCTCTGCCTTATTCTTGGAATAGACCAAAATGTCATCAATAAACACAATCACAAATCGATCCAAGAATGGCTTAAACACCCTATTCATCAAGTCTATAAAGGCTGTTGGGGCATTAGTCAACCCAAGGGACATCACTAGGAATTCATAGTAGCCATCCCTAGTTCGAAATGTTGACTTGGATACATCCTCACTTCTAATTCACAGCTGATGATACCTAGATCTCAAGTCGATACCGAGCTCCTTGCAACTGATCAAACAAATCATCAATCATAGGGAGTTGATACTTGTTCTTAATGGTAACTTTATTCAATTGTCTGTAGTCAATATAGAGTTGAAGACTATCATCCTTTTTCTTTACAAAAAGAACTGGAGCACCTCACGGAGATGTGCTAGGCCGAATAAACCTTTTATCTAATAATTGCTGCAATTGCTCTTTCAGCTCTGCAGGTGCCATTCTATAAGGTGGCATAGAGATAGGATCTGTACCGGGCACAACATCAATACAGAATTCTATCTCTCTATCTGGCGACAATCCAAGTAACTCCTCTGGAAAAACATTCGAGAATTCACATATCACCGGTACCCTTTCCACTGATCTCATTTCTACTTGAACATCTCTAACTATAACTAGATAGCCTTGACACCCTTTTTTAAGCATCTTCCTAGCTGTAATAGTAGAAATAAGGTTACGAGGCATGAAACTCTCATTACCTCTGAATTTGAATTTCTCTTCACCTGGAATTTTGAAAATTACTTCTTTCACTCGACAGTCCATAAAAGCATAATATTGGGATAACCAATCCATTCTTAGAATCATATCAAACTCAATCACATCCAAAAGGATCAAGTCTGATAATAACTCTTCACCTTCAACCAACAAAGGACAAAATGGAAAGATGTCCGTTTCCAACTCATCACTAAACGGAGTCGAAACAGACAAAGTAAACCTTATCTTGGAAGGAAGACAAGCAACTTTTGAGGCAAACAAATGGGATACAAAAGAATACATAGCACTCGGATCAAATAAAACTCTAGTCTTAGAACAATAGACTGGAATAATACTTGCTACCATTGCATTGGATCTCTGCACATCTTGAGGAGTCAAAGTAAAGACCCTAGCCTATTTATGTCCTGACTGTTGCAAGGTGAACAGCTGAGTATGTCCTCTACCTAGGCCCTGCTGATTCCCAAATTGAATTAATCGCTGTTGAGGGTACATGGGTGTCTGATATCGCTTAGGCACCTATTGCAATGACTGGACAACAAAAGGTGAAAATCCCTGAGCAAAGGACGACTGAAATTCATAGTTCGGACATGCTCTAACAAAGTGTCCAAACTTACTACATCTGAAACACGCTCCTGGCATTAAGTGACAAGGATCCTGATGCACTTACCCATACGTGGCACACGCATTAGCTTCAGACCTAGAACTTCCATGACCGGAGCTCTGTCCACTATTGTTGTAGGCACTACCACCAAATTTGGCAGTCCTACTACTCCTACTATACTGAGCAAAACGGTGCCTACTAGTCCGATGTGCTTTGAACTATCTGCTATGTTGAGGACTTGCTAACTGAGCACTCGTGCTGCCTATCTAAAACACTGGCGGTTGCACCCTCTGAACATGTCTAATAATGTTGCTATCATAAGGATCAGATATGGTGCCATGTCAGATATGTCTCCGCTCTAGATGTCTCGCCTCCTCCATAACACTCTCCAAACTATGACCCTCTGGTCAAATGCCAATATAAGCTGGGTCTAACCTAGTCACATATATCTCAACTGCTCTGGCAACATCCTGCTTGACATCCTCAACATGTCTTATCAGTTTGTAAAACTCTCGAGTATAGTCCTCAATTAATCGATCTCTTATGTCGATATTAAGCAGTTGTTATCTATGGTTCTCTCTCATAGATGAAGGATAGAAGAACCTTATAAACTGCTCCTTAAAACCTAACCAAGTCATCGTGGTCATAAAAGGCTAGATGGACTACATAAACCAGTCCTGAGCTGCCGCTGAGATGGATAACTCCACAATCATGATCCGTTGATAATCATAATACCCTGATATGGTCCTGGATTTAATGGTGTTAATAAAATCCAATGCGTCTCCAGTACCATCAAAATGAACTCGTCCCACTATAGAGTATAACAATGTAGCATCTGCATCTGACATTTCCTGATTCTGTCGTTGAAGTATCTGTTGCACTATGGGCATCGCCTGATTAAGAGCTGCTAAGCATTGATTAATTCCTATCATGCCAGCTGTAAAAGCTGCAGGATCCAATGCTGGAATCTCAGGCTCTACTTGAGGCTGATCTTGCTTCTGTTGCTACTCTAGCTCTGCCTCTACCTCTATCCTTACCTTTAGGTTGAGGGGTAGGAGGAAGAATCTCATCCTAAAATGACTGTTTACCGTCATGTTGCTCTTCATCAGCAATATGGGCATTCCGAGCATGTCTCATTTTGAAAAGACAAGAAAACCCAAATTCAAAACAAAACAAGAACACAGACTCAAATGCAAAATCCTAGGGATAAGAAAATCAACAATTGATAGTTAACAACCTAAGTACCACAGTAACATGAGAAAAGATAGATATCGACAATCAAAAGCATGAAAAACAAGCAAAAGCTTTGATACCAACTTTGTTGTGACTTGAACCTAGGGGGCACATGACCGACATTAGCGAATGAGAAAGTTTAAAACTACCGAAACCCGTAGTAAGCCTAAAAAAATACGGAACATATCACCTTTAAAACTTTACAATACAATAATTAAATCATGATGTATATTATCAAATTGATTTTTCTCAATTTAAATAAACCATACCATTTTTGTGCATAACATAGTAATAATCAATTATACAAAACAATATCTCAGTGCATAAATTTCGAATACATAATATCCAAATTAAAGTTTGCAGTTTTATAATTTCTCTACTGCGGTACACAGATACTATTACAAGCATACAAATTATGTAGACCTACATAAAATAGTTGGTGAGGAAGTTACTCGACGTAGGGAAGTAGGTCTAACATAAGACTCCCAAACTCTTGAAAAAAAATAAGTTGAGGGGAGTCAGACCTCACTGAGTAAACTAATAAAAAAAATGAATATAGTTTGAAAATCTTCTTTAAAATAGGTTTTTATGAAAATATAATATGTTTATAATTTTATTCAAATAATTTGATATACATATAAGAAATTCATTTTTTAAAAGTAGAAATAAATTTTTAAATGTTTTTAAAACATTATAGTATAAAAACTAGGTAGAATCCTAGTCCTCAATTCTAACAGTCATTCGACTCACTTATATCCAAAACTGCCAGATCCTGAGTGCAAACCGTCACCAAGATGTACAGCCGCAGTCACGTCACTTAATCCAATATCACTGACGATGTCTAAGAGCAAAATATCACTAGACCTTCGGCCCTAGTATAAGTCAATCCAATAAAATATCGTGTTACTGGCAGTGTTCGAGAACAAAGCATCATCAAACCTTCAGCTCCAGTAATATAATCAATGTAACCTAATCTTTTACCGGTGCACATGTAGTTCCGATGAAACCAATTAGGTAGTTTTCTCTATCATAGTTTATTTAAAATAAATGAAGATAAATCAAATAAGAAAATTACAATAAATAAAAATAAAATAAACAACTATAAATTAAGTCATGCAATACCATTTGAAGAATATTGTATTGAATCTCATTAAATTAAATTCATCAGAAATTTATGTATTTAATTTGAAAATCCAACATGCAAATCGAATATTAACTTATAAGATGGATGCACTCCTCTGCTACGTCGTGTCCGACCTTAACTGGAGGGGTAGCTAAAAGACAGAAAATAAAAATGACTATCAAAATATAAAAACTCTAACTCTTAGAATTTCTAAGGAAGACTCGACTCGAATATAAAATTTAAAACTTAGGATTGATCCGATGTCACGTTTTATGAGAAATTTATCAAAAATTTGGCAGAGTATCCTTTGTAAAACAGACATTCTTCTACAAAAGTAGAGTCAATCCTGCAAGCAAACCCACTTCTAAACTTCACAGTAGCTCAACCCCTTTCGAACTACACAATTCCCAATTGAGGTTCACAATACGTGATAAAAAAATAAATATAAAATAATAATATATTAAAATCACTAAAAATACATAAAATCAATAATAAAACACAATATAATTTATTTAAACATCAAAACACTAATTATAAATATTTTTCACAATAATTAATAAACTCTCAAATAATTTATATAATTTTATAAAAATTCAATTTTTTCAAAAATTCAACATAAATAGTCAAATTCATATTTAAATATTCAAATAGTTTCAATATATTTTAAAATTAGTTAAAATACCATTTAATTATAAAAATAGTAAATAGTTTATTATTTGAATATAATTTTCAAAAGTTAATATTAATTAGTTAAAAATAGTAATTAATTTATAAAAATTATTTTAATACCCTATAAAATTCTAAAATCATTTAAAACATATTATTTAACTATATTTCAATAAAATTACACAATTAACCTATATATCCAAAAATCACATAATATTATTAATTTCTTAAAAATTATATAAATTCACTAAAAATTATATTATAAATTCTAGAATTACTAACTCAACTTAGTAACATTAAAACTATATTTCATAGCTATATAGATTATATCATGGACTAGCCAAATTCGTACTTACAGCATCACACAACCAATTTCTGATTAGATAGTTTGTCTCCTTTTTATAATCTATATGACTATAAATTATAATATTAATAGAGTTGGTAATTGGATCATTTTCTTAATTAAGTTTCTGATGTACCAGATCCTTCATGGAGGCAAGTATAGAGCATACTCCTTAATTTAGGTCGGTGGAATGATTATAATTCATAATCTGACTATTAGAGAAGAAGAAAGATTTCTTAGAAGGCCATTGTTTATTTAGCTTATTAGAATTTTACAAAAGGGGTTCTGCCTAAAAACTGAGATAGAAGGCTCCTTATATAGAGGA
This sequence comes from Mallotus nudiflorus, assembly GCA_947683625.1. NCBI lineage: Eukaryota > Viridiplantae > Streptophyta > Magnoliopsida > Malpighiales > Euphorbiaceae > Mallotus > Mallotus nudiflorus. The sequence continues at coordinate 119,737 of CANTUR010000013.1, read as the reverse complement.
GCTGAGATACAAGAAGGCCCCAACACAAACAGACCAAAGTGGATAGACATCCGCTGATACAAATAGACAAAAGTGGATAGACATCCACTAATAAATGTAAATACAAAGATTATACAACTTTAAATTACAACCACTTGTGACAAATTGGCTCGTGACTTGGAGATAGATTATTATCTTCAACACTGTCTTCAATATGATAAAAGAGACTATCTTCATCGGGATCCTGTGAGTGTTCTGCTAGTGGCATACGGGGGTCCTCTGAATTATTTGATTTGAAAGAGTTTAACCATATTTGTTCTGCAGATGAGTTGGCTTGATAAGGATGTTCTGCTGATGAGCTAGCTTGATAAGGATTATCAATTTGCATGCGAGATAAGATGGATGTAGTCCTTTGTGTCTTTTCCCAATACTCTGTCTGCCAACATCTGTTTCCCATAATCAGAGGGAAAATTTTCCCATGGGGCATCATTAGATATCTTTGGCCATATCTCTTTTGGAATAATACCTTTTTTGTGGAACATGTGTCTCTGAAACTCTCTCCATGGTGAAGAATCTGTGGTATCTATGGTAATATAGTGTGCCATTGAATGTCTGTAAGTCTCATAGATATTAAAACATGGTACATCAGTAAAAACACCTTTAGCTTTGAAGAAAGTTCTTTTAAGGGTGATGATAGTATGACATTCGAGAGGAGGTGCGACCTGTTGAGTATAAGCCTCATTTGTCAAATAGGATTTTCATCTTGATAAATTCCGGTACCATTTAAGAAATGTTAACAAATGCGGATTCAGACTTCCATTTTTTTCAAGCAGACTGATATACCTTGCGAGCTTTAATGGTTGAAGGTCGAATGAAATCCAGTATAAATGACAAAAATACCAAAACAAGATTAACAATTCAAGAGGCCAATAAAACTGGTTTTCAGGACTTTGGTTTAAGAAGCTGAAAATACAGGTGAAAGGATAAATAGGATGAAAGCCTAATCTGTGAAAGAAATCTAACCTATAATTTCTGATTAGTTTGGATTGGAGTTCAAAAATTTTAGTTCCGGCTTCTTGATTAAGGGTGGTCATGGAAATGTGTGATGGTAAGGACAAAGGAATACCTTTTTCAAGAAAATTGGCATTAATGGTCTGATACATGTATATTATGGGAAGGACTTTTAACTGAAAGGATTTTTCACATGAGACAGGTGGTCTGCTTAAAAGATCTGGTAACAGGTTGTCTTCTCCTTTAATGTGTTATACTTCAAAGGCATACTTACTGAACCATTCTTTCATTCTGAGAAGTTGAGGATGAGGCAGAGTCTTTCCTTTGAATTCAAGCATTTTTGGAAATGATGAACAGTCCATCACAACTTTGAAATGATGACCAATTAGATGGAATTCGAATCTTTTTATGCCATATTTAACTACTAAGACCTCTTTGAAGGTTGAGTGATAATGACATTCTCCATCTGTGAACTTTCCACTAGTATGAGCATAAATTTGTCTTTTTTTGTTATCTTCTTCAAAAAGAATAGCTCCCAAAATTGATCACTTGCATCTGTTTGAAGGATTCTTTTTCCTGTGGAGGGAATCTGGAGATCAGGAAGATTTTTTGTGCAAGTTCTGAGTTGTTTAAGAGCTTTTGTTTGTTTAGAAGACCATAATGGAGGATTGTTTCTTAGAAGAGCTTTGAGAGGGGCTGTCTTCTTTGTCAAGTGAGGAATAAAATCTCTGAGATAATTGACAATGCCAAGAACTTGTTTGATTTGCTTGATAGAAAGATTTTCTTTTGGAAATTTATCCAGTTCTATTGCAACATGAGGACCTGGAAGATATTTTCCTTCTTTAAATCTCATTCCAAGAAAATATATATTTGTTTGGCTAATAAACATCTTGGTGGGTGAAAGCATAACACCATAATGTTTTATAAGATTAGCAAACTGTTGAAGCAGTTTCTCATGGGCTTTTATTTTTGTAAAGAATAGAAGAATATCGTCAATATAAATAAGAGCGCTAGAGAGGATGGACTCAAAGATCTTGATCATGGCCTGTTGGAATATTGATGGGGCTACTTTGAGTCCAAAAGGCAGGACATTCCACTGATAGTGTTTGTTTAGAATGCAAAAGCCTGTTTTGTATCTGTCTTCCTCTTTGTTTCCAAGTTGCTAGAATCCAGCCTTCAAATCAAACTTCGAAAAGATTTTTGCTCTTGCCAAACATGTAAATAATGAAGAAATCTTTGGTAGAGGGAATTTGTCATCCCTAAGGAAGAAATTCAAAGGCTGGTAATCAATCACTAATCTCTTCTTTCCACGGACTTGTTCTGATCTTTTGTTTACATAAAAAGCTTGGCATGCCCATTCTAATTTTGCAAGAACAATTAGACCTTAGGCTTTTAATTGGTTGCATTCTCCAATTGTCAATTTTAGATCAGAAGGAGTCATTCCTGGATGAGTTTCCTTTGTTGGGTTGACATCTTCATTTTGTTTGAAAGGTAAGGAGATGAAAAACCCCTCATTTTTCCACAATGGTGATGTGCATTTCTGAAGAAACTCTGTATGAGACTGAACGTTGCATTTTTTTAACAAAAACTCATGAATCGTTTGAAGGTTTGGTTAACAAACAGGATGGATGGAATATTAGTGTATGGTTGAAAATATTTCTTGAACTTAAGTCCATTGGGAAGAATTCTCAAGTCTTTCATCTTCCAATAGACATTAAAGCCAATGACAATGTCTTTTCCAGGTAAAAAAGATCCAATAACATATGTCCAAGTGTAACAGTTTGGAAAGAATTGAATCTTTATTGGGTGTGTGGTTTTAAGGCCAGTTTCAAGTAATTCTCCATTGGCTGTAGAGAAATATTCAGAATGATATTTTCAACATTCTTTAGGCAAGACTTTTGGGTTGAGAATGTTAGTTTTGGCTCCAATATCAATCAAGGCTATAAGTTTTATAGGTTTGGAATAATTGGTTGGGTAAATTTGAACAAGAAACAAAGGTATTGGATGTTTTTCATGAGTTAGGGCTATCATGTCTTTATTTTCACCACCAATTAGGAACTGGTCATTCTAGGAGTCCGTTTCAGAGTTGGAAATTTCTGAGTCTGTCTCTTGGCCTACAGCAAAAACACATTCTGGTGAAGCTTCTTCTTCTTCTGAAAAGAGAGACTCAAGATCGGCATCATTTAGGTCTACTTTAGTGATTTGCTGAATTTGTTGAATCATTTATTCAGTCTTTTTTGTTTTTGAAGGGCAATTTTTTGCAAAATGACCCTTTTTTCCACAAATGTAGCATCTGTCAATTTTCTTTTTGCCACGAAACTTTTTCTTCTTATAATACTTCCATTTCTTGAACTTAGATCTTTTCCCTTTTTTCTTTAATTTGAAGAAGTGTTTTTTCTTCTCTGGAGGACAAACACAAACATCAGCATCTTTGCATTTGATATGCAAATCAGGCCTTTCACATGAAAGTTTTCTTAAAGGATTCTTCTTACTATCGAGATACAGTTTAATCATCTTTCTTTGATCATATAACTGAATATGAACCTGAATCATAATATGATATAAATGTCCCATTGGCACATCTCCAACTTTGTAATTTGATTGTTGAAGAATTGAAAACATTCGACAGGCAAGGATCTCAAGAATAAAAGCCAAAAAGGCTTGTTTTAAATCAGGATTAGCAGTACCTCCTAACAGATAAAATCTAGTAGACATATTTTAAAAATGTCTTTCTAGATCTTTTCTTTATAATAAGTAGCATTTCATCTGGTAATACTCCTTTCGTGCAACTTTAAGATCATCATCCCATTTTCTTAAGAACTCACAATGTAAGAGTCCTAGAAAATCTTCTGGTGAAGTTGCATCAATCAATTGGGTCCTAACATAAACATTCAGAGAAGCATACCAGTTTGCCAGCTTTCCCACCATTTTTGCAAGAAATGTTTCAATAACAACTCTGATCTCTGCTCTAGGAATAAGCATTTGTCCAACTATCCATGCTCTAAACTCCAGAAATCTATTCCTGTATTGTGAAGGAGGAACATCATCCAAGGTAAAGTAATTTCCAGTGTTTTTTTGGAAATTTATCTGCTGATCTGGATGTGGTGCTCTGGTCTGTCCAGATTCTTCTTCTAGATCATCAACTTCTTCAACATGAGGTCCTCTAGAAGATGTAGCATCATCAGCCATCAATTGGTAGGGTATTTCATAATCTGAATCAGAGTCACTTTCTGAAGATTCAGAAGATGAACTTTCCTTAGAAATAGATCTTATTGAAAAACTGGGCATGGCATTTTCAGCACATTTTTCTAAAAAGGAAGAGATGAGATTCATCATCATTTTAGGGTGTTTTGACTCTTCTGAGGATGAGGTTGGTGAGGCATTTTTGGGTGATGATTCAGAGGGTGTTTTTTTAGGTTTGTCAGTTTGAGAGAAATGAACTGTTTTTCCTTTTTTTGCTGTTTGTTTCATCAGAGGACTGTGTTTGAGAGGGGGTTTTTGATGAGGATTTAAATCCTTGAAAATTTGGAGGAATATTCAAGGGAGCTGTTGGTGCAGGAAATAAAGGTTGAGTGGAAGAGGCTATGTATGGAGAACTAGGAATTGAATAAGGATTGTATAAAAGACCCAAAGGATCTAGAGAGAAAGATTTTGAAGAAGTTTGTGAGGATAAATCTTCTCTCTTCTTTTTAAGATCTCTTTCAAGTTGGTCAACCTAGGCTTTTAAGTTTAAAATTTATGTTTCTTTTATTTGAATGCTATTCAATGTGCCTTTGTTACTGATAATTCGCATGAGTTCCTGGTGCTTCATTTCTATTTACCTTTGTAATTCTATATGAATTGCTTCCATTCGTTTCTTAAAGGCCTGAAACTTTTTCTCTGCCAAATTCATATGCTAAGCAACTCCATCAATCTTTTCTTCAATAAGCTTCAGTTTTTGATTTTGGGCACAAGCATTATGAGTTTGTCAGTTGACTACTGCTTCGGTAGGAGTTGTTTGTCTAGGTCTGCCATCTGCATCAACAATGATTGATTCCAGGATGAAAGGCTGCATGGTAATTTGGTTCTTTGTTTCTTTGGTTAAAGGAGGAAAGTCTGTGGGTTGGAACATACAGATTTGGGGTGAAGGCTTTGATTTTTGAATTTCAGCTGAGTTTTCTTTTTTTACCCATTTCAAAGTCTGTTTTTAACATGGGAGAGGAGTTGACTTAGGTTTCGGCTGGGAAGGAGGTGTTTGAGGTTTGCAAGGTTCAAGAGGAATATTTTGAATAGCTGGTGGTTTGTACCAAACAAGAGGAGAATATGATACAAGATAATAATTTTTTCCTGAAGGTTGTCCCAGAGTGCAGATGCTTGAATCTCTATCTTCATATCTCCTTTTGAATTCCTTTTCACTATATTTTTTTGGAGATTTCTTCTTTTTCTTTTTCTTCTCATCATCAAGGTAGGATTCAGCATAACAGTAATAATAATCACAATAATCAAAATAATAGTGACCATCATGCTTAAAAGCATAAACTGGTCTCCCAGAATTATCAAAAGAGGCTACAGGAATGTTATCTTCTGGATCCCAAGGTTTGATCATGAACTGGGTATTAAAAACTGTAGGAGTCTCTTGTTTTCGCCTAAAGATCATATTAACTGATCCATCAGATCTTTTGATATGCACTGGGTCTGTACCTTGAATTGGCTCTACTGTCTTATGTAACTTCTCATAATTGGTGATCCATTTTTCTGGGAATAATTTTAACAAATCATTCCTAGAGAGTTTTTTAGGAGTGTGGATACACGTGGGAGTATTATAAGAGTCTGCTTTTATGAATAAAACATCATTTTGGACACAGGGTAATGATAGGTTAATAGCATGGTTTGGAGACAGTAGACAATTTGGTAGTGAAGGGTGGCTACTTTGGCTGTGAAAATTTGTTTAGCACCAAGGATTTGGAGTTAGACTTTTAAAGCTGTCAAGGCATGAGGATCAGAAAAGGCAAGATTATATTTGGGAAAAATGTAAAAAATACTGAGCCAGCATTTAAGGATGTCTCCACAGTCCCAATTACAGCATGTTGATACTGCTTATATCTAGAATCCAAAAGAGCGATCCTAGAGAAAACAGGTTGCCCTGCTCTACCATGATAGGAGAGTCCTAACCTTATAGCTCCAAAGTGGATGTGATTGTATCCCTGGTTAAGCCAAGTTCTCAGAAATTCTGGAGGAATTTCTAAGGTCACAAACTGTTCTGTCTGAGAGGCTGGTATATGGTGTTGATCAAAGCTGGAGGCTTAAATATATTCTTTTATAGAAGAAGTAGGTCGATTTACAAAAGCTTTGAAGGATTGTTTCTAGTTTATCTTGGATTTTGAAAAGGCATCATAAGGGTTTAATAGGGGAAACTTTGATTCTTCAATCTTTTAGTCTTCAGGAAGGCAGGTAAACTCATATAAGTAATTGGTCTTTTTCTGGGTGGTTTGGTTGATAGGGGCTGATAGGGTAACAATAACAAACTTAGTTGGCACATACTTATAATCACATATTACGGAAGGAGTAGAAGAGGGAACAAAAGAGCTTTCTAGTTCAGTCATGTTTAAGAATTCCTTCTCCTTTAGTCTTCATATAAATTATAACAATTCCACTTTAAGCAAAATAAGGCTCTGATACTAATTTTCTAGAGCTCCATTAAAGCTATATTTCATAGCTATACAGATTATATCATGGACTAGCCAAAGTCGTACTTACACCATCACACAATCAATTTTCGGCTAGACAGCTTGTCCCCTTTTTATAATCACTATAAATTGGCAATTAGAGAATGCAACCAATTAGAAGCCCAAGGTCTAATTGTTCCCGTAAAATCAGAATGGGCATGCCAAGCTTTTTATGTAAATAAAAGATCAGAACAAGTCCATGGAAAGAAGAGATTAGTGATTGATTACCAACCTTTGAATTTCTTCCTCAGGGATGACAAATTCCCTCTACCAAAGATTTCCTCGTTATTTACATTTTTAGCGGGAGCAAAAATCTTTTCAAAGTTTGATTTGAAGGCTGGATTCTGGCAACTTGGAATCAAAGAGGAAGACAGATACAAAATGAGCTTTTGCATTCCAAACAAACACTATCAGTGGAATGTTTTGCCTTTTGGACTCAAAGTAGCCCCATCACTGTTCCAACGGGCCATGACCAAGATCTTTGAGTCCATCCTCTCCAGCGCTCTTGTTTATATTGATGATATTCTTTTGTTCTATGCAGATATAGAAGCCCATGAGAAACTGCTTCAACAGTTTGCTAATCTTGTAAAACATTATGGTGTTATGCTTTCACCCACCAAGATGTTTATTGGCCAAACAGAAATAGATTTTCTTGAAATAAGATTTAAAGAAGGAAAATATCTTCCAGGTCCTCATGTTGTAACAGAACTGGATAAATTTTCAAAAGAAAATCTTTTTGTCAAGCAACTTAGAAAAGCTCTTGGCATTGTCAATTATCTTAGAGATTTTATTCCTCACTTGACAAAGAAGACAACCCTTCTCAAAGCTCTTCTAAGAAACAATCCTCTATCATGGTCTTCAGAACAAACAGAAGCTCTTAAACAACTCAGAACTTGCATAAAAAATCTTCCTGATCTCCAAATTCCCTCCATAGGAAAAAGAATCCTTTAAACAGATGCAAGTGATCAATTTTGGGGAGCTATTCTTTTAGAAGAAGATGACAATAAAAAAAGACGAATTTGTGCTCATGCTAGTGGAAAGTTCACAGATAGAGAATGCCATTATCACTCAACCTTTAAAGAGGTCTTAGCAATTAAATATGACATAAAAAAATTTGAATTCCATCTGATTGGTCATCATTTCAAAGTTGTGATGGACTGTTCATCATTTTAAAAAATGCTTGAATTAAAGGAAAGACTCTGCCTCATCCTCAACTTCTTAGAATGAAAGAATGGTTCAATAAGTATGACTTTGAAGTATAACACATTAAAGGAGAAGACAACCTATTACTAGATCTTTTAAGTAGACCACCTGTCTCATATGAAAAACCCTTTCAGTTAAAAGTCTTTCCCATGATATACATGTATCATACCATTAATGCCAATTTTCTTGAAAAAGGTATTCCTCTGTCCTTACCATCACACATTTCCATGACCACCCTTAATTAAGAAGCCAGAACTCAAATTTTTGAACTCCAATCCAGACTAATCAGAAATTTTGGTTTAGATTTCTTTCACAGATTAGGTTTTCATCCTATTTATCCTTTCACCTGTATTTTCAGCTTCTTAAACCAAAACCCTGAAAACTAGTTTTATTGGCCTCCTGAATTGTTAATCCTGTTTTGGTATCTCTGTCATTTATACTGGATTTCATTCAACCTTTAACCATTAAAACTCTCAAGATATATCAGTTTGCTTGAAAAAAATGAAAGTTTGAATCCGTATTTGTTAACATTTCTTAAATGGTACCAGAATTTGTCAAGATGGAAATCCTATTTGACGAATGAGGCTTATACTCAATAGGTGACACCTCCTCTCGAATGTCATACTATCATCACCCTTAAAAGAACTTTCTTTAAAGCTAAAGGTGTTTTTACTGATGTACCATGTTTTAATATCTATGGGACTTACAGACATTCAATGACACACTATATTACCATAGATTCTTCACCATGGAGAGAGTTTCAGAGACACATGTTCCAGAAAAATGGTATTATTCCAAAAGAGATATGGCTAAAGATATCTGATGATGCCCCATGGGAAATTTTTTCCTCTGATTATGAGAAATAGATGTTAGCAGACAAAGAGTATTGGGAAAAGACACAAAGGACTACATCCATCCTATCTCGCATGCAAATTGATAATCCTCATCAAGTTAGCTCATTAGCAGAACATCCTTATCAAGCCAGCTCATCAACAGAACATCCTTATCAATCCAGCTCATATGCAGAACAAATATGGCTCTTTGAAATCAAATAATTCAGAGGATCCCCATATGCCACTATCAGGACACTCATAGGATCCTGATGAAGATAGCCTCTTTTATCATATTGAAGACAGTGCTGAAGATAATAATCTATCTCCAAGTCACGAGCTAATTTGTCACAAGTGGTTGTAATTTAAAGTTGTATAATCTTTTTATTTACTTTTATCAGTGGATGTCTATCCACTTTTTTCTGTTTGTGTCAGTGAATGTCTATCCACTTTGGTCTGTTTGTGTTGGGGCTTTCTTGTATCTCAGCTCCTTCTCTATATAAGGAGCCTGCTGTCTTAGTTGTTAGGCAGAACCCCTCTTGTAAAATTCTCATAAGCTAAATAAACAATGGCCTTTTAAGAAATCTTTCTTCTTCTCTAATAGTCAGATTATGAATTATAATCATTCCACCGATCTAAATTAAGGAGTATGCTCTGTACTTGCCTCCATGGAGGATTTGGTACATCAGAAACTTAATTAAGAAAATGATCCAGTTACCAACTCTGTTAAGATTATAATTTATAGTTATATAGATTATAAAAAAGGGATAGACTTTCTGGTCGAAAATTGGTTGTTTGATGCTGTAAGTACGACTTTGGCTAGTCCATGATATAATATGTATAGCTATGAAATATAGTTTTAATGGAGCTCTGAAAAATTGGTATATAGATTATAAAAAGGGGGCAGACTGTCTAGCCGGAAATTGGTTGTGTGATGCTATAAGTACGATTTTGGCTAGTCCATGATATAATCTGTATAGCTAGCATGCAAATTGATAATCCTTATCAAGCTAGCTCATCAGCAGAACATCTTTATCAAGCCATTAAAATATTCAAGAATAACCATTATTCAAATTAAATAAAAAAAATATACAAAAATTATTTTTGAGAAACTTGAGTTATTCTAAACAACATTACTAAATAGAAAAACCTTAGATCAAAGCCAAAAATAAAATATAAAATATAAAACCCTAAATGGACATAAACAAAAACATGACCAAAATTCAAAACTAAGGGAGATTGAGTTTCAATAGAGCTTGGAAATGGACTTATCGTAGCTCAAGGAGTCTAGCAAGCCTAGGGACATAAGCTAGATCTACTTGAGTCGATGTCGGTGAGGTGAGCTTCCTTTGCTGCAGCTGTTGTTCCTATGAGGTTCTTATGGCTCCAAATAGTTCTCAGGCGATAGAAAGGTGAAGGGAAGGAGAGGGATGTTGATGGTGTTGACAAGTGGTGTCTTGGTGGCATTCGGAGAGGCTGGGTGGCTCTTGGTGTTTGCACAAGAACATGAAAGAAAAAGAAAAAAATAGGAAGAAAAGGAAAGAAAAAAGGAGGGGTGGGTAAAGGGTTGACCGGGTTTTTTTTATGCAATTTGACCTATTATATATATATATATATATATATATATATATATGCATAACACACAAGTACACCTAATATAATATAATACTAATAACATACATTAATACTAGAATAACTCTAGTTAAAATAATAACATTAATAACAATAGAAATAAAAATAATAATGCTATTTAAAAATAATAACAATTAAAATAAAAATAATGTACATGGATGCTAATAATAATAATAATAGTGACAATAGTATTATTAATAATTTTAATATCTTTAAATAATAGAACTCCCTAAATAATTTATTTTAAGTAAATAAAGCTTTTAAAATAAAATAAACGAAATATACACAATTAATAATAATATATAAATAAAATTTTAAATTTTTTTTATTAACACTGCATATCCCAAAATATATTTATATTATTTAAAATATCGGATCATTACATGAATATTATGTATTTGAGATTTATGAACTGAGATATTATTTTGTATAACTGATTATTATTATATTATGCATGATGATGGTATGATTTTTTTAAATTGAGAAAAATCAGTTTGATAATATGCATCATGATTTAATTATTGCATTGTAGTGAAATGTTCCACATTTTTCTTTTAAAGCTTGCTACATGTTTCGGTAGCTTGAAGCTTTCCTATTCCCTAGTACCGATCACATACCTTCTGGGTTCGAGTCATAACGAAGTTGGTATTAGAGCTTTGGCTCGTTTTTCATGCTTTTGATTGTCGATGTCTGTCTTTTCTCATATTATTGCGTACTTAGGTTGTTAATTATCACTTGTTGATTTTCTTATCCTTAGGATTCTGCGTTTGTGTTTGTGTTCTTGTTTACTTTGAATTTGGGTTTTCTTGTCTTTTCAGAATGAGATGTGCTCGCAATGCCCCTACTGCTGATGCAGAGCATGATGAAGTGAATAGTCATTTCAGGATGAGATTCTTCCTCCTGCCCCTCGACCTAGACGTAGGGGCAGAGATAGGGTAGCAACAGCTCAGAGGTAGGTACAGCCTTAGGTAGAGCCTGAGATTGCAGCAGTGGATCCTACAGCTTTTGCAACTGGCATGACAAACATTAATCAGGGCTTGGCAACTCTTAATCAAGCGATGCCCATAGTGCAACAAATGTTTCAATGATAGAATTAGGAGATGTCAGATGCAAATGCTGCATGTTATACTTCAGGGTTGGACGAGTTCATTTTGATGGTACTGGAGATGCATTGGATTTTATTAACACCATTGAGTCCAGGACCAGATCAGGGTATTCTGATAATCAGATGATCATAATTGTGGAGTTATCCATCTCAACAGCAGCTTAGGACTAGTTTATGCAATCCATCCAGCCTTTCATGACCATAATGACTTGGGTTTTATGGAGTAGTTTATGAGGTTCTTTTGTCTTTTATCTAGGAGAGAAAACTATAGATGATAACTACTTAATATTGATAGGAGAGATGAATCAATTGAGGACTATACTCGAGAGTTCTACAGATTGATGAGACATGCTGAGGATGTAAGGCAGAATGTTGCCAGAGCAGTTGAGCTATATGTGATTGGATTACACCTAGCTTATATTGGCATTTGACCAGAGGGTCATAGTTTAGAGAGTATTGTGGAGGAGGCGAGACAATTAGAGCGGAGACATCCGACATAGCACCATACCTGATCTTTATGATAATGGCATTGTCAGACCCGTTCAGAGGGTACAACATCGAGTGTTTCTGATAGGCAGCACGAGTGCTCAATCAGCAGGTTCTTCTCAGCAGAGCAAATAGTTTAGAGCACATCAGACTAGTATGCACCATTTTGCTCAGGATCATAGGAGTAGTAGGGCTACTAGATTTGGTGATAGTGCCAGTAGCAGTAGTGGATAAAGCTCCGAACATGGCAATTCTGAGTCTGGAGCTAGTGCGTGTGCCACGTGTGAATGAGTGCATCAGGGTCCTTGTCACTTAATGCCAGGAGCGTGTTTCAGATGTGGTCAGTTTGGACACTTTGCTAGAGCTTGTCCAAACTATGGATTCTAGTCATCTTTTGCTCAGGGATCTTCACCTTCTATTGTCCAGCCTTTGCAGCAAGTGCCTCAGCAGTATCAGGTACCTATGAACCCTCAATAGCGACCGATTTAGTTTGCGAGTCAGCTAGGCCCATGTAGGGTCTTTAATTTGACTCCTCAGGATGCATAGACATCCAATGCAGTGGTAGCATGTATTATTCCAAACTATTGTTCTGAGGCTAGAGTTTTATTTGATTCGAGTGCTATGTATTCTTTTATGTCTCCTTTATTTGCTTCAAAAGTAGCTTGTCTTCTTTCCAAGATGAGGTTTCTTTTGTTTGTTTTGACTTCGCTTAGTGATGAGTTGAAAATGGACATCTTCTTTCCATCTTGTCTTGTATTGGTAGAAGGTAGAGAGTTCTTAGCAGACTTGGTCCTTTTAGATGTGATTGAGTTTGATGTGATTTTGGGAATAAATTGGTTTTATCAATATTATGCTTTTATGGACTGTCGAGCGAAAGAAGTAATTTTCAGAATTTCAGGTAAAGAGGAATTCAGATTCAGAGGTAATGAGAGTCTCATACCTCGTAACCTTATTTCTGATATTACATTTAGGAAGATGCTTAATAGAGGGTGTCAAGACTATTTAGCTGTAGTAAGAGTGTTCAAGCACAAATGAGATCAATAGAAAAGGTACCAGAGGTACGTAAATTCTCAGATATTTTTTCAGAGGAGTTGTCTAGATTACCGCCGAAGAAAGAGATAGAATTCTATATTGATGTTGTGCTTGGTACATATCCTATCTCTATGTCATCTTATAGGATGACACTTGCAGAGTTGAAAGAGTAATTGCAGGAATTATTGGATAAGCACATCTCCTTGGGGTGCACCGGTTCTTTTTGTGAAGAAGAAGGATGGTAGTCTTTGACTCTATATTGACTACAGACAATTGAATAAAGTTATCATTAAGAACAAATATCCACCCCCTAGGATTGATGATTTGCTTGATCAGTTGCAAGGAGCTTAGTATTTCTCCAAGTTTGACTTGAGATCTGGGTATCATCAGCTAAGGATTAGAAGTGAGGATGTACTCAAGTCAGCAATTCATACTGAGTATGACCACTATGAATTCCTAGTGATGTCCTTTGGGTTGACTAATGCCCCAACAACCTTTATGGACTTGATGAACAGGATGTTTAGGCCATTCTTAGATAGATTTGTAATTTTGTTTATTGATGACATTTTGGTCTATTCCAAGAATAAGGTAGAGCATGCGATGCATTTGAGATTGATTGCAGACTTTGAGAGAGCACTAGTTGTATGCCAAGTTTTCAAAATATGAATTTTGATTAGATCAAGTGGCATTCTTAGGCGATGTGGTATCCAAAGATGGCATTCAGGTAGATCCCAGGAAGATAAAGGTGATCACTTTATGACCAAGATCCACAACGATTACAAAAGTGACAAGACTTCTAGGTTTAGCGAGCTATTACAGGATATTTGTGAAGGATTTCTCCAAAATTGCTGCACCTTTGACCAAACTGACCTAGAAGAATATTAAGTTCATGTGGATGGATTTCTCCAAGAATGGCCTAAACACCTTATTCATCAAGTCCATAAAGGCTACTGGGGCATTAGTTAACCTAAAGGACATCATTAGGAATTTATAGTGGCCATACCTAATCCGAAATGCTGACTTGGGTACATCCTCACTTCTAATCCTCAGCTGATGATACCCAGATCTCAAATCGATATTGGAGAAATACCGAGCTCCTTGCAATTGATCATCAATCCTAGGGAGTGGATACTTGTTCTTAATGGTAACTTTATTCAATTGTCTGTAGTCAACACAGAGTTGAAGAATACCATCCTTCTTCATAAAAAGAACCGGAGGACCCCAAGGAGATGTGCAAGGCCGAATAAACCCCTTATCTAATAATTCTTGCAATTGCTCTTTCAGCTCTGTAGGTGTCATCCTAAAAGGTGGCATGGAGATAAGATATGTACCGGGCATAACATCAATACAGAATTCTACCTCTCTATCCGGCGAAAATCCAGGTAACTCTTCTGAAAAAACATCCAGGAATTCACGTACTACCAGTACCCTTTCCACTGATCTCATTTCTGCTTGAACATCTCTAACTACAGCTAGATAGCCTTGACACCCTCTTTTAAGCATTTTCCTAGCTATAATAGTAGAAATAAGGTTACGAGGTATGGAACTCTCATCAACTCTGAATCTAAATTCCTCTTCACCTGGAATTTTGAAAATTACTTCTTCCGCTTGATAGTCCATAAAAGCATAATACTGGGACAAATAATCCATTCCAAGAATCACATCTAGAAGGACTAAGTTTGCCAATAACTCTCCACCTTCAACCAACACAGGACAAAATAGAAAGATGTATGTTTCTAACTCATCACTAAGCGGAGTCGAAACAGACAAAGGAAACCTCATCTTGGAAGGAAGACAAGTAACTTTTAAAGCAAACAAAGGGGACATAAAAGAATACGTAGCACCCAGATGAAATAAAACTCTTGCCTCAGAACAATAGACTGGAATAATACTTGTTACCATTGCATTGGATGTTTGCACATCCTGAGGAGTTATAATAAAGACCCTAGCATGTCCACGTCCTAACTGCTATGAGGTGAATGGTTGAGTAGGTCCTTTGCCACCGGCCTACTGACTCACAAACCGAATCAATCGTTGCTGAGGGTACATAGGTGTCTGATACTGCTGAGGCACCTACTGCAAAGGTTGGACAATAAAAGGTGAAGATCCCTGAGCAAATGATGGCTATAATCCATAGTTCAGACAGGCTCTAGCAAAATGTCCAAACTGACCACATCTGAAATACGCTCCTGACGTTAAGTGACAAGGACCCTAATGCACTTGCCCATACATGGCACACACACTAGCTCCAGACCTAGAACTGTCATGACTGGAGCTCTGTCCACTACTGCTGCATGCACTACCACTAAATCTAATAGCCATATTACTCCTGCAATCCTGAGCAAAATGGTGCATACTAGTCCGATGTGTTCTGAACTATCTGCTCTGCTGAGGACCTGCTGACTGAGCACTCGTGCTGCCTATCTGAAACACTGGCTACTGCACCCTCTGAACAGGTCTAACAATGCCGCTATCATAAGGATAAGGTATGGTACCATGTTGGATATGTCTCCACTCTAGTTGTCTCGCCTCCTCCATAACACTCTCCAAACTAAGGCCCTCTGGTCGAATGCCAATATAAGCTGGGCCTAACATAATCACATATATCTTAACAGCTCTAGCAACATCCTGTCTCACATCCTTAGCATGTCTCATTAATTTGTAGAACTCCCGAGTATAGTTCTCAATTGATTGATCTCTCCTATCGATATTAAGCAGTTGCCATCTATAGTTCTCTCTCATAAATGAAGGATAGAAGAACCTTATAAACTGCTCCTTAAAACCCAACCAAGTCATCGTGGTCATAAAAGACTGGATGGACTGCATAAACCAGTCATGAGCTGCCGCTGAGGTGGATAACTGCACAATCATGATCCGTTGATAATCAGAATACCCTGATCTAGTCCTGGACTCAATGGTGTTAATAAAATCCAGTGCGTCTCCAGTACCATCAAAATGAACTCGTCCCATTCTAGAGTATAACAATGCAGCATTTGCATATAATATTTCCTAATCCTATGTTGAAGCATCTGCTGCACTATGGGCATTGCCTGATTAAGAGCTACTAAGCGTTGATTAATTCTTGTCATGCCAACTGCAGGATCCACTGCTGGAATCTCAAACTCTACCTGAGGCTGATCTTGCTTCTGAGCTGCTATTACTCTAGCTCTACCCCTACCTCTAGGTCGAGGGGTAGGAGGAAGAATCTTATCTTGAAATGACTGTTCACCGTCATCTTACTCTGCATCAGCAGCAGGGGCATTCCGAGCATGCCTTATTATGAAAAGATAAGAAAACCTAAATTCAAAACAAAACAAGAACACAGACTTAAAAGTAGAATCCTAAGGATAAGAAAATCAATAAGTGATAGTTAACAACCTAAGTATCTCAGTAAAATGAGAAAAAACAGACATCGACAGTCAAAAGCATGAAAAATGAGCCAAAGCTCTGATACCAACTTTGTCACGACTCGAACCTAGGGGGCACGTGACCAGTACTAAGGAATGAGAAAGCTTAAAGCTATCGATACTTGCAGTAAGCCTAAAAAAATGCAAAACCTTTCACTTTTAAAACTTTACAATGCAATAATTAAATCATACCGCACATTATCAAACTGATTTTTCTCAATTTAAATAAACCATACCATCATTGTGCATAACATAGTAATAATTAGTTATACAAAGTAATATCTTAGTGCATAAATCTCAAATACATAATATCTAAATTAAAGTTTATAGTTATACAATTTCTCTACTGTGGTACACGGATACTATTACAAGCACACAAACTATGTAGATCTACATAAAATAGCTGGTAAGGAAGCTACTTGGCGTAGGGAAGTAGGTCTAATAGAAGACTCCCAAACTCTTGAAAAAAATAAGTTGAGGACAGACATACCTCACTGAGTAAGCTAATAAAAGAAATGAATATAGTTTGAAAATCTTCTTTAAAATAGGTTTTTATGAAAATATAATATATTTATAATTTTATTCAAATCATTTGATATACATATAAGAAATTCATTTTTCAAAAAGAGGAATAAATTTTTAAATGCTTTTAAAACATTATAATATAAAAACTAGGTAAAACCCTAGTTCTCAATTCTAACAGTCATTCAGATCGCTTATATCCAAGACTGTCGGATCCTGAGTGCAAAGTATCACCAGGATGCACAGTCGCAATCAAGTCATTTAATCCAATATCACTGGCGGTGTCCAAGAGCAAAGCATCACCGGACCTTCGGCCCTAGTAAAATTAATCCAACCAAATATAATATTATTGGTAGTGTTTAAGAGCAAAGTATTACCAGACCTTCGGCTCCAGTAATATAATCAATGTAACTCAATCTTTTATCGGTGCATACATAGTCTTGATAAAACTCATAAGATAATCCGTTCTACCGTAGTTTATTTAAAATAAATGAAGATGAATAAGATAAGAAAAATTACAATAAATAAAACCCTAAATGGACATAAACAAAAACTTAACCAAAACTCAAACTAAGTGAGATTCAGTTCCAATAGAGCTTGGAAATGTACTCATTGTAGCTCAAGGAGTCTGACAAGCCCAGGGACACGAGTTGGATCCACCGGAGTCGACGTGGAGAGGTGAGCTTCCTCTGCTGCAGCTGCTGTTCCCGCAACGTTTTGGTGGCTCTAAACGGTTCTCAAGCGATAGAAAGGTGAAGGAAAAGAGAGGGAAGTCGATGGTGTTGACAGGTGGTGGCTTGGTGGCATCCGGCAAAGCTGGGTGGCTCATGGTGTTTGTGCAAGAACAAGAAAGAAAAAGAAAAAAAAAAGGAAGAAAAGGAAAGAAAAAAGGAGGGTGGGTAAGGGGTTAATCGAGTTTTTTATGTGCTTTGACCTATTATATATATATATATATACACACACACACACACACACACACATATATACTTTAATAACTTAAACTAACATATATATACATATATATATATACCCAACACACACAAGTACACCTAATATAATATAATACTAATAACATATAATAATACTAGAAAAACCCTAGGTAAAATAATAACATTAATAATAATAATAATAATAATAATATTATTATTATTATTAATAACTTTAATATTTTTAAATAATAGAACTCCCCAAATAAATTATTTTACATAAATAATGCTTTTAAAATAAAATAAACGAAATATACACAATTAATAATAATATATAAATAAAATTTAATTTTTTTATTAATATTGCATATCCTAAAATATATTTATATTATTTAAAATATCAGGTCATTACATGGATATTATGTATTTGAGATTTATGCACTAAGATATTATTTTGTATAACTGATTATTATTATATTATGCATGATGATGGTATGGTTTATTTAAATTGAGAAAAATCAGTTTGATAGTATGCATTATGATTTAATCATTGCATTGTAAAGTTTTAAAGGTAAAGTGTTTCGCGTTTTTCTTTTAAGGCTTACTACGGGTTTTGGTAGCTTGAAGCTTTCCCATTCCCCAGTGCTGGTCACGTACCCCCTTGGTTTGGGTCTTAACAAAGTTGGTATCAAAGCTTTGTCTCGTTTTTCATGCTTTTGATTGTCGATGTCTGTCTTTTGTTATGTTACTACGGTACTTAGGTTGTTAACTATCACTTATTGATTTTCTTATCCTTAGGATTTTGCATTTATGTTTGCGTTCTTATTTGTTTTGAATTTGGGTTTTCTTGTCTTTTTAGAATGAGGGGTGCTTGGAATGCCCCTGCTGCTAAGGCAGAGCATGATGATGGTGAACAGTCATTTCAAGATGAGATTCTTCCTCCTGCCCCTCGACCTGGAGGTAGGGGCAGAGGTAGGGTAGTAACAGCTCAGAGGCAGGAACAACCTCAGGTAGAGCTTGAGATTCTAGCAGTGGATCCTGTAGCTAGCATGGCAGGCATTAATCAAGGTTTGGTAGCTCTTAATCAGGTGATGCCCATAGTGCAACAGATGCTTCAGCGATAGAATCAGGAGATGTCAGATGCAGATGTTGCATTGTTATACTCTAGGGTTGGATGAGTTCATTTTAATGGTATTGGAGACACATTGGATTTTATTAACACCATTGAGTTCAGGACCACATCAGGGTATTATGCTTATTAGAGGATTGTGGAGTTATCCGTCTCAACGACAACTTAGGATTTGTTTATGCAGTCCATTCAGGCCTTCATGACCATGATGACTTGGTTAGGTTTTAAGGAGTAGTTTATTAGGTTCTCCTATCCTTCTATGCGAGAGAACTATAGATGACAACTGCTTAATATCGACAGGAGAGATCGATCGATTGAGGACTATACTTGGGAGTTCCACAGATTAATAAGACATGTTGAGGATGTGAGGCAGGATGTTGCCAGAGCAGTTGAGCTATATGTGAGTGGGTTAGACTCAACTTATATTGGCATTCGACCAGAGGGTCATAGTTTGGAAAGTGTTGTGGAGGAGGCGAGACAATTAGAGTGGAGACATATCTGACATGGCACTATAATCTTTATGATAGTGGCATTGTTGGACTTGTTCAGAGGGTGCAGCAACCAGTGTTTCAGATAGGCAGCATGAGTGCTCAGTCAGCAAGTCCTTCTCAGCAAAGCAAACAGTTCATAGCACATCAAACTAGTAGGCATCAATTTGCTTAGGATCATAGTAGTAGTAGGGCTGCTAGATTTGGTGGTAGTGCTAGTAGCAGTAGTGAACAAAGCTCCAGACATGGTAGTTCTGGGTCTGGAGCTAGTGCATGTGCCACGTGTGGGTGAGTGCATCAAGGTCCTTGTCATTTAATGCTAAGAGTGTGTTTCAGATGTGGGCAGTTTGGAAACTTGGCTAGAGCCTATGTGAACTATGGATTCCAGCCGTCATTTGCTAAGGGATCTTCACCTTCTGTTGTCCAGCCTTTGCAGCAAATGCCTTATCAGTATCAGGCACCCATGTGCCCTTAGCAACGATTGATTCAGTTTGCAAGTCAGCAGGGCCGAGGTAGATGACATACTCAACCGTTCACTTCGTAGCAGTCAGGACGTGGATAGGCTAGGGTCTTTACTTTGACTCCTCAGGATGCGCAAACATCCAATGTAGTGGTAGCAAGTATTATTCCAGTTTGTTGTTCTGAGGCTAGAGTTTTATTTGATCTAAGTGCTACATATTCTTTTGTGTCTCCTTTGTTTGCTTTAAAAGTAGCTTGTCTTCCTTCCAAGATAAGGTTTTCTTTGTCTGTTTTGACTTTGCTTAGTGATGAGTTAGAAACGGACATCTTCTTTCCATCTTATCCTGTGTTGGTAGAAGGTAGAGAGTTCTTGGCAGACTTGGTCGTTCTAGATGTTATTGAGTTTAATGTGATTTTGGGAGTGGATTGGTTGTCCCAATGTTATGCTTTTGTGGACTGTCGAATGAAAGAAGTAATTTTTAGAATTCCAGGTAAAGAGGAATTCAGATTTAGAGGTAATGAGAGTCTCATACCTCGTAACCTTATTTCTACTATTACAGCTAGGAAGATGCTTAGTAGAGGGTGTCAAGGCTATCTAGCTGTAGTAAGAGATGTTGAAGCACAAATGGAATCAATAGATAGGGTACCAGTGGTACGTGAATTCTAAGATATTTTTTCAGAGGAGTTACTTAGATTGCTGCCAGATAGAGAGATAGAATTATATATTAATATTATGCCTGATACATATCCTATCTCTATGGCACCTTATTGGATGGCAACTATAGAGCTGAAAGAGCAATTGCAAGAATTATTGGATAAGGGGTTTAGTCGGCCTAGCACATCTCCTTCGGGTGCTTCAGTTCTTTTTGTGAAGAAGGATGGTAGTCTTCAACTCTATATTGAATACAAATAATTGAATAAGGTTACCATCAAGAACAAGTATCCACTCCCTAAGATTGATGATTTGTTTGATCAATTGCAAAGAGCTCGGTATTTCTCTAAGATTGACTTGAGATCTGGGTATCATCAGTTGAGGATTAGAAGTGAGGATGTACCCAAGTCAGCATTTCGGACTAGGTATGACCACTATGAATTCCTAGGGATGTCCTTTGGGTTGACTAATGCCTTAGTAGTCTTTATGGACTTGATGAACAGGGTGTTTAGGCCATTCTTGGACTGATTTATGATTGTGTT
Source organism: Mallotus nudiflorus (assembly GCA_947683625.1). Lineage (NCBI taxonomy): Eukaryota > Viridiplantae > Streptophyta > Magnoliopsida > Malpighiales > Euphorbiaceae > Mallotus > Mallotus nudiflorus. Next base: position 98,629 of record CANTUR010000013.1, on the reverse strand, counting down.
TATTGATGAAATTTTTGTCTATTCTAAGAATAAGGCAGAGCATGCGATGCATTTGAGATTGGTGCTGTAGACTTTGAGAGAGCACCAACTGTATGCCAAGTTTTCAAAATGTGAATTCTGGTTAGACCAAGTGGCATTCTTAGGCAATGTGGTATCTAAAAAATAGCATTCAGGTAGATCCCAGGAAGATAAAGGCGATCATTGAGTGGCCAAATCCCACAATGATTACAAAAGTGAGAAGTTTTCTAGGTTTAGCAGGTTATTACAAAATATTTGTGAAGGATTTCTTCAAGATTGTCGCGCCTTTAACCAGATTGACCTAAAAGAATGTTAAGTTTGTATGGACAGATAGATGTGGGGGGCATTTTTAGTTGCTCAAGAATTTATAAACTTTGGCTCCAGTGCTGACATTGCCATCTGATGCCGATGGATACACGGTGTATTATGATGCTTCCTGACTAGGATTGGGCTGTGTGCTAATGCAAAATAGTAGAGTGGTTGCTTATGCTTTAAGGCAGTTGAAGAAGCATGAGCAGAATTATCCTACTCATGATATGGAGATGGCAACAGTTGTATTTGCATTGAAGATTTAGAGGCATTACCTGTACGGTGTCGCTTGTGAAATATACACTGATCACAAGAGCTTGAAGTATATCTTTGAGCAGAGGGATTTGAACCTAAGGCAGAGAAGATGGATGGAACTTCTGAAGGATTACGATTGTTCGATTCTTTACCATCCAGGCAAGGCGAACGTACTAGCAGATGTGTTGAGTAGAAAATCAGTAGGCAGTCTTGCCCATATCATTACTAAAAGGAAGCCGATTATTCAAGAGATGCATAAGCTGATTGATTAGGGTTTGCACTGGAAAGTGACTAAGAAATGTCTTTTAGCTTAGTTCAGGGTACAATCAGTGTACTTGAATAGAGTTAAAGCAGCTTAAGGAAGGGAACCACTGTTGGGTTTCGTGATTCAAAAATGCAGCGAAAATTAAAACTTTTAACCACAAACCCTAACCCAGATCCAAGTAATTCGATTAATTGATTTAAAACTAGGGTTTTCAAATCTTACTATAAACGCAAAAGAGGCAAGATTTCTAGAAGGCAGAGAGGAGGTTCACTCCGGTGACACCTTACCTTGAGCTTTTGATTTTGATAGTTCATATCAAGACGTCTCTAAAAGAATCCGTCCTCCACAAACGTCCACATGAACAACCCTTGATTAAAACGAAAAACTTTGTATGCTAGCACTTCTCTTGATTTCTCATAAATCAAGAACAAAAACACTCTTTGTTTTAGTTTTTCTAAGAGGAGAAAAATGATTTTTGGTAGCTAGTGATTGAGTTAGTGAAACCCTAGAGAATATAACATATTTATAGACCTTTAATTAGGGTTTCACTTACCAAAATAACTTTTTGGTAATTTCTCAATTATTATTGTTATGATTTTATTTAAAATTAAATTAGAGATAATATTCTATTTATTTAAGATAACCTTTACCTTAAATAAATAAACTATTTATTTATTTCCATAGAACATATTTGGGCTTCGCAAACCCATATCCGTTTTTGGGCTTGTTCTAAGTGTATGACATTGTAGGTTCACATGACATTGGCAGTGAGCCTTACTGTCACGACCCAAAACAGGGGCCATGACCGGCGCTAGGGAACGGGAATTCTTTCGAATCCGGAACCCGTAGCAAGCCTAAAAATAAAATAAAAATGCAATAATAACCATAAAAATATAATATGCAGCGGAAAATAAAATCATAAATATTACAATATCATCCATAACAACTGGATATAATTCAAAACTCATCACATCGCATATATAATCTCATAAATGTATAATCTTTATACAAATCCAGTTTTAACATAATACATCTCTTTAAAACAAATACATAAAATCCAATACTTTAATTTACAACTACTGCTGAAAATCACAACTACTGAAAATCACAACTACTGCAGTGTCTAGATAAAATAAATAAGACTCAAGTATATAATTTACATAAAGAAGCCGGGGCGGAAGAAATCCGGCGTATCGACCTGCTACTGAGGTCTGAGGAAGTTGACTCTCCTGAAAAATAGTCAACGGAGGGGAGTCAGACCTCACTGAGTGAATTACTATAGTATATATACATACACTCTAAGTGATAATGCATACAGTCATTAGTATATGAGTAATATGTATATATACAGGCAAGTTCATACAGATGCAGAAAAATCATTTTATATATTTTGTCTGAAAATCAACTTTTATGAAGGATCACATAGAACCCTAGAATATCGCAACCTCAGAAAAATAGTGTTAAACAACACTCTAGCCATACAGGCTCACTGATTCCAAATATATCCACTTAATCCATATGGACAGTAGACTGGCCCCGAGACACTAAGTCAACCGAGCTCCAACAGTCTGACTGCCAGTGTGATTGGCCCCGAGACACTTGGTCAACCGAGCTCCAGCAATCACACCCACAAACCACATCTCACATATCAATAATCATAATCAAATCAATATCCACAAATAGTTAGTAATAAAGCCTAAATACTATAGGCGTACCGGTACGTACTCGGTCCTAGTGCTGCCCACTAGGTAGCACGTTCTATTGATATCCTTCATTAATAAATAATAAAACATTCATTCACAAATACATGATGCATGAATTTAAATAAATCAACAATATAAACCATATATATACTGGAAATATACCAAACATAAACCAGGTATATTTTGAGTATATATATGTCAAATAAATCCAATCAAATCATGAATTAAACTAAAAATATATTTAAAAACATTTTAAATATATTTTATTAATAAAACATGTATATAATTTATTATATACCAAAAATATACTTGAATATAAATCACATTATTTATGCATATTCAGTCAAAATAAAACATGCATTTTCTAAATCATGCATCCTAAGCATATATATATAATATAGTAACTCACCTAATGCGCTCCACGAGACAGGTCCGACGGGCCTGGTCCACTAACCCTCGGTCTCGGCGCAACTAAACAAGAAATAATTAATCGACATCAGAATAACCCTAACAGAAATCCTAGAATTAAATCTAGAGTATTCAACACAGAATCGGAAATTAGGGTTCGACTGGATATCACGTTTTATGAGAATTCTACCGGAAATCCGGCAGAACCTCCCCTGTAAAACGGACATCTCTCTACTCAAAAGAGTAGAGCCGACCCTGCAAAGAAAATACACTTCAAAAATAAACACCACAATCGATCACAACCCCTCGGTCGGACTCCAGACTACAATCTGTCGACCGGGGTCCACAAACACAGAATATATATATTCAAATATACCAAAAATATCCTTAAATCATAAAAATACATTTCATACGTAGAAATTACATAATAAATCTTGAAAGACTGTAAAAACCGATTAAAATTCATTTTATTAGAAAAATCGTATATTATATATATAATTGAAAATAATTCCCGGAAAATAGTTTTAATTAGTTAAAAATACTAAATAATTTGTAGAAATCATTTTTATACCTTAAATAAATATTAAAACCAATTAAATTACATTTTTAGACAATTTAGGGTAAAATTACCAAAATACCCCTATATATATATATATACCTAAATTACTTCAAAAATTCACCAAAAATCATACAATTATCCAAAATTAATTTTCTCAACATATTTATCAATAATATCAATAATTAAACTCAATTAACCAATTAAATTCAATTTAAAACACAATTAACTTAATTTTACAAAATCACATAAACTTCAATAATTAAAAATAAATACTTAGAAATTCAAAAAAATTCCAAATAAATTTCTATAATTCATTTCAACACCTAATTCAACCATAAACTCCAATTTCATAATTTAAATAATTAATTTCCGAAAATTCGAAAATAATATTAAAATATTCAAAAATACCCAAAAATCCAAACAATCTCCAAAAATTCTACAAAAATTCATACATGAAGATTAAACTACCAGGAACAACATTTGTGAAGGAAGTTTCCATGAATCATCCAAATCGAAGCTCAAAAAAATCGAAAACCAAAAGTGGCCGAAATATTCAACTCAAAACCTAAGCAATTCTAGACCATTTTAGCTCAAAAAAAAGCTAGAATAACACTCACCGGAGCTCAAGGAGAAGATAGAGACCGGCGGTGTCGAAAACGGTGGCCGGAGGAGGGAGAAACGACGGTGGGAAGAAATGGTGGTCCGGCGGCACCCACGGGAAGAAGAAGAAGAAGAAGAAGAAAAAGAAAAAGAAAGAAAAGGAAGGAAAAAGAAAAAGAAAAAGAAAGAAAAAGGAAAAGAAAAAAAAAAGAAAAAAAAATAAAATAAATTAAAATAATTAAATATTAATAAATAATAAATTTTAATAATTTAATAATAAATAAAATAATCAAATAATAATAAATAAATAATAAAATATTAGGGTAATAATAAACCCTAATTAAATAAATATACACACACAAGCTTTATTTATTAATTTAAAAATATGTATGAGTTCATGCAAACCCGTAAATACCTTTAACATAATTAATAATAAATTGTTTACGTGAAAATTTCCCCGAAAATGAAAGTCCCGGGAAAATTTTACGTAAAATACTGAAAATAATAGACAATAATTAAAATAGGTTTAAAATACATATCAACTCATAAAAACATCGTATAATGCATAAAAATTATTGACACTGTATATCCCGGTACAGTGAAAAAAATATTTAAAAAAAAAACACGGGATATTACACTTACATCTCTATTTAGGCCTATAAGTCATAAGTGGCCTTTACCAAGACATTTTGACTACCCAAGTCATATGAAGTCAATAATCCGACATAACCTAATTTATAATAAATATTATAATCCCTTTGTGACATAATATCTTGATTGAATATAAGGCATAGTTTTTGTCACCCTTATATAATTCAATCATATTATTTTTTGACTCTAAGTAGACTGAGAATGATAACTCTTTATCAATTCAATTTAGTATGGCCATGCATTTTTCTCAGTTTATCTTATCAAAGAGCCCATAGATATCTTACTCATATTAAATGAAGGACAAATTCCTTCTCAATCACTCACATTCATCACATAACTCATTTCATATCCAACAACAATCTATCTAATCATTTTGTTAAAGACAATGTTAGATTGTGTTAAAATATATATAAGTTATGTAGAAATCCATGATGATTTCAAGGTCAAAGTACTAAATCAATATTATTATTATGAGAGTTACTTATGACAATTATCTATATAGTATTCTGATAATGGGTAAGTACCTATGAGTTGACTTAATATATCATATTCATGATCAGTAAAAGATAATCATCAATGAACATCATACTAGCCATAACATATTATTTTATGACTAGGGATAATTTAAATAGAACTCATATTTAATCTAAGGGTTTTACTATCAAGTCACATACTTGATGATCTTAGTAAGAATTGACTATTCAAATAATTATCATAAAATAAAATGATAATGAAAAATGCCTATTTATTAAATAAAATGATAAAGTCAAAACATGGTTATGTATGATTGATCTAGTGCATATCACTAACACCCACAGCTATAGAGAATCATGTTTGAGGTGCAACAGGGTCAATCTAGAGAGTTTGTGATGGATAGTGAAGGTGTTATACGCTTGGTCAAGGTTAGACTTCAGTACAACATTCCATCCTCAAATTGATGGTCAGTCAGAAAGGGCCATTCAGACTTTAGAGGATATGCTCAAAATTTGTGTGATGGATTTTGGAGGTCAATGGGATAACCACTTACCACTAATTGAATTTGCATATAACAATAATTATCATGCAAGTATTTAAATGGCTCCATATGAAGCGTTGTATGGTAGGAAGTGCAGACCACCTTTGTGTTGGGAAATTGGTGAGAGACAACTGACATGTCTAGAGTTGGTACAGATTACTTTTGAGAAGGTCCCTATTATTCAACAGAGGTTGAGGATAGCTTTCAGCAGGCAGAAGAGTTATGCTGATCCTAGAAGGAAATATGTTTCCTTTCTAGTTGGAGATATGGTGTTTCTTAAGGTATCTCTAATGAAAGGAGTCATGAGGTTTAATAAGAAGGGTAAGTTGGCTCCTAGATACATTGGACCTTTCGAGATACAGTTAAGAGTTGGAGAAGTGGCCTATATACTGGTGTTACCACCCAAATTATCTCAAATCCACCCAATGTTCCATGTGTCTATGCTGAAAAAATATATTCCTGATCTTTCTCATGTACTTCAACCTCAAGCAATGGAGCTCAGCGAAGATCTAACTTACGAGGAGTATCCAGTGACAATTATGGATCGTAAGCTTCGTCAGCTTCGCTTTAGGGGACTTCCGATGGTAAAGGTACTGTGGAGTAACCACATAGCAGAAGACTGTACGTAGGACACAGAATCTGAGATGCAAGCCACTTATCCGTATCTTTTTCATCAATAAACCTTGTTTTTCCTTGCTTTTCTTTGAATTCGAGAACGAATTCTTATAAGGAAGGAAGATTATAATAACCGATATTTTAAATAATATAAGTATATTTTGGGATGTATAATGTTAACAAAATTTTAAATTTTATTTATATATTATTATTAATTGTGTATATTTTTCATTTATTTTATTTTAAAAGTTTTATTTACGTAAAATAATTTATTCGGGAACTCTAATATTTAAAAATATTAAAGATATTATTATTATTATTATTATTATTATTATTATTATTACTAGTGTATAAATAAATAAATAAATAAATAAATAAATATATATATATATATATATATATATATATATATATATATATATATATATATATATATATATATATATATATATATATATATATATAAGGGGGTCAAAAGTATAAAAAACCTGGTCAACCCCTACTCTCCCTTCCCTTTTTCTTTCTTTTTCTTCTCCCCACGCCATTTTTCTTTCCCCTTTCAACTATCGCTGCTAATCTCGCTTGAAGCTGCCAGAACTCACATGAAGCAGCAGCCACTGAGAAGAAGCTCATCTCGCTTTCGTCGACTCTAGTGGACCCAGCTCGTGTCCCCGGACTTACTGGACTTCTTGAGCTATGGTGAGTCCATTTCTAAGCTCTATTGAAGCTCAATCTCCGTTAGCTTTCAGTTCTATCAAGATTTTTGTTTATATCCATTTAGGTTTTATATTTTTATTTAATATTTTGGTTTTGATCCATGTATTTTCTTTTTAGTAATGTTGTTTAGAATAGCTCAAGCTTCTCAAAAATAATTTTTGTGTATTTTTATTTAATTTGCATAATTAATATTTTTGAATATTTTAATAATATAAATTGAATTTTTGTTAATTAATTATTTCGGGTGAAAATTTGAGTTAGTTAGTGTTAGTAATTTTAGTATTAATAAAATAATTTTAGTGAATTTATATAATTTTTGAGAAATTATTAGTATTATGTGATTTTTGGAATTATAGGTTAATTGTGTAATTTTATTGAAAATATAGTTAAATAATATGTTTTAAATGATTTTAGAATTTTATAGAGTATTAAAATAATTTTTATAAATTATTTACTATTTTTGTGATTAAATGAGTTTTTAACTAATTTTATAATATATTTAAACTAATTGATTATTTAAATGTGAATTTGACTATTTATATTGAATATTTGAAAAATTGGATTTTTATAAAATTATATAAATTATTTGAGATTTCTATTAACTATTGTGAAAAATATTTATATTTAGTGTTTTGAGGTTTAAATAAATTAAATTGTGGCATTTTAATTATTTTTGTGGATTTTTAAGGATTTTAATATATTTTTATTTAATATTTATTTTTATCGCATATTGTGAACCTTGATTGGGAATTGAGTAGTTCGGGGTCCCAACCCGAAGTGTTGAGCTATTGTGAAGTTTATAAATGTATTTTTCTTGCATGATCGACTCTACTGTTAGTAGAGAGATGCCCGTTTTACAGAGGAGACTTTGCGAAATTTTTTATAGATTTCTAGTAAAATGTGACATCGGGTTAATCCTAATTTTTGAATTCTGGGTTTGAGTCAAGTCTTCCTTAGAAATTCTAGAAGTTAGGGTTTCTATTTTCTGATAGTCATTTTATTTTTTGTCTTTTACCCACTCCTCCGGTTGTGTCTACCAATCGAGGTCAGAGACAACGTAGCAAAGGAGCGCATCCATCTTGTAAGTTAATATTCAATTTGCATGTTGGGTTTTCAAATTATATACACAAAATTCTGATGAATTTAAATTTCATGAGGTTCAATTCGGTATTCTTTAAATGATGTTGCATGACTTAATTTATAGTTGGTTTATTTTATTTTTATTTATTGTAATTTTCCTTGTTTTATTTATCTTTATTTATTTTAAACAAACTACAGTAGAATGGGTTATCTGATGGATTTCATTAGAACCGTGTGCACACTGGTAAAATATTGGGTTACATTAATTATAGTACTGGGGCTGAAGGTTTGGTGATGCTTTGTTCTTAGACACCGCTAGTAATATAATATTTGATTATATTTAATAAATCACTGGGGTCGATGGTTTGGTGATGTTTTGCTCTCGGATACCACCAGTGATATTGGATTAAGTGACGTGATTACGGCTGTGCATCCTGGTGATGCCTTGCTCTCGGGATCTGGCAGTCTTAGATATAAGTGAGCTGAATGACTGTTAGAATTGACTAGGGTTATACCTAGTTTTTATAATAATGTTTTAAAAGTATTAAAAAAAAATATTTCCTCCTTTTGAAAAATAAATTTCTTATATGTATATCAAATGATTTGAATAAAATTATAAATATATTATATTTTTATAAAAACCTATTTTAAAGAAGATTTTCAAACCGCATTTTTTTCTTTTATTAGCTTACTCAGTGATGTCCGACTCTCCTCAACTTTTTTTAGGAGTTTGGGAGTCTTTTATTAGACCTACTTCCCTATGCTGAGTAGCTTCCTCACTGGCTATTTTATGTAGGTCTATATAGTTTTTGTTTGTAATAATATTCGTGTACCATAGTAGATAAATTGTATAACTGCATACTTTAATTTGAATATTTTGTATTTGAGATTTATTCACTGAGATATTATTTTGTATAATTGATTATTATTATATTATGCATGATGATGGTATGGTTTATTTAAATTGAGAAAAATAAGTTTAATAATATGCATCATGATTTAATTATTGCATTGTAAAGTTTTAAAGGTGAAATGTTTCGCGTTTTTCTTTTAAGGCTTACTACGGGTTTTGGTAGCTTTAAGCTTTCTATTCCTTAGTGTCGATCAGTGCCCCCTAGGTTCAGGTCGTGACAAAGTTCTTTAGAAATAAATTTCACTTCCCTACTAATCTATCCCAAGATTTAAGATGAAGAAAAATTTTATTTCTAATACACAATCAACTCTTACAAGAGCTATAAACAAAGAGTATTCTATTTGAGAATTTGAGAGATTTAATGAATGTTAAGACCGATAATGATAAGAAGTAAAAAGAAAAAAAGTCTTAACTTCCATTCAGCTGTAGAGGTGTTTATATAGATAAGCACTAAAAAATATAGTTGTTGCAGGTGCAAATAATGTGTCCAACATCTATATTTTGAATCCAATGTTTATAATTTTGAATTATTGAAAGTAACGTTATTAGACTGCTGTATACAGGTTGAAACCATGATTGGCTACTAGAGACATTCGAATTTGCCTACACTTTCTTCATAAACATTGTAGATATTTGACTTATCTTTTTCCATATCATTTTGAATAACCTCAATTGAACTTCTATAGCTCAAGATATTGCTGATATACTAAGAGCTATGCAATCTAAAATGGCAGACTACTGTCAAACAACTATGCACAAGTTGAAGCTGTAATTTTCTATTGGAGACGATCGAATTTGCCTATACTTTATCAATAAAAGTTATAGATATTTGACTTAGATTTCCATGTCATTTTGAATCACCTCAATTGGACTTTTATAGCTCAAGATATTTTTGAAATACTAAGAGTTGTACAATCTAAAATGGCAACTGCATATGTTGATTTTGACTCAATATTTGCATACCTAAATGAACTTGGATTTTGACAGGCAAGCTCAATTTAGAAAGTTTAAGATGTCTACTTCAAATGTAAAGATGATAACTTTCTTTTTATAAAGCTCTAAGGATGTCAAAAGTCTCTTTAAATCTCAGAGGTTGAATCAGGCAAAGATATTCATACTTCATTTTAACTTCCAATAGAGTACTAACTTATACACACTTAAACAAACAAATTAAATGCTGAAAATAAAGTTTGTTAAGATCAAAATTAAGATTGATTATTGCTAAGGTTAACAATCTCCCCCTTTTTGATTTTGACAAACTTATTTTGAGTTTGATAAAAAATAATACAAAGTAAAGTGTGTAATAATATTTATGATAGTAATGATACCAAATAAAATAAAATAATTTTTTTCATTTCTTCCCCTATAAATATGGACATGATAAGAAATATAAATTTATAGATTATTCCTCTTAACAAAAAAATAAAAATAAAAGCAACATAATATATAGTAAGAGGGATAAAAACATGCCATTTTTATAATAAATGTATTAAAAACATAAAATATGATAACATGGTAATTTGAATAAATGTTAGGCAATGTAAGGAAATAATTTCAAAAAGGGGGATAAATGTAAATGTAATTTGAATAAACGTAAGGCAATATATGTATATAGTGCTATTAAAATCATCACAAAAATAGTACATATAACAATAATGTTGGTGCTGGATGAGTTTAGCTATCACATGATTATATAGAGATTAGCTAGCTAATCAATCATGTAGCACTTAAAATATAAAAAAATAAACACAAATTATCCATAACATATATATATTTTTTTTTTGTACAAAGGCAAAAGGAAAAGAGAGATATATAAGGGGAAATGAACCTAAAGGGACCAAAATTCCTAAAGGAACAAAGTAAAGATACACCAAATCTTTGTAAAAATATTCATGTCTTATAAAAAATCAAAACAATTCCCAAGAAGAAATTATATATGAATTATGCATGTATAAACATAATAATGAAATATTATACATATGCATAGTAACAAATAACAAACTCAAATATATTTTCTCCCTTTGTTAAAAACAAAAAGAAAAGAGAGATACAAAGGTAAATGCAAACAAAGATTCACAAAATTTTTATAAAATATATGTTATACATAAACAAAGTAAGCAAAATAAGACATTTTGTCACATATGATATACGAAAAAATTAGTTATACTTACAATGTTAATATGCATGCAAAAATTTAAATAAATTTTCTCCCCCTATATCAAGCAAAAATATAATATGTCATTAACATAAATACAATTTTTAAGGGAGTTTTAAAATTACAAAAAAGTACACATGTTAAAAAAATTTAACTAGATACAAATGTAAACTCAAATTATTTCTCCTCTTTTGACAAAATGTAAAAGGAAATTTAAAAAGATAAATCAAATATAAAATGACGATCATAAAAAATTTTAAGATCAAAATCAAAACATTTATCAATCAAAGTAATCAATAAGCACAACATGATTATACATAAAAATAGTTCAACCATCAATTAAACATAAAATCAAGATAAACTAGAACCATCAATCATGTCAAGTTCATGCTTAATGAAATTCAATCTCTCTTCATTGAGAGGTTTGGTGAAGATATCTACAAGTTGGTTATTTGTATCAACAAATTCAAGTAAGATATTACCAATTTGAATATGATCACACAAGAAATGATGTTTAATGTCTATATGCTTAGTTCTAGAATGTTGAATGGGATTTTTGCTAAGGCTGATAGCACTTGTATTGTCACATTTGATTGGAATGTGATAAATTTTTAGCCTATAGTCTAACAACTGTTGTTTTTGCCATAAAACTTGTGAACAATAAAGACTTGCTGCAATATATTCAACTTTAGCAGTGGTTAAGGCAATCAAAAATTATTTCTTACTAAACTAAGAAACTAAACATTGTCCTAAAAATTAACAAATTTTGGAAATGCTTTTTCTATCTAGTAAACTACCAGTAAAATTTGTATTAGAATAACTAATCAAGTCAAAGGATGAACTCCTATTATACCAAAGTCCTAAATGCATTGTACCATAAAGATATTTAAAAATTCTTTTGATAACATTCAAATGAGACTCTCTAGGACTTGATTGAAATCTAGCACACAAGCAAGTAGCAAACATAATATTAAGTCTACTAGCAATTAAATAAAGAAGGGATCCGATCGTACCTCTAAATTGTTTTTCATCAACCGGTTTTCCCTTCTCATCTTTGTTAAGTTTATTTATGGTGCTTATTGGAGTTTCATTTATCTTAGCTTCATCCATACCAAACTTCTTGAGAACGTCTCTTGCATACTTAGTTTGATTGATCAAAATCCTATTTTTACATTACTTGATTTGTAGTCCAAGAAAGAATTTGAGTTTGCCTATCATACTCATCTTAAATTTTCCTTACATTAAATTAGAGAATTCCACACACAAGCAATGGTTAATAGCACTGAATATAATATCATTAACATATATTTGAACAATTAATAAATTATGCTTAGATTTCTTTATAAAAAGAGTTGTAATAACTTTTCGTTTAGAGAAACTTTTCTCTAATAAGAAGTTGCTCAATCTTTCACAGCAAGCTCTAAGAGCTTATTTCAATCCATATAATGCTTTGAAAAGTTTAAATACATGATTTGGAAAATCAAAGCTTTCAAAACCTGGAGGTTGTTCAACATACATCTATTCTTCAATAAAACCATTTACAAATATACTTTTAACATCCATTTGATAAAGTTTGAAATCCATGAATGATGCAAATGCAAGTAGCATTCTAATAGCTTCTAACCTTGTAATAGGGGCATAGGTTTCATCATAATCAATGCCTTTATCTTGGTTATAACCTTCAGCCACCAGTCTAGCTTTTTTCCTAATTATGACACCTTCTTCATTCATCTTATTTATAAATAACCATTTGGCACCTATAATAGGATGATGCTTCGGTCTAGGAACCAAGGTCCAAACCTTATTTTTCTCAAATTAATTTAACACTTCTTGCATAGCAAGGATCCAAAATTCATCACACAAAGAATCATCAATATTTTTAGGTTCAATTTGAGAAATGAAGGCTAAATTAAGCATAAAATTTAATTGAAATCTAGTAGTTACCCCTTTTATAGTGTCACCTATAATGAGGTCTTAAGGATGAGCTTTCTTGAATTGTCAATCCTTCGAAAGTTCATCCTTTAAAGTAGGTTAAGATTTTTCCTTATTGTCCTCCTTGCTTGGACCTTCAAGTTCTAAAGGTTTACTAGCATTTTCTTCTTGAGTTTCCACAATTTCATTATTACCTACAATATCATCAACACTACAAATATTCTTTCTAAGATCAAGTTAGTTTTATTCATCAAATACAACATGCATTGACTCTTCAACTACTAGAGTTCTCTTATTAAAAACTCTATACGTTTTACTAGAAATAGAATAGCCTAGGAAAATTCCTTCATTGGCTTTGGAATAAAAATTTCCAAGATTATCCTTGATGTTTAATATAAAGCATTTACATCCAAATACTCTTAGATATGAGATTTTGGATTTTCTATTGTTCCATAGCTCATAAGAAGTTTTATTAAAAATTGGCCTTTTGAAAACTTTATTTAAAAAGTAGCAAGACATGTTAACGACTTCCGCCCAAAAGTATATAGGCAAATTATACTCATAAAGCATTATTCTAACCATTTCCGTAAGAGTTTTATTTTTTCTTTCAACTACCCTATCTTTTTTAGGAGTTCTAGGAGAAGAGAATGTATGTGAAAAACCATTTTCATCATAAAAGGTTTTGAAAAATTTATTTTTAAACTTAGTTATATGATCACTTCTAATAAAAGAAATACAAAAACCTTCTTCTTTTTTAACTCTTTTTGCAAAATTTTCAAGAGCTTTAAATGTATCATTCTTATGAGTAAGGAAATATACCTAAGTAAATCTAGAATAATCATCAATCAATACATATGCATAGTGCATACCACCGAGACTAGCAACTCTAGTTGGTCCAAACAAATCCATATGTATAAGTTCAAGTGGCTTAAAAGTGGACACTACATTTTTTAGCTTAACTGAGGACTTGGATTGTTTTCCCTTTTAGCAAGCATTACAAGGTTTATTCTTAGTGAATTCAAGCTTAGGTAAACTAATCATAAGTCCATGTTTACAAAGATCATTCAGTAGCTCAAAATTTGCATATCCTAACATTCTATGCCATGTCCATATGTCATGGGAAATTGACATCAAGAATTTAATATATTTGTTATCAATCTTATTTAAATCAATAACATAAACATCATCAACTCTTTCACCACTAAAAATTACTTTGTCTTCATCAAGACTAGTTCTTAGGATAGAAAGTGACCTTATTTACCATATCATGACTTATACTAAGAAAGTTATGTTTAAGACCATCAATAAACAACACATAGTGTATAGTTAAGGATTGAGGATTACCAACTTCTCCAATGTCAATAATCTTTTCTTTTGCATTGTCCCCAAAAGTAACGTGTCCTCCATTCTTAGCATTAAGCTTGTTGAATTGCTCATTGTCTCCCGTCATGTGCCTTGAGCATCCACTATCAAGATACGATTTACTTTTTTATCTTGTGGACTTCAAGCACACTTACACAAGACAATTTAAGCATTCTTTTGAACCCAAACTTTTCTTGGTCCATGTTGGTTAGTTTCAAGATAGTTTATAGGAAGCAAGTTCATGTGCAATCTTCTATAGAAGCACACATTATTGGTATATCCCTTGATCATGCAATATGAGCATTTAACATTTGCAAACTTATTTCTCCTAGGAGGATATGCATTTCTAATATGTGAAGCATGCCTTTATTGATGTTGTGGTGTGTGTCTCTTAAAGTTCTTTTGAGTTATAGTATGAGACATGTATTGACAATGACAATGTGTATTTTGATAGGTTTATGCAATATATCTAGGTGCATTATATTATGTAACATGCTTATGAGTATTGTGTTTAATGTATATGTAAGCATGTTTAGGTTGTGTTTTCCTAGCATAATGCTTATATCTTTGTGTCATATAAGGTTGAGTTGTTTGAGATTTTCCTTCAGTGTTTGACATATGAGATTTTTTAGGTTTGAAAGTTTGAGTCTCATTTTGTTTTGAGGTAGAAGGAGCAGAATTATTTGAGGCTTTAACAAAATTAATAAGTGATGATGATGAGGAATCTATTCCATTGGTATATTAAATTCCATGTACATCTCCATGGAATTTTTGAGAGTCAAGAATATTATTCAAAGATTCTTTTCCCTTCATAAGTTTCTCAATGGAATTTTTCAAATTTAAGTCTTCCTTAGAAAGATTTTGATTTTCATTATTTGCTTTCTTATATTGATCTTCCAAGGAATTTAAAGTTTTCAAATTATTAAACAATTTATCATTTGATTTAACAAGATTAGAAAATTCATTTTTATATTTTTCAAATTCCTTGGTTAGGTTAGATAACTCATGCTTATAATGTTTTTTTTAGATAATAATTTTTTGCATTTAAGCAAGAGTTTTCTTACCATAGAGCTTTCAATATCATCATCATCATTATATTCATCATTACAATAATCATCATCACAGGAAAAATTAGATATAGATGGTACCTCTTTTTCGCTTTTAAGAGCCATGAAACAAAGGTTGGTTATTTCTTATTGTTCCTCTTCTGTTTCTGATTTGGAGGAGTCATCCCAAGTTGCTTTATAAGCCCTCATTTCACTTTGGATGTGACCTAGTTTCTTGCATTTATAGCAAGTAACGTCTTTGGTTTTATTTTTATCTTCTCCTTCATATTTCTTGTTGAAGTCTCTTATTCTTGATGAATGTTTCTTTTTCAAGAACTTTTTGAAGTTTCTAGTGAGCATGGAAATTTCATCATCTTCATTACTAGAACCTTCAACATTTTCTTCTTTACTATCATTTTATGAAGGTTTTAAGGCAATGCTCTTCTTCTTCTCTTCCTTTTCTTCTTGCTCTTCACCTCTTTGCATAATTGTTAACTCATGTGTTAAGAGCTTTTCGATAAGCACATCAGTAGAGAGAGTTAAGAGATCTTGAGCTTCCTCAATTGAAGTAACTTGAGATTCTCAATCCTTCTTAGGTAGGATTCTTAGAATTTTTTTAATTACTTATTTCTTGGAGAAATTCTTTCCAAGTTTCTTGAGGGTTATGATAAGAGCGTTGAGTCTATTTGTCATCTCCGTGATTGACTAATGAGGCTTCATCTTGAAAAGTTTGTATTCATACATGTGAAATTGAACTTTCTTGCTTCTAACTTGCACGTTGCCTTCATAATGAATTTTCAAGATCTCCCACATTTCCTTAGTTGACATGAAATATTAAAGCTTGTCTCCTTCTTCCCTTATCATAGAAGAGACTAGAGTGATCATCGCCTTTTTATTTTTATGATATTCTTCCTTTTGCTCGTTGTTTTATTGAAACTTGCAAAGTAGTTACTAATACCACCTATATATATTCCTATTTAAGTAAAGGGTTTTTATTTTCTGAATAGGGTTACTCAGATAGGGAAGGTAGCAGAATTTATTCATGGAAAGGACTCTACCCTGAAGAGGATTCCCAAGCAAAGAAGGAATACTCTCCTACTAGGATTAAGATTCTTATCTCATAAGGAATCCTACTCCTTTTAGGTTTAAGCATCACTATAAATAGGACCCCATGCCTCTCATTCTAGGCATCTCATTCTTTCATATTCTAATTGTTCCTTGTTCTCTATACAAAACTCTCTTTCTGTTCTCTGACTTAGGCATCAGAGTGTTTGTGGGGACCCTCCCCACCTCTCACCTTGCCCTCTATTCATTGATTGTAGGGTCTTAAGCTCAAGAGTTTCGAAAATAAGTTATCAAGTAGCACCGTCTATGGGAACTCTTGGGAAAAGCCATTCATATACTTGCTAAGCTAAAGACGTCCACACTATGACTTCCAGCCCACCACCAACTTCGACTCCTGAAACTAATATCAATCCTTCTGCACCTATTCCATCGACTAATCTCTTAACCCCTCTCCCAACAATACTGCTTCTAGCCACTTTTCAGTATGCCAAAACTTCATCCAGGCATACATATTCACTTCCTAACAACACCCAGAGATGCCCGGCTTCAGGCATAAACTTTCCATGTTATGCTTTTTTACAACACCACAATCGTTTAATACCCTCCATACCTTTTCCGAGTTTAACAAACACACCAGCAATTACCACACCAAACTTGAACACTGTAAACCAAGCATTCAACCTCAACCAAACCTACAAGGAAGTTATGATACAAAATATCCAAGCGCAGATAACCTTAATGCAGCAACAATTAAATGCTTTAATACAAAGTGGGAACTCTAAAATAGCTCAAATTGATAATAACATGACACCCCAACAGGCACCAGAGACAAGCAAGGGAAAGGGTAAAGCACCAGAAGGGAAAATTTCAATAATTCTAGCCCTTAATGACTCAAAGTTAGCTCAGAAAGTTGAAGAGGTTATACACAAAGCCCGTACAAAACCATGAAAGGAGGATGAATGCGTTATGGATAACATAACTCCATTCATAAGAAGGATAATCCAGACAGAGATCCCTACTAAATTCAGAATCCCACCACTTGATCAATACAACGGGACATAAGATCCCATCAACCACATATTAGCGTTTAGAATAAGGATGTTGCTCCAGAATATGAATGATGGAATCATGTGTAGAGTCTTCCCAAGAACACTCATAAAGAATGCCCAAAAGTGGTTTCATTAACTCCTAGAGAATTCTATCACTTCTTTTGAGGATCTGGTAGAGCAGTTTCATACTAGGTTTGTCACCAATATTCCCCCAGCCAAAAACATCAATGATCTTTGGATGTGCTGGCAAGAAGTCGATGAGTCTTTATGAAGTTATCTTGATCAGTTCAACAAAATAACTATGTAGATCGAAAGCCTTGAAAAATGACACTAGACTTGGAAAGCTTAAAGACAAGATAATGACCAAGGAACCGGGCACCTTTGCGGAAGCAATGGTGATGGAAGTCAGAATGATAAAGATGGATGAAGATAAAAGGATGCGAAGGGAGGAGGAAAAGCCACCAGCCAAAGATGAAAGACCAAGACCCAGATGAGCAAGCTTCCCAAAAATAAACTTTAAAAACTCGATAGAGAGATTTGACATGGAAGTAGACATATACACACCTTTGAACACCTCTCGATCCAGAATTCTCATGCGGTTCAGGCAGAATGGTGTCAGAATTACCCCAGCCAAAGATCCATACAAGATAGGGGACAATACTGCTAGTATCATCGAGAATACGAGCATGACACTGAAGCTTGCTAAGAGCTAAAGCACGCCATAGAAAGACTGGTGTAGAATGGTAAACTCAATAATTTCACGGATGCGTCTAGAAGGAATAAAAACCCAAAAGCCCAAGTGCATGACAGGCCATAAACAAAAAAAGCTCGAAAGGAACCAGTTGGTATTATTAACATGATCATTGGTGGAGAAAATACTGAAAAGAAATTGAAACGAAGTAGGGGAGAAAAGCCAGTCTTCAAGAAAAGAGAGATCATATTCAATTTGGAAGATGGTTTACATGTTCATTATCCCCATTGTGACGCCCTGGTGATAAATACATACATAAACAATTACTTGGTAAAGAGGTTATTGGTTAACAATGGAAGTGCTATTAACACGTTATCTTGGAATGCTTACACAGCGATAGGAGGCTCTGTCATTGATTTGAAGACCATCCAAAACCCCATAACAAGCTTCTGTGGAGGAAATATACAGCCAATGGGAGTCGTGGAGTTAAATCTAGAATTTGGGAATAGAGACAATGAAGAAACAAAAGTTATCATAATAGTATTCAACGTGGTGGATCTCTCACTAGTATATAATGGAATCATAGGACGGCCGGTGCTCTATGAAGCAGATGCAGTCACCAATATCCGATAGTTAACTATGAAAATTTTAGTTGAGAGCGAAACTCTTACCATCCGGGGAGATTAGCATATAGCTAAATAGTGTTACCAAATGGCCATGAAGCCTCAGGCAGAAGCCTTCCCCCTATAAATATACGAAATAGAGAAACAAGGCACTGGTCTATAACCTGTTGATGACACGGAAGCTCTATAAATTATTGATGAGAAAGTGGTGAAGATCGATAACGAACTTGATCATGACATCAAGGAAGGAATAAGGGAAGTCCTCACTAGACACATTGAAGACTTCACTTCGCAGGCATCTGAAATCATCGAGGTGGATCCATAGGTTGCTTGTCATAGTTTGAACATCAGATTCAAAGCAAAGCTAGTGGTCTAAAAAAAAGAACCTTTACCTATGAGAGATAGAGGATAATTGCTGAGGAAACGAAGAAATTGTTGGAAGCCGGATTCATCAAGGAAGTTACTCATCCAGAATGGGTAGCTAATGTGGTACTTGTCAAAAAAGCGAATGGGAAGTATAGGATGTGTGTGGACTATACTAACCTTAATCGGGCATGTCCCAAGGATAGCTACCCATTGCCCATAATGGACCAACTCGTAGACTCCATTACTGGCCACAGATTATATAGTTTTGTTGACGCGGCACAAGGATATCACCAGATACTGATGAAGGAAGAAGATTAGGAGAAAATGTCCTTCATCACCTATAAAGGCCTGTACTGCTACAAGGTGATGCCCTTCGGACTAAAGAACACTGGAGCAACATATCAAAGAATAATGAACCAGGTTCTCCAAAACCATATTGGTATAAACATGGAAGTATATGTAAACGACATCATCATCAAGAGTAAGCATGCAGAACAACACCCAATAGACCTGGATCAAGTTTTTCGATTATTGAGCAAGTATAGGATCAAGCTTAATCCAGAAAAATGTATCTTCAGAGTAAAAGCTAGCAAATTCCTGGGATTCATGATATCCCACAGAGGTATTGAGGCCAACCTAGAGAAAATGGAAGCAATACTCAATATGAAAGCCCCAAAAAATATCCATGAAGTACAAAAGCTAAATGGTAGAATCACGGCATTGGGGCATTTCATTTCATGCTCAGCCAGATGGTGTTTACCATTATTCCAAGCTTTAAAAAATTCTTAAAAATTTGTTTGGTTTGCAGATTGCCAGGCGGCCTTTAAAGACATCAAGAAATTCTTGTCCTCACCATCTCTACTTAGTAGGCCTGTTCCAAATGAAATATTGTATTTATATCTCTCTGTAGGTCAAGAATGCATCACTTCAGTACTGGTAAGAGAATAAGGAAGCCAATAAAACCCGATATATTACATCAGCAAAAGGCTATGAGGATTCGAAGTCTAGTATCCAATAGTGGATAAGCTGGCTATGGCTGTGGTTCATACGTCCCGAAAGCTTTGACACTACTTCTAAGCCCATCCAATGTTGTCTGATCCCATTTCCCCATGTGAAAAATCCTATAAAGATTGGAGACCTTGGGCAGACTGGTTCAATGGTCGGTGTTACTTGGAGAATTTAACATTGATTATGAGCCCTGCCAACAAGTGAAAGCCCAAGCATTAGTAGATTTCATTCAAAAAATGGCACCGGAATACCTCACCATGACCAAAGTATTGAAACGAAAACTTTATGTTGATGGAGCATCCTCCACTCAAGGATCCAACGCCGTAGTGATTCTTAGAGGACCGCATAAAGTTCAAATCCGGTATACATTTTGAATAAAGTACAATGCAACCAAAAATGCCATAGAATATGAGGCACTCATCACAAGCTTAAAATTAGCTGCCAAAGTCAGAGCCAAACACCTTATAATACACTCAAACTCCTAATTGGAAGTAAATCAGGTTAATGGCATGTTCTAGATCAAGGACACAAGCATTGCTAAGTATGTGGGCAAAGTTAGGCAACTCTTAAAATAGATTGAATAAGAAGGGGGCCAGTGGGAGATCGTTCAGATTCCTAAGCAAGAGAACTCTAAGGCCGACCTCTTAACCAAATCGGCAATTGAAGACAATTAAGCATTTAAGGATATGGAATTCACTGAGGCATTGACAAAACCCAGTATGGAAGATCTTGAAATTTTAGAGATATGGGAAGTCTCGGGATAGATGCGTCTGATAATCCAATACCTAGAATACGGGACTCTCCCTAAAGATAGCCCACTATTCTATCCACCAAGGGGAGCTTTATAGAAAATCCCTTTCACACCCATGGTCTAAGTGCGACTCTCTAAAGGGAGGAATTACATACTCAGGGAAATCTATGAAGGAATTTGTGGAGTGTATGAATCCCACTATGCACTAACCCGGAAAACACTACTCTAAGGATACTATTGGCCCACGTCTAATGATGCCCAGAAGCTAACTCAAGTGTGTCACAAGTGCCAGCAATTCGCTCGACTCAATCATAGGCCTTCCCACCCTCTGCATCTAATCGGCAGCCCATAGCCTTTCGCCATATGAGGGGCGGACATCCTGGGTCACTTCCCAACTTCCACTTCACAAAAAAAGTTCCTGATCGTGGCTATAGACCATTTCACTAAATGGGTAGAAGTGGAGGTAGTTCTAATCATCACAGAAGCTCGGATACAATATTTCTTCTGGAGAGAGATCATCTGCAGATTCAACATCATTCACACTTTGATTACAGACAATGGCAAACAGTTTAACAATAAAAAGTTTAGAGGTTTCTATTCAGACCTCAAAATAAAGCTTTGTTTCACCTCAATAGCCCACCCGCAAATAAATAGGAAAACAGAAGTCACTAATAGAATTATTATTCAGGGATTAAAGAAGAGACTTAACAAGAAAAAGGGAAATTGGGTCAAAGAGCTTAACAATGTAATATGGGCCTATAGAACCACCCCTAGATCATCCACCGAGGAGACACCATTCAGACTGACCTATGGCATGGATGTGGTAATACCGGTGGAGATTGGTTCATCAAGTTACAAGGTCAGTCATAGTCTCGATCACAACATCAAGAACATTGATGCCTGGATATGTTTGGACCTATTAGAAGAAAGGCGAGCGCGGACAACAGTTACGAGTGAAGTGCATCAGTAGAAGGTGGTATGGTACCATCTCCAGCATAGTCGCCCAAGATAATTCAAAATAGGAGACTAGGTACTCAGAAGGGCAGATATTGGCAAAGGCAACTCAGGAACTGGCAAGCTGAGTCTAAATTGGGAAGGCCCATATCAAAATCTCAGAACACACAACCAAAGGAGCATACAAACTAAGAAACAGTGATGGCAAAAAGTTTTCACATTTTTGAACGTAGATTGCCTCAAAAAATACTATCGATAAAACTAGATTGTACTCAAAATGGTATTCAATAAAATCTCTTTTCATTGAAACCAATAAGTCTCTTACAAAAATATTGATTACAAAAAAAAAAGAGAAGGGATTCTATTATACTAATTGTATGTCGGGGTTATTGGGCTCAGAGGTAAGGAAGGAAACCGCATCAGCGGCACTAGAAACCTCAATAGGCTCCGCCGCAGACCCTTCAACAGATTCATGAGCATTCTTTGAATATGAGGCAATTGCCTTTTGACGAGCATCTTTCTCAGTAGCAATCTTCACAAGGTCTGCCAGCGTTATTCTATCCAACTCCGCCAAGTCTAACTTAGGATGCTGAGAAAGCAGGATCCTCTTACATTCCGACCGGTAGGCTTTGAGAAATCCCCCTACCATGTTCTGGTAAGATCTTTTGCCATATTCTCGGGACTTCTCGACCTCAGAAAACCTCTTTTCCAGACTTACAATCTAAGAATCCTGATCTTTAATCCTCCTAGTCAATTGACCTTGGCTGTTCTCCAAATAGGCAATTTTCTTCTGGCTCGCCTTAGCCTCGGATTTTGCCTTTGCATATTTTATCTGGCAGAGCTCTAATGCCACCTTTGTGCTATCCAGCTTCTTTTTAAAATCAATAGCAATGGTTCTGACCTCCATCTCTTTCAGGCTGTACTGGCTTTTCAAGTAAAAGTATTAGTCCTTCACCGGTAGCAAGGCCTGGGTCATCTGTGAAAAGGGAAAAATCATATTAAGTTCAAGACAAATGTGAAAGTAACAGAGACACAACATTCACTTACTTCTAGTGAGTGACCAATCATCGAATCAAATAGCCCCTTCAGACCTTCTTTCGACCAGCGTTGCATATCCGTCAGAAGCCTCAGCGATTCTGTATATTAATCTCTAACTTGGTTGTTTAAGACGCTCGAAGGCTTCATCTTAAACAAGATCCATCCCCTCATACCTGGACACTTGGCTCGGAGTCTTGATCGATCAGCTGTCTTTTTCACCGACCTCCTTTGTTAGCACGGGATGATTCACCCATTGCTTTTTCTTTATAGTCAATGGAAGTTTTCTTAGGGGTTGTAATGGCTTCAGGTTCTGGAGAAGGGGAGGCCCAGACTACTTCAAGGGCGGCTAGCTCGTCAGCTAGAAAGGAGATCCCATCCGTAAAAGTAAAAAAGTCAGCCACCTGCAATCGAAAGGATACCTTTAAATAACCCACACACACCAGTGGAGTAAACATGGTCTGGACAGACTCTCCACAGGTATCTCCTGGATACATCTTCAATCAATCGAGCTTCAGCCTGGCCATTGAGATGCAATTGTAAAACCATCTCCATATCATGATTGGGCAGTCTTGGAGGCCGTTTTACCCTATAGCACTCATTAAAACACATTCGTCGGACATTTTGGAAGTTTGTTGGGTGCTCAATAATGAAAAAATTATTCCTCCACTGCTTATGAAGGTCTGGAAGTTTTACAAATAGGGTATGATTAGGAACAGTCGATAGGGAGAACATCAGTTCTCCCTTCTTCCTAGTCAGACTATACAGATATCGAAAAACTTCTAAATCAGGTTCCTTACCTTTTTTGTGCATCAACTGGATGAACTCAGTCAGAATCCTATAGCTATTCGGATGGAGTTGACCAAGTGCTATGTTATACCTATTCATGAATCTTTTAACAAAGGGATCTAACGAAAACTTTAAACCCCCCCTCTAGTTGGTTAAAATATACTAGTAATCTACTAAGCCCTAATATAGGAGTGTGAGCCCTAAACTTTTGATCTACAAAATGGAGGGTATAATCAGCGGGAGTGCAGAATCGCCTCGGTACCACCCTAGCAGTTCATCATCTATTTTTGACACAAATATGTCAGAACTAATATGTTCCCTCAGTGCCATAATGTTTTCTATGAAAAGGAAAAAGTGAACGAAAGACAGAAAATAGGAAAAAGAAGGAGAAAGACAAAGATCACCTAGTTACAAAGTGCAAAGATCACGGCAGACAAAAATGAAGCAGCAATAGTAATGCAAATGTGACAATGGCGAAACAAAAAGGCAAAATGCATCAGTTGAAAAACACAAGCATATTTATAGAGTTACAGAAGGATCTGGAAACACGCCACTAATTGCCCTCATCATTATTTTGCTTCTCCCCACATCATTAAGGGTAATTTGGGAAAAGTAAAACCCACTAATCGAGTGGTCATTATGACGGCAGCAAAAATGTCTCATCTTCTGACACATGAAAAGACGCATCGCTCATGCAATTCAAATTTCAAATTCCTAGGAATCAAAGCAGCATAACCATGCCTTGGCCTACACGCATCTTTACCAACTCTTTTTCTATTTACTCGAAACAAGCATCCGAGCTATGCTTTCGGCACACTCCGACTAACTGGCACTCAAGTCATGCTTTTAATGCATGCCTCACATTCATGCACCGAGCATCTAAGCCTCGAGCATCTAAGTCCAGTGACTGAAGCTGGCACCCTCAGGTCGCTTCTATACTACTGTGGTTTTGAGCATGTAAGCCTCGTGTCCTTGCACCGAGCATCTAAGTCCAATGACTGAAGTTGGCACCCTCAAGTCACTTCTATAGTATTGAGGATCTAAGCATGTAAGCTTTTCATCCTTGCACCGAGCATCTAAGCCTCGAGCATCTAAGTCCAGTGATTAAAGCTGACACCCTCAGGTTGCTTTTATAGTACTGAGCTTCTGAGCATGTCAGCCTTGCATCCTAGCATCGAGCATCAAAACTCTAATGACGGTAGGTTTTGACACGTCATTTTTACACGAACGGGTTAATCTATTACATTCGATCTCGTAGATTTAGCGTGCTCTAAGGTCTAGATGATACCTCAATAACATGATGGTTTCAACACTCGATACCGAGCTTTACTTTCTTCCTATGACTAAGGCTGGCCACCTCAGCTCACCCTTCTATATCACTGCGTAGTACTTAACTACTTCCTCTCTATATGGAAGCATAAGTGTTCTATTCTACTTGGATACAATGGACATAAATATCCGAATATACCCATAGGAGGGGACTCTTAATACCGCCTATATATATTCCTATTTAATTAAAAGGTTTTTATTTTTTGAATAGGGTTACTCGGACATGGAAGGTAGTAGAATCCGTTCATGGAAATGACTCTACCCCAAAGAGGATTCCCAAACAAAGAAGGAATACTCTCCTACTAGGATTAGGAATCCTATCTCACAAGGAATCCTACTCATTTAAGGTTTAAGCATCACTATAAATAGGACCTCATACCTCTCATTCTAAGCATCTCATTCTTCCATATTATAATTATTCCTTGCTCTCTATACAAAGCTCTCTTTCTTTTCTCTGATTTAGGTATTGGAGTGTTTGTGGAGACCCTCCCTACCTCTCACCTTGCCCTCTATTCATTGATTGTAGGGTCTTAAGCTCAAGAGTTTCGAAAATAAGTTATCAGTTACCATACTATTAATGGTAGTCGTAGGTGGTTCCCAACCTTTTAGGACAACATCCCAAAGTTTGATGGAATCACAATCAAGGTATAACTCCATTTTGAACTTTCAATGAGGATAGTCACTACCATTGAAGAATGGTCTAAATGAAGAAATATTTTGTAATTCACTCCCCATGATCTTGTATTCCAACAATGAAGTTCCTAGAATTCAAGCTCTGATACCAATTGAAAAAACCCTAGAGGGGGGTGAATAGGGCTATTCAATAAAAATCAGAATTAAAACTAATTCTTTGTAAGAATTGAAAGAATGTTGAGAAGGAAGAATGAAGAATACAATGATTTAAGGAGTTTAGATTTAACAACAATCCAATGTCTCCACCTAACTTATCCCCAAGTTAGGATTTTCAATCACTCACAATCTTATTCACAAGATTGAGATTACACAAGAGTTTTATGGCTCACTCTTACAACCTTACAACATGAGTTTTCAAGGCTCACTTAAAAAACTAAATCCCAAGTGTTTCAATAGACAACACTTAAACCAATTCCTTTAGAAATAAATCTCACGTCCCTACTAATCTATCCCAAGATTTAAGATGAAGAGATTCTAACACACAACTAACTCTCACAAGAGTTATAAACAAAGAGAGTTATAAATAAAGAGTGAATATTTGAAAATTTGAGAGCTTTAATGAATGTTAAGATAGAGAATGATAATAAGCAAAAAAAAAAAAATCTTAACTTCCGTTAAGCTCTAGAGGTGTTTATATAGAAAAACTAAATAATTTAGCTGTTGGAGGTGCAAATAATATGTCCAACGTCTATATTTTGAATCTAAAGTTTATAATTTTGAATTATTGAAAGTAATGATGTTAAATTGCTATGCACGGGTTGAAACTATGATTGGCTACTACAGACATTTGAATTTGACTATACTTTGTTCATAAAAGTTGTAGATATTGGACTTAGATTTCAATATCATTTTGAATCACCTCAATTGGACCTCTGTAGCTGAAGATATTTTTGGAATACTAAGAGTTGTGCAATCTAAAATGGCAGACTATTGTCAAACAGTTGTGCATGAGTTGAAACCATGATTTTTTATTGTAGACTTTCGAATTTGTACTTTCTTCATAAAAGTTGTAGATATTGGACTTAGGTTTCCATATCATTTTGAATCACCTTAATTGGACTTATGTAACTTAAGATATTTTTGAAATACTAAGAGCTGTGCAATCTAAAATGGCAGCTGCATATGTTGACTTTGACTCAATATTTGTATAACCAAGTGAACTTAGATTTTGACAAGTAAGCTCAATTAAGAAAACTCAAGATGTCTACTTCAAATGTGAAGAAGGTAACTTTCTCATTATAATGCTTTAATGATGTAAAAAACTTTCTTGAATCTTAAAGGTCGAATCAGCCCAAGATATTCATACTTTATTTTAACTTCCAATAGAGTTCTAACTTATATACACTTAAACAAACAAATTAAATGCTCAAAATTAAGTTTGTTAAGATAAAAATTAAGATTGATTATTGCTAAGGTCAACAAAAATAGTACCTTAAAAAGTTTTGAAGAGAAAAAAATATTGAGAAAAAAAAAATAAAGAGAAAAAAATGATGATGGTACCTTAAAAATAAAAAAAAATGTTGAGTACAAAAATAAAATGTTGAGAGTACTTTAAAAATAGAAAAAATATTGAACATAAAAAAATTGAGAAAAAAATGAAAATAATAAAAAAAAAGTTAAGCAAAAAAATATTGAGAAAAAAAGATAAAGATAGTAG
The DNA here is from genome assembly GCA_947683625.1 of Mallotus nudiflorus. Taxonomy (NCBI): domain Eukaryota; kingdom Viridiplantae; phylum Streptophyta; class Magnoliopsida; order Malpighiales; family Euphorbiaceae; genus Mallotus; species Mallotus nudiflorus. Next base: position 71,016 of record CANTUR010000013.1, on the reverse strand, counting down.
AAAAAATATTGAGAAAAAAATAATATTGAGAACAAATGAAGATAATAGAAAAAATATTAAAAAAAGAAGATAATATCCTAAAAATAAAGGAAGAAAGGAAGTGATATATATTTGAAAGAAAAAGTTAAATAAGTTAGTTTTAAAAAAAAAATTAGTTTCGAAAATATTTTTTATCAATGTAGTTGATAATATTTTTGATTTTTATCTATTTATAAAAAAAAGTACCTTTTATTTATTCAAATAAATTTACATATTTTAAATTGGCAAAACTTTTTTTTTTTTATGTCAAACTACTCAGTTATCATTAGGCCCTTATAAATCAATTTTGATTTAAATAATCTCTAAATTTTTTATTTATTTATTTTTTCTGTAATTGAGTTCTAATTGATGCCTTTACTAAATGCGAATAACTGATGAAATTATGTCATTGGAGTCATTCTTCAGTGGAAATGTTTGTATAGATACAAACTAATATAGTAATCATTGGTTTAACATTCATTTAATGATAGCCATTGCTCTTTTTTGTGGTCTTTGTACTCTTTTACTTTTATTGAACACTCGTATTTCTATTTCTGTGTAAATTAAGTTCTTTAATCAAATTCTCAATTACAAAATATATAATTAAATTCCTATATTTTAAAATTATAAAATTCTTATAAATTTAAATTTTTACTTGATTAAGTCCGAATAAATTACTAAATTTTTAAATAAATATTCTTCTTCTCACTACAAGAAATTCATTGTTTATTGATGGATTCGTCTATAAACGATTTAGCGACATATTAGTAATAGATTTCTTATTATCAATATATTTTATTGTAATAGCTAGTTTTAGTCTATCGCTAATTTTGGTGACAAATTAACGACATATTTTTGATTCATCACTAAAGTTGGTGACAGATTTTTTAGTTCGTCACTTAATTAGTGATGGATTAATGATAGATTGTCTGTCAATAATTTAGTGACATATTTTTCATCATAAAGCCATGACAAATTATAAAATTTTTTACTTTTATCAATATAATAAAATTAGTAATTAATATTAATATTATACAAATTGCACTATTAAAAAATCCATTTTATAAATATATAATAAAAAAATAATTGATACAACAAATATATATATGATTAAAATTCAATAAATCATATATATTACAAAATTCAATACTACAAATATCAATATTGCAGCATTTAATTTTATTATATAATTTCTCAACTTCTAAGCTTTCGTTCTTGATTATCCCTTGGACGATCTGTAACTTCATTAGATTCTTGATTGTTCTCCATCAAAAAAAATCCTTAACATTTTAAAAAATCAAATTAGAAAAAATAAATTAAATGGAGCAAATTGAAACATTTTGAATATGTCATTTTTACACCCAACAATAAATATAATTGTATGCATAAAAATATTTAAAATCAAATAATAAAATAACGTAGCACCCTAACTACTGAGAGTATAAAAGTTTAGATTAAAAATTAAATGTAAATAAATAAAACAAACCTAAATTATAAATTAATTTCTTAAATTATTTTTAATATTATATAATTACTTAATACATAATAATTTAATTTAATTTAGCTTAAGCTCCCTTAAAAATTAATTAATTTACACTAATTATAATTACTAAGAAAATTAGTTAACCAAATAAATTAACTAACTAATTAATTTACCACAGTTTAACAAATTATCTAAACTATATACATTATGAGTAGCTATTTAAAATATAATTATATACAAAATGACCTATTAATCAAATTTATTCCGACAAAGTTTACCAAATATTTGTTAAACATAACTAATTAATTACTTTACCAAAAATTAACTAATTATGTAAACCATATGTAGCTACTTAAAATATAATAAATGAAAAACATATTAAGTAAATTTATTCCAAAAAATTCATCAAATATTAAAACAACACAATATAAAGATCATAAATCATAATAAATATTGAAATATATTTAAAAAAACATAAATTAAAATTGACTAATTAATTAATTAAACCATTTAAATCACCTAATAAAACTATAAATGATAAATTTAATGAAATAAAAAAATAAAAAATGCATGAAAAATAAGAAATAAAATTTAAGAAAACAGAAATGAAACAAGCCTTGAAGATATATTAGATTTAGGGAAGATCTACAAGTGATGGTGACTGGTGACTGGAGGAGATGAAAATGGTGGCGGTTGGCAAACGGTGGGTAGAAAAGAAGGGGAGGGGGAAAAAATAAAAGGAAAAGTAGAAGAAGATAAGAGGAGAAGAGAAAAATGAAGAGAAATTAAAAAAGAATAAACAATAAATATGATATGGAAAAGTATAAATTGCCTGGGTGGCAATAGAGAGAAAAGGAAAAGAAAAATGGAAAAAATGAAAGAAAAAGAAATTAGTATAACTTTTTTTTTATATACAATAGTATTTTAAAAAATATAAAATAGAATTTTTATAATAAATCTATATATTTCGTTACAAGTCTATTATAAATTCGTCAAAAATTAGTAATTGATTAGCCATAATAAAATTTGAAATTGAAAAATTTTAATGCGTAAAATTAGTGATGATTGATATATTTGTTGCAAATATAGTAATAGACAACTTTATTTGTTACACGTCTGTCACTAGATGATATATTCTTTGCCAATATAATAATAGACAAGTTTATTTGTTATAAGTCTGTCAAAAAATTAGTGACAGCTGGATGTCGATCACAAAACTTTAAAAAAAAAAAATTAATGCGTAAAATTAGTGATAGATGCTTCACCTATAACAATTATATATATTTATATATATATATATAAAGTTAAAAGTTTAATGTGTAAAATTAGTGATAGATGGTCAAACCATCATAAATTTAGTGACGAACAAATTCATTCATCGTTAATTAGTGATAGATGACCGTACATTATAAAATTTAAAGAAAAAAACTAAAAAATTAATGTGTACAATTAGTGATGGATGGTCCTTACATCATAAATTTAGTGAAGGAGAAGTCCATTATCACTAATGAACCTTCATCACAAAATTTAAAAGAACTAAAAGTTTAATATGTAAAACTAGTGACAAATGGTTTATTTTTTTTTTTAAAGCAATAATTGCATTAAGAGAGAACTAATAGGTCAGAAAAACAGAAGCTCATAGCTCTTATGACCGTGTATGATTCACGGGAGTCAAAGTCCTTCCTCTTACTACTAATAAGCTTGTAAGAGAACTCAAATAAGAACACACTAAGACACAAATACTAAGATGAAGCACAGATAGTGTCACAAAAACCTAACATATTTGCTAAAACTAAAGACTTATTGAAAGCAATAAAGACTGCATTCTGACTTAGTCTAATAGCGTTTCCTCATTATAAGATAGAAATCCATGCTTGAGATTTCCCTTGGGCTTTCTTTGATAGTAGGCCATCTAGTAAGGCTTGGTGAGAGGCATGCTCGGCCAAGTTGAGAGGAGATGGAGCTTCCTTGTAGCCCATAGTGGTCAATAATTCTAATAGCTAGGAGGAGAGGTAGCATGTCCTTTCTGAAGCAGTCTGCTTCTAGGCAGCAAACGATGGAAATAGCTTGTGTCAGGTTGTCCATCATCCTTGCTTATTCGTTACCCAATGAAGACCCTCAGTAAGGGGAGTGAAGTTGACATGCTGCTTGGCCATCAGAGTCTAAACACAATTATTCAAGACCTTGCTGTTGAGAAATAGAGATTTGGTTATTACTAAGCTCTGGATAGAGGCAGGCCAAGGCGAACATAGCTCTGGGTAGAAGCAGAGAAGCATGGATCCAAAGAATATAAGTAAGTTGATCCAAAGTAGGTGCTATGATTTTTCTGTAGAAAGCTTTGGATTCCATTCAGGTTTGACCCTTAAATTTCTATATGAGAACCATGGAGCTTCTTGTTTGATTCTCTAAATATCTTTCAATTCCAAGACTTGACAGTCCGATACAAAGCTCCCTACCTGGTGTAGATCGAGTGCCCTTGTGTTGGTGTATGAACTGGTGTTGGTGTTGTTGGGAGACCTGGTGTATTTTGTGACTTGAAATAGCTGGTGGTGGGTATGATGTTGTTTCTGAACATCATCAAACGCAATAAAAGAAAGCAGCAAGAGCTGCACAAACACTATTGCTCTTGCCATGGCAAATGGGCAACGAGAGCTATCATGAGCTATTAAAACCACATAGTAACAAATGGTTCATCACGAATTTAGTGACGAACAAGTCCATCTATCATTAATTAGTAACGGATAGTCGTTCGTCATAAAATTTGAAAAAAAATAAAAATTTTAATGTGTAAAATTAATGATTGATAGTCCATCAATAACAAATTTAGTGACGAAAAAGTACATTCATCACTAATTAGTGACAAATGGACCGTTTGTCACAAAATTTGAAAAATCTAAAAAATTTAATGTGTAAAGGTAGAAATGGATCCAACACAAATTTAGTACAACACAAGTTTAGTGATTGAAGACCGTCCATCATAAGATTTAAAAAATAAAAAAAATTAATATATAAAAATAATGACCAATAGTTCATTTGTCACAAATTTGATGAATGAAAAAATCCATCATCACTAATTTAATGATACGTCACAATTTTCATCAACATTATTTATTTTCCTTTGAAAAAAATGTTACAGATTTTGTATCCGTCACTAATCTATTATAATTTAATGAAAAAAATTTCTATCACTAAATTTCAGATTTTGTTTTTCTCTCTTTTTCTTCTTCATCATCATCATCTAATTAAAATTTAAGTATTCAGTTCCTAGGAAGATTCTATTAAACAAAATGTGTTCAATTTCCAAAAAAAAAAAAATTATATGATGAAAATTCAATTTACATATATATGATAAATATTGTTATTTATTTTAATTCAGAATCATTTTAATTGGCCATTAACATTTATTATCTAATCAATATAATCATAACCTCACTAACTTAAAATTATATTATATTTTATAATCGATGCAATTTTTAATATAAAATAATTTTAAAATTGAGAATTTTCATAGATAAAAATATAATTTGAATATTATATGTTGAAATTTTTAATACAACACTATATTTACAATAATTGATAGTTAAAACATAAATGCTCTAATTTATTATTATTAATTTTTTTTTTTTTACCAAAAGGGAAAAGGGGAAGTGGATCTTGAACCCGAAATCCACCATAGTGTCCCCCAACAATCTTGCCAATAGGCCTATCAATGCTCTAATTTATTTTATTTGTCTATCAATTGTCAAATGTGAAATACGTACAATGTTATTGAATATTGTTATTAATTTTAACCAAATTAAGACTTTTAGTTTATCACTACACTAAATAACTTTGAAATAAATTATATAAAAAGTGATAAAAAATATAATTTATTTAATTTTAGTTGGTCACTTAGTAAAAAATTATAAAAATAAGGATTTAATTGGTTCAAAAGTTATAATCATAAGAATTTAATTAGATTTATTTAAAAATATAGACACTCAATTACATATAAATTTTAGTCAAAGGACTCAATTTATGCTAAAAAATATAAGAATTTAATAAAAAATGAAAATATAAGGACTATGAAATAAATCGAGCTTAACTACATAATTTCATCCTTCATTTGTATTCAACGGCAAATTAAAAATCAATTGACAGACGGCACATAAAAAAATATATGTATTGACAAGCAGCAAATTGAAAACATGCATTGGCAGACGTTAAATTATTCTTCAATCATCGAAAAATTCAAAAATTATTAAAATTAAAATTAGTAAATAAAACTCAACGAAAAAAAGGAATAGTGAATTTTGCCTTTAGATTTAGAAAGAAATCACATTTTTACTCTTTTTTAAAAAAATTATTTAGGCATTGTAAACTTATGTAAATTGTTGGCCATCAATTATTACAAGTGGCTTTACTGTGTTGACTTTCTTTTTTTCCTTTGCACTGGCTTTACTGTTCAACTTTGGAGAGGTGAATTTGAATAAATCAATTTTTTTTAAGAAATAAAAAAATTTTCATTCATTAAAAATTAAAAATATATTTTATTGAATAATTAATATAAGTAAAATATAATTAAGAAGTGTTGAAATAAGCTCTCACTAAATATATGAAATTGTTCATCAATTATCACATTAATAAAGCTATTTTAGTTTACTACTTAGTGATTCGTTCTACAATTTTTATGTTCTATTTCATACCATTAATTAGTTATAAATGGACTCTATTATTTTTAAATAAATCTCCCCGTAGAAATCTTAACAAAAATTTCATAATAAAAAAAACTATAAACTTTACAAATAATAATAGTCAAAATTAAAGATTCAAAAAAAAAAAAAAGATCAGCAATTTGTATTTATTGAATGTTAAAAAATAAAAGAAATAAATAATGATAAGAAAAAATAATAAAAAATCACCACCGAACTAAAAAATAATCGATAGTGATAAAAGAAAAATATTTGATGAAAAAATTAAGAGAGAAAATAGTGAAAAGATGGGTAGAATTTTATATATATATATATATATATATATATATATATATATATATATATATATATATATATATATATATATATATATATATATATATATATATATATATGGGAGGTAATTCTGAATAAATTAAATTTTACATTGGAACAATATAGGCTTTTAATTTCTCTTTTCTCACATTCAAAATTTTTTAGGAGCTTCTATCGTGACAACTACAATAGGTTTTGCCACAGCTTAAAATAACGTATTTTTAGTTTATTTTATTATTATTTGTAACTTTTTTTGAAGAAAATACAATTTTTGTTTTTTTAAGTTTAATTTATAATAAAACTAGTCTGTGATTTTTCTCTAACACTTAAGTATTTTGTGCTCCATAAATGTTTCATTTTGATACATTTCTAAATAATATCATTAAATATATATGCTTTAATGTTAAAATATTATGAATGTTTAATAAAAAAATCATTTATTGAATTCAACAAATTGTAATGAACATGCAATAAATCAAGTTTAGAAGTATTTTTAATTTATTATGAGTAAAAAAAATAATTTTGAAAATAAATTTATAATTATAATATCTTTAAAAATAATTAATTAATTAAATTGATTATAAATCATATATTAAATTACTTTTTTCTTGTATTAATTACTTTTTTCTTGTATTAAAAGAGATTGTTTTTGTGTTAAAAAAAAAGAAGATTGTTTATCCCTCTTTTTGAAAAAGTTTTTTTATTTTTAAAAAATTCCTAATGACGACATAAAGAATTTGACAATACAATCACTAGACTTTCATTTTATTCACATTCCCTTTCCTACTCTTTTCTCCTTTCCTTGTATATATATATTGGAAATTTAATTATATTAACACATTCTTATTTTTCATTTTTAGACTTATTTTTCAGTTTTTGAAAATGCTCTCAATGCTCCCAATTGCAAACACTGAAATCTCTAATTCCTTAGAGACTTTAATCCAACATAAGAATCCTCCACCTCCATTATCAGAGGATAACTATAGAACAACCAAAAAGGTAAAGATAACAAGAAGGTATGATTAAAACAGGGGTTGAAACGATAGAAGAAGGAATATATTATAAGGACAAACTGTTGACGTCGAAAGGGAATCATGGAGACATGAATATGGAAGAAGTTGATGAATTTGAAATCCTGGAGGACGACGTTAGGAAGAGAAGAGAAAATGGTGTTCCAATAATTGAATTTTCAGATTGAATCCACCGCCTCCTAGCGAAATCCCTAAAGAATTTTATTATAGTGAAACTATTAGGAAGGGGGATAGGATACAAGATTATGTGTTCAAAGCTTGAGAACATGTGGAATCCTAATGGTGGCTACAGAGTGGTTAATTTGGACAATAACTACTTTATGTAAAATTCAAAGATGAGGAAGATTATTCTTATGCTCTATTGAATGGTCCCTGGACAATTTTCGATCACTATTTGATAGACTAGCCCTGTAATCCATCACTTAAAACAAATGATAATGAACTATTAACGGTGGTGGCATGGATAAGGTTATTGGGACTTCCTTTACAATACTACCACAAGAGCGTCCTTTGATCCATTGCTAGTTCTATTGGAAGACCTCTGAAAATTTATTACAATACCAAAGAGGGTTTAAGAGGATAGTTTGCAAAAATAGCGGTTGAATTAGACCTAAGGAAACCACTAGTGTCATATATAAAAATCAATGGGAAAAAACAAAATGTAGAATATGAAAGTCTTCCTATTATTCGTTATGACTATGGAAGGTATAGACACAATTCAAAGCTATGTCCATTCCGACGTAAGGAGGTTCCAGCGAAAGATGATGAAAACAATGTCTAACAACAACCTGCCTCGAAAGATCAAGCTCAAGATCTACAACAGACTTCTCAGGAAGATTCCTATAACGACACAGGACTAGGGCCTTGGATGCATGCTCTGAGTAGACACCGGTGAATGATGAATAAGGCAACTAATTAAAAGGAGCAAAAATTAGGGAAATCAGGCCAATCAATAAAAAATAAGGGTCAAGGATTCTCGATAAGAATAAAAAGAAAAGCATCGTGGTAAGCAGACAATCATTAAAAGAAAATAAAGCAAGAGCTATCAGCCATCAGCATTTACAATAAAGCTAGATAGATAGTTACAACAAGAGCTATAGATCTACAATTACAATAACCTCATACAGTAAAATAAACAGTAAAACAATTGATGAACAAGCTCTAAAAAATAAGGCCAAAGAGTAACCTACCTCACAATGATGACGCACCTAAGCATGAGTCTCTAAGTTATGAACAATATGAATCGGATCTCCCCGAGAAAGCCTAGATGGCTGAGAACTCTAAGCACTATATGTGCTAGTCCCTGCTACAGACGTCCCAGCTCCAGGAGCCTCTACAAAGTCACCCTTGAGATTAACATTAACATCAATAAAAAATGTCCTCCAAACCCTCAAGAATGTTGGGAAATTCCATTTTACGCAGAAAAAATGGAAGTACAAAAGCAAAACAGAATAGATAGCATTTGAAACATAAAAAAGGTCAAGAAAAGTCAGAAAACACTCAAAGAAGTCCAGATGAAGCCTCATAAGACCTCCAAAATAGTCATTTAAATAGGCTTGAAGGGGGGGAAGCACGTGACCACATGCACAAGTGCGTGATCGCACGCCTCCCATGCACAGTCACATGCACTTCCCCCTTCCATGTGCTATTTTGTGGTTTTACGTGCACTTTAAGACTTTGCACACTCACTTCTACATTCCTAAACTTTCATTTAACCATAAGACATGCACTAAACTCATACAAAAGTACACTGATGTGGACTCCATCTGTCTAAAGACACTACGCGTGCACCACTTTCTTCAGAAAACTCAACATCTTACAAAAGAAGAAGAGCAAGCAAAATCTACTATAAGGATATCTTACTCCAAATCATCACAACAACATCCTTAACATGATAAATCACTGCATCATCACTATTGCACCACTACTGCATCATCACCACTACCTCATTTATTGCTTAGAAGTATCTTCACATTGCTTAGGAGCACTCTCAAATTTCTTAGAAGCACTTTTACACTACTTAGAAGCATTCTCACATCACTTCATATTGCTTAGAAGCACCTACATTACTTAGGAGCATTCTCATTACTTAGAAGCATCCTCACATTACTTAGGAGCATCCACATTGCTTAGGAGTAGTCTCTTTACTTACAAGTATCCTCACATTACTTAAGAGCATCCACATTACTTAAGACCATTCTCATTGCTTAGAAGCATTCTTATTGCTTAAAAGCATCCTCATATTGCGTAGGAGCATCCACACTGCTTAGGAGCATTCTCATGTTCATTTGTGTGACACCTAAGAAGGTTATAGTCCTATGTTCATTCGAGTGACACCTAAGAGGGTTATAGTTGCATGTTTATTTGCATGACACCTAAGAATGTTATAGTCACATGTTCATTTACGTTACACCTAAGAAGGTTATAGTCGCATGTTCATTCGCGTGACACCTAAGAAGGTTATGGTCGCATGTTTATTCGCATGACACCTAAGAAGGTTATAGTTGCATGTTCATTCACGCGACACCTAAAAAGGTTATAGTAGCATGTTCATTAGCGTGACACCTAAGAAGGTTATAATCGCATGTTCAATCCTACGACACCTAAGAAGGTCATAGTCGCATGTTCATTCTCGTGACACCTAAGAAGGTTATAGTTGCATGTTCATTCCCGTGACACCTAAGAAAGTTATAGTTACATGTTCATTCCTGTTACACCTAAGAAGGTTATAGTTACATATTAATTTGTGTGACACCTAAGAAGGTTATAGTTGCATGTTAATTTATGTGACACCTAAGAAGGTTATAGTCACATGTTCATTTGCGTGACACCTAAGAAGGTTATAATCATATGTTCATTTATATAACACCTAAGAAGGCTATAGTCATATGTTCATTCGCGTGACACCTAAGAAGGTTATTGTTGCATATTCATTCACATGACACCTAAGAAGGTTATAGTCACATGTTCATTTCCTATGACACCTAAGAAGGTTATAGTAGCATGTTCATTCGCATGACACATAAAAAGTTTATAGTCGTATGTTCATTCGCGTGACACCTAAGAAGGTTATAGTTGCATGTCCATTCGTATGACACCTAAGAAGGTTATAGTCGCATGTTCATTCGTGTGACACCTAAGAAGGTTATAGTCACATGTTCATTCCCGTGACACCTAAGAAGGTTATAGTCGTATGTTCATTTCCATGACACCTAATAAGGTTATAGTCACATGTTCATTTGTGTGACACCTAAGAAGGTTATAGTCGCATGTTCATTTGCATAACACTTAAGAAGGTTATAGTCGCATGTTCATTTGCGTGACACTTAAAAAGGTTATAGTCGCATGTTCATTCATATGACACTAAGAAGGTTATAGTCGCATGTCCTTTCACATGACACCTATAAAGGTTATAGTCGCATGTTCATTCGTGTGACACCTAAGAAGGTTATAGTCGCATGTTCATTTCGCAAGACACCTAAGAAGGTTATAGTCGCATGTTCATTCACATGACACCTAAGAAGGTTATAGTCACTTGTTCATTTACATGACACCTAAGAAGGTTATAGTCATATGTTCATTTGCATGACACCTAAGAAGGTTATAGTCGCATTTTCATTTCTGTGACACCTAAGAAGGTTATAGTCGCATCTATATTTTGCTTAGTAGCATGTTCATTTGCATGACACTTAAAAAGGTTATAGTCACTTCTCTTTTTTATTAGTAATATCCTCATTTGCATAACACCTAGAAAGGTTATAATCATATCTCTTTTTGCTTAATAGTATCCTCTTTTGTGTGACACCTAAGAAGGTTATAGTCGCATAAATCCTAATGCACTTTGCATGAATCACAAGCTTGCATATATCCTAAATACCACCTTACATGACAACTAAGTCATAGAACAACAATAAAAAATAAAGCATAACAACAATAGTCAAATCTTGATAAGACATCTAAAGACAACCCATAGGTAAGTACCTCTCTCCCTATTAAAACATTTTTTACATCTTTGCATTTTGCTTCACATGTATTGACACCAACGCGAAGTGGTTATACAACACACATGAAGTAGGGGGCAACTATCATACCTTAAATTTGATTTTCCCTAAAAAGGTCTAATAATGAAATGAATCCCCGAGATTACTAGAGTCTGTTCGTTTGTAACACCTCTGAAGTGTGCAACCTTAAAACAACCAACCGATTCCACTAGTGTGCAAAATTGATCACTGAGCCATTAAGTTATGCTCTGACCTTGCAAAATATGAATTATCAAAACAACGAGGTTTTATTTAGAGAAAACTCCTCTCAAAGTACTCAGCTCTTTGGGCCGATGCGTATTTAGGTAAACCGGGACCTGGCTTTGTGAAAAAATAGAAATTGATTTTGATAAAACAAACTTTGAAAACACATCCAAAAGGCCTTAAAACCTTTAAAAGTGGTCTCGAAATGGTCCAACATAACCCGAGTATCAACGTGTATTGCTCAGAAGTGCATATAAACACCCCTAGGTTTCATATGCTAAAATCAAGGCCAAATTTGGCAAAATGGACTTTGAAATTACATCCAAAAGGATAAAAAACCCTAGGAACCAACCCTAAAATAGTGGGCATAGAACCCAAAAAGAGCACATAGAGCGTCGAAGTGCACATGAAAATGCACAGGTGCTTGTGGCCACATGCAAAAATCCCTTTGTACGCACGTGACCATGCCTATACCACCCCATTATATACATTTTTTCCTATAAATAGATCCCTCTACACCCTATTTTAGGAGGGGGGAGCAAATAGAAACACATATACACAAAAATTAGTCTGATCGAAGGTGCTAAAAGCCCTTTCTAAATAGTTTTTACTCTCCTATAACTTTTTCCTTAGGTTATTAGATCTGTTTTCCACCAAACCAAGCCTCATATTTGTCAAAGCATGCTTTAAAGGTATACAATCTAGCATCATCCTGCTGTCATTTTGAACCTCTCGATAAGGAAAGCTTAATAATCTCTCGAAGTTAAAGCTTTAAAGCTCACATAAGCTTAGTCGAGTCTGAGGACCATATAATCACTTTAGCTTGTTTATTTTATCGCATTGCAGTTTATTTTACTGTCGCTAGCATATGGGAATACTATTATGCTTATATGATGAGACTGGAAATCTTGCATACTGAGTGAATAATATATATGTTATTATGCTTATTTCATATCATCATTTTGCATCTTCTATTTCTGAAATAATGAAATCACATCATAAATACCAATAATGTGAAAAGTCCATATCTTGGAATAGAGTCATCATGCTCTCGGTCCAGTGATGACCTCATGCATCCCTTATGTTGCCATAATACATTATCATAATCACTGCAAGCATGATCATCCTATTATTCATAGAACAAACTGTGTAAATGGTCATGTTATTCTTGTAGATCTATCATGCTAGATTTATCTTTTAGCAATCCTTCCTTTTTTTTCATATGTATTTTATTAAAAAAGTGATGTAATAAAGTTTTTAGTTTTATTTATCTTACCCTATCTGATGTACTGTGTGAATGTTATACAAACTGTCATTACTGAAACTAGGGTGACGCAGTAGCTATACATCGAATATTGTATAATGAGAAATAGTAAAAATATATATGTGATCCCCTGAACCCGAAAATCTCTGCTAGGGTCAATACTTACTGAGTGACTCGATGTTGTCCCTTTTTTTCCTGATTTTTAAAAAATTAGGTGGCAACTCCATAAAATAAAAAATGTTTCAACCCCCTGAGACCAATAACTTATCCCTATTCGGTAAAGTTGCCAAATCCCTCAAAAATATAAAGACTCGCTACAAAAAGAAAGAAAAAAATAAAAAACCCTAAGGTCGCTCATAGAGGCTTTTCATGGTCATCTTTTAACTAACCAACAAAAGTAAATGATTTGGAAAGGAATCAATAAATCTTAGCAGTTGACTAAAGGCAGTATGGGTTGGTGCTTAGGAGACGGTAAATTGGTTAGCTTGTGGTTTGACAAATGGATGGGGTCTAATCAATACCTTATGGAGATTGCTATCGAGGAGATCCTTGCTAATTTATCTCATCTAATAATCCATCAAGTTGTGGATCCTAATGGAAATTGGCACTAAAACATCTTTCAAAATTTCTTACCCATCTCTAGTTTGCTACAGCTCACAACAGTCAAGCCCTCGAGTCTAATGGATGGATCATACATGCCATTCTAGATCCATTCAATCAGTGGGAATTTTACTATTAGTTTAGCCTATTGGATGATCACTCAGTCTTCTTTTATGCATCAGGACCCAAAATGGAAGCTAGTCTAGCAATGGAGAGGCGCTGAACAAATCTGGACCTTCCTTTGGATTTGTCTTTATGGTAAATTCCTTACCAATACTGAGTGCCATCGCCGGCATATGAAGAACCAAATTCTTTGTGATATCAACGGGCAAGCTGAAGATAATATGATTCATGTCCTTCGCGATTACACAATAGCGGATGATCTTTAGACCCGCTTAGTTCCCTTCTTTAAATTAAATTAATTTAATTTACTTAATAGTAATGATTGGTTTTTGTTTAATTTATAGAACAATTTGTCTATCAATAATGAGTTCAACTGGACAATGGTGTTTGGAATAAAATGTTGGATGCTTTGGAGGAATAAGAATAAGTAATTGTTAGAGGCCAGCTATAAAGCTCTAATTAACCTTTCAAATTTGGTTGAATCAAAGGTTTGCACCTTTGTGGTAGCATCAACTCAGATTGCAAATTTCCTAAAAGTCATCCGCAACAGACAAGAGATTATTTAGAGACCTCCAGATAGCCCTTGGGTAAAAGTCAATATGGATGGTTGTTTGAAATAGAATTCTAATAGTTTTGCTGCTAGAGGCATTCTTAGAAATAGTTTGGGAGGTTGGCTTGGTGGTTTTTTTGCCAATCTCGATCAATGTAGTGTCTTAACTGCAGAACTCTAGGGTATAATTTATGGTCTTCGCACTACCTGGGATATGAAGTATAAGCACATCATTTTGGAATCTAATAATCTGTGTGTTATAGAATCCATCCATGGTTGCTACAACATTCTTCTAAGATATATGGCTCTATTTAAAGAATTAAAGATGTTAATTCAAAGGAATTGGGAAGTACAAGTGGTTCACACTCTTAGAGAAGGCAACAGTTGCGTAGACTTTATGGCTACCTATGCTTTGTCTTATCCTCTTAGCTTCACCAAAATTGACAATCCTCCTCAAGGGCTGCTTCCCCTACTGCTTAAAGATAAACTAGGAATTTTTGAGTTTATTTCTTAGTTCTCCTTTGGCTTAGGCCTTCCATTTCATATAAAAAAAAGAACATCAAAGTCTCAAATAGCAACTGTTTCCATAGATAAAGGAACACAAGCAAACCAACTATCAACATCTACATCTACTGCCATTGAAAGAGAAAATTTTTCTAAACTATGAGTTAGATTATTTGCTTTCTTAGGAACATAAGAAAAACTTGTTTGATGAAAAGATTATGTGAGGCTCTTTATGTCTACAACAATCATGCCCATATAAGAGAGATCCTAAATGTCGTTGTTTATTTTACAAATGACTAAGAAGACTATCACTTTCAACTATGAGCTCCATACATTGCAGAGAAATAATAAAAAGAAGACCTTCTCGAATAACCAATGCTCCTACAACATCCACCTCCATATTCATAAAACCTTTATTCACTTTGGAGCCAATAATACGTCCTTTACTATCCCTAAAAACTGCACTCATACCTCCCTCTCCATTTGAATTAAAACCATCATCTATGTTAAGTTTAAATACATGAGCTAGGGGAGTGGTGCCATTTAACCATTAGTTAAACAACTCAAGTAGAAGAATAAGTCTGGAAGTCAGATAATTCTAGCAATGAATTTATAGCCTGTTAGAAACAGAATTGACAATCCTATGTTTTATCCTAAAAATTAATTGGTTTCTTGAGAACCATAAGAACCAAAGTAACATGATGAAATGATCAAAGCCCTCAAATAGAAAGGAGAGTTTGAATTTCAGAATCCACTCTGACAAATTCAACTCTTAGGATTTGCTATCCAAATCAATACGAAAAGAGCAGAGACACCAATAAAGCTTACTCCAATGACGATCACACATGCATGTTCCATTGACTCTAATGCTTCACCACATTATCTATAAATTAGATCCACTTTAACACCTCTTCTTCCCACTTTAACTAATATAAAAAGAACTTTCTTGATAATTTTTCATAAGAAAATCTAAACCTTTGGAGGCACTTTGAGTTTCCATATCCATGACCAATTGCTACGACTTGAGGAAGATGGGAGAAGGTCTAATTTGCCCAAAATTATTGGAAAAGCCACATGATATCCTAATTTTATAGTTTATAAACCATTCTTTGAATAATGCCAAATTAACTTATCTTCTAGTTGTCTACTACTTAATGGAATTACTAAAATCTATTTGGCGTCCTTAACTAATAAAATTGAAAGAACTAGTTCTCTATCATATTGTTGATGCCAAAGGTCTAACTCAACACTCTTTATGTCACAAACCATTTTTTCTTATTACGAAAAAATAAAGGGAATGTGAGGGGAATACTGGAAGAGCTCAGGTATGGCACAAGTGCTCTTACAACCCTTTACCTAGCTAAGAGAAAAATGAGTCACCACTCGATATCACTCGAGAAATTATCTGGTGATGGACTAGGCAAACTTAGATCCCTTACTTGGTACCGTATTCACCCATTGGATAAAGCATTAGTTTTAAATGTCGATGTCAGTAGGAGCAGTCTCATTTATTTTGAGGCATCTCCATACTGCCCGGATACTGAGTAGGGCCGACCTTACTAGTTATATACAATGCTTACAAGAAATATGTACCATTTTGGATCAACCAATACACACAAATGCAAGCACAATATATTCACACAAGTATATAATAACAATAATAATATAATAAAATGATGCATAAGCATAACATAATGCATGAATAAATAAATAAATAAGCATGAAAAAATATAATGCATGATCATGGGAAGTGAACTAACATGATTTACATACACATGACAGGGCAATCCTATTGGCATAATGAATGTAAATGGTATATTCATGGCATATTTACAAGTTATGGAATTAATAACACACAATCATAGCATATTCATCACACACATGTCATGAATTTTCTAGGCATGACATCCGAATTATGGAAAATAAAATGAACAACAACAACAACAATAATAAAATTAAAGAGAATAGAGAAAAAAGAGACAAACACTCAAGTAGGCTCCTCTCTTCATTTTATCTTTATTTTTTGAGTTTCGGGACCATTGTTTTGAGAAAAAATTGATATTTTAAAGCAAAATAGGAAATAAAATAGAAAATGTTTGAGAAATCCATAAATAGGATGAAAGGAAAATTAATGATTAGTAAAAAGAATTAAATAAAATTCCATAAAGAAATAAAAGAAATGATAATTAAAAATAAAATTAGACTTTTTAAATTAACAGAATGAAATTAAACAAGATTTCTTAAATGAATGAATAACAAATAAAAGTAAAAAAAAAAAAAAAGAATAATTTATGATGATTAATTTTTTAAATTTAGGCCTTTAAATAATAATGTGTATAATTCAACCAATTAGGCCTCAAGATATAAATCTTATACCTTGGATATATTGAATACACATTACCAAATGTTGTCTCATTATCATCCCAATAATCACCATGAATGGTTTAAAAAGAAGAAAATAAAACAATTAGTTTTGAAATTTTGGTTGATTTTCAATATTATGAGTGATCACACAAAACGTAACACCAATAATAAACAACTATTCAAAAATGAAATATAACAAAGGCAATTTTGTATGTAATAAAAGGACATAAAATAATCAAAATAGAAAATAAAATTAAGTAAAGAAAAGAAGATAAATAAATGAAAAAATTAATATGTAATAAAAAAAGGAAGATCAAAATAACATCAAAATAAAATAAGAATAAAAATTATTATTAGAGGAATTATTGAAATAAAGCAAATAAAAAATGAAATTATGGTTAAAATTAACGTAGATAATGGAAATAAAAATAATATTAATGATTATATTAAAAATCAAAATTAAGAATTAGTGTAAATAAATTGAAAAATGCATAAAAAAAGTAATAAATGTTAGATATGTAGTAAAAAGGTAAAATGTTTTTAAATAATAAATTAGAAAATGAACCAAGAAAGGGGATGAGAATAGAAAGTGATATAAAATTAAATGAATGAAATAAGAAAAATAAGCACTAAATTACCAATAGTAAATATAAATGTTAAAGAAATTAAATAAATGTAAAATGGCATTTTAGAGACATATATATAAGAAATAGTAATAAGTATGAAGTTAAAGTAGAAATTGAGGTGTAGAGAAGAACTATGCTAAGGCATAAAACAAATAACAATTAATGTAATGAAAGAAGGCAATATTATAGAGATGCATATATATAAATAAAATAAATAAAGAAAATTAATAACTAAATAAAATGGGAAGAAAAATGAGATTAAAGTAGGAATTAAGATATGAATTAATTAATAATAAATAATTAAACAAAATATTAAAAGAAAGTACTTGAGTGTAGAGAAATAATATGGCAATAAAAGATAATCAACTATAATAAAATAATTAAAGCAAGTAAATGATAAATTAAGCATAAAAAATATCAAGAAAAATGAGATTAGAGATAAAAAGAGTAGAATTGTAGCAATTACGGAAATAATAAATATGATAATATAAAATTGAAATAAGAGAAAATAAATAACAAATAAAGTATAAAATAGATAGAATTGGAAGTAGAGATTGCAAATAAAAGATATTAATAAATAGATAACAAATAGAACACAAAAAAATATATAAAGTGAGATTGAGAATAGAGATAATAATAATAATAATAATAATAATAATAATAATAATAGATAAATAAAAAGATATATTAAAATAAAACAATAATGACATAAACATGAATATTAAACATAAAAATGTTGAGATTGAGAGATTGAATGTAGAGATTGCAAATAAAAGATATAAATAAATGTAAAATAAATAATAAACATAAAAAAATATAAAAATGTAGAAAATGGGAGATTGAGAGTAGATTGCAAATAAAGAGACATAAAAAGTAAATAATGAAATAAAAGGAAAAATAAAGGAAATTAATATTAAAATGATCATGAAAATAAAAATATATAGAGAAAGGAGGCATGAGAGTGGAGATTAAGAGTAAAGACAATAATAAAGTAAATAATGAAATAAAAGATAAATAAAAACATAAATTAGACATAAAAATGTAGAAAATGGATAATTGAGTAGGGATTAATATTAGGAGCTTGATAATGAGCAATATAATATATGACAATATAAAATGCTTGAAAAATAAATTGCAATAGAAATTAATGTTAGTAATTGTTAACATTAGTTGTGTTAGTAATTGAGATATTGAGCTTGGAGATTGAGTAACAAGATATATATATATATATGCAAAATGCATGATGTGCTTGCATAGGATGATGAATAATGCAAACCAGGGTGCATGCAATATGATACAATTCCAAAATTCATACAAGAATAGTAGTTATGGATGCCAAGTTCATGCAGAATGCTCCTAAAAATCTAAAAATGATTCACACACATGGTAGTGATATGCAAAAGGCATATGATATGCATCAAACACATGAGAATGCATGAAATGCAAAAATGCAAGAAATAGAGAAATTAATTAATAATAATAAACAATAAAAGGAAAAAAATTGATTAGAGACAATAAACAAGTGATAAAATAATGAAAAATTGATTATAAATAAAAAAAAGGAACATAAAAATGATGAATAATACCTTCGAATACATCAATTTAACTAATAATGATCAATTGATGCTTTTAAGTGCACAAATTGCGAAAAAAATTTTAAATTTGCAAAATAACTTACTTATTCACAAAATGGACTCATAATTATCAACAAAGTAAAGAAATATTGATCAAAATTGAATGAAAAACACATAAGACACATTTAGGTTTTAAAGTAGTACCAATTTGATCATTAAAGGCAAATTAACACTCTTAAGATCATAAATTTCATAAATAAGTACATATATAATCACAATATACACATAACTTTCAATAATAACAAATTAAGCTCACAAATTATCATAAATTAATAAACTACAACTAGAATAAAAGATATGCACATAAACATCACAACAAGAGTCACAAAATTCACATAAATGCACAAGTTTCACTCAATTACACATACATAACATACACACTTAGTTCAAAACACAAAATGCATAAAATTAGGTCACTAAATTAATGCATAATCAATTCAAAATATCAAACCACAATCAAGAATACACAAGAAGCAACATAATGTTGATCATTAACCAAAAGCTCAATCAAGTTTAAAGTAACAAAAAAATGCAAATGCTTTAAAACAAAAGTTGAATATTAAAGAAAAATATTTAAAAAATGAAAATAAATTATAAAAATAAAAAATTTGATCATCCTGGTACCTTTTAGATTCATTTTAATGATGTATAATCATTATAGAATGCATATAAGTCATTAGGACCATAATGATATAAAAATGAGGAATGCATGATTCCGGGGGGTGGACATAGATAGATGGATTTCAACTTTGTTTGGCTAGATTTCACCATAGATGGTTGGATTTGGGTCATGGATAGCCGATCAACTATTTATGGTTTAATTCCAGTTATCCCCCTTTGGGCACACGTGAAAAACTTGACTCTTTTGTTAAAAAATTGAGAAATGAAGGCCCCAAATCCAAGATGAAGAGAAATGAGTTTTATCAAGTGTTTAGCATCATAATATAAGATTAAACTCATCAAAAATAAGAATTAGATTGAAGAAATTGAGAATGAAAGCAAATAGAGTAAAGTGAGCACTAGGTTGATTTTGGGTTGTTGTGGGTTTGGTTTTGATTTGATTATTCTTTGTGGATTATGGAGGGATTAATAAGTGTTTAAGGAAGTGTTTAGGCTAAGAATTGGGTAGAGATTGAGTAGAGAAAGGTGAGAGAAAGAGAGCAGATGAGGAGAGTGTTTATTTTGGGATAGTTTAGGCTATTTTTTCTTTCTTTTTTATTTTTTCTCACTCTAACTTTTTTACTACATGAATTTTCTCTCTCTTATCAAAGGCTCTCCTCTCCAAAATGCTTCTTTAAACTTTCTATTTATAGATAAATTCTTGTTGGAATAGTTGTGAATATTTCATAACTAAAAGGGGTATTGTTTGACACTAAAAGAAAAAAGTATATACTAGAAGCAATCTTAATTTGACAATTGTCCAAGAATATTCTTAAATGGAATATTCTTTGCTTGGTAAAATCTCCTAGTGAATTGTGAAATATTTTATTAGACGCGTGGAACTTGATTTAACCACTAGAGGTTAAAAATTTGACTTTTTGTCAAATGGTCCACATTGACACATTGTAATTTTAAAACACAATTTTAGACTGAAATTCAACTTTGGAAGCTCAATTTGACCTCCAAAAAGGTTCATTGAACGAAGTTTGAATTTTCATCTTGGGATTTCCTATGGTTAAACCAAAGCTCCCAAATTGAAAACCATTGTGAAAAATAGACAATATAGACAAAAAAAAAATAGTCCTTTTTAGGAATTGACTAATCGACTTGATAAACAAAACTCAACACAGACTTTCACTCTCTCAATCAACAAAACCTTTTTCTTAAGGTTAGGTTTGGTTTGAAAAAGGTTAAGTTTGGTACTCAAGTAAGGTTTTAGTGTTTCAATTGGCTCTAAACTTGCTTTTCAAACATTATTCTTATTCAATCTCATTTATTGGTGAGATATTTTTCTGCTTTCATCATTAGCTTTCAGGGTTTTGAAAAATGACCTTAACATTTATCTTATTTGATTTGTTTCAAATAATGATATCACTTTTAGATTAGGATCATGATTACCAATAGGAGACAAAACTTGAAAATTTGGTTGATTTAGAAACCATTTATCCTACTAGATGCAAATTTTATCCTTTCTACTAACTCGCCACTGAATTCCTTATGAAAGCAATTACCTAACTTCTACTATACTTCTCCAATAATAACTTGGATTACTACCTACCGTAGATGCTAGGAAATTACTATTGGGATAGTAATGAGCTTGTAGTGATTTAGCAAGTAAAGAAAAATTATCATTTATCAATCTCCAACCTTATTTTGCCAACATTACCTCATTAACATTAGAACTAAATGCTATCTCCAATTTTTCCAAGTTGATTCATTGATCAGAGGCATGTTCACAATCAACCATGATGGATTTCATCTTTGTGAACTCGTATTCATTAGCTCTATTAAAAATGATGCTATCATTTACAAAAAAAAAAAAGTGGGAAATAAATGAGCACTTCTACATATTTTGAAACCATGGATAAAGTCCTGAGATTATGCTCTTCTTATTAAACCTAAAAAATCCTTAGCACTAAAAAAAAAGTATAGGGAGAGAGGATCTCCCTAGTGAAGGTCTCTAATAGGAAGAAAAGTATCATTTAGAACACCATTTATTAGAATAAAGTAAGGAACTGAAGTGACACACCACATAATCAACTGAACACAATTTGCATGAAAACCCATAATGAATATAACAATCTCCAAAAAAGACAATTTAACTCTATCATATGCTTCACTCATATCAATTTTTCATGCAAAATAATTTTTTTTAAATTAGAGGTTTTCGCTTTCGTGCATAAAAAATTTCTAAAGCAAGGATGATATTGTTTGTTATTAGTCTATATAGGATAAAAGTTAATTGAGTTTCATGTGTAAGTGAAGGAAGAACACTCTTCAATCTATTTTAGTTATAACATTAGTAACAATTTTGAAAATCACATTATATAAACTAATACGGTGGTAGACTTTTGTGTTTGAGGAATTTTTATATTTGGAATTAGGACAAACATGAGTATGATTAAGAGCACTAAGGTCTACCCTGTTATTTAAAACACTAAGAATGAAAGAAGAAACAACATCGTTAATTATATTCCAAAATTTTTGAAAAAATAATGTGAGTAACCCATTAGGACTAGGGGCCTTAATGGGATGCATTTAATTTAGGGCATGAGTGTTGTCTTCTTTAAAAAAAGGTAAAATGAGGCTTTTATTCATGTCATCATTTACTGACCTAAAAATTGTGCTTAAAGTGGAATCCATATGAAAAAGGGCCACTGCTAAAAATAAATCTTGGAAATAATTATTAAAAACCCAAGCAATTCCATCTTCTAACTTCACTTTATCACCATCACTATCCATAATGAAATTAATTTTTTTTCTTCACTTTCTTTTTTATGCCTTTTAGTGAAAAACTTCATGTTTATGTCCCTTACTTTTAGCCAATTAACCCTGGCCCTTTAGTGCCACATTACTTCTTCTTTGTGTTCTAACACATTAATCTCTAGTTTAATTTTTTTTTGTGCTCTAAGTTCGCATCGAAAAATGGAAGGGAGTGCATTTTTTTATAACTTAGACTTAAGCTTTTTGATTGAGTCTTTAATAATACCAATATTTTCTCTTCCCCATGTTGAAAGTTCCCAACTACACCGCATAATTTGTCTTTAATTAGACATTTGTCCAAATAGTTATCAAACCTTTAAGTCTACTCAATGACTTCCCTATAAGTAGAGCCCTCTAACCATATTGCCTCAAATTTAAAGAGCTTCTTCTTTCTTCTTAAGTTATGCCATTTAACTAATATTAGATTATGATATAAAGCAATTTCCACCAAATGGGAAACATTAAATGTTACAAAAATTGACATCCAATCTAAGTTAGAAAAAAACCAATTAATTTTTTGTTGAATGTAATTTAACCTCCTTTGCCATTGGACCATGTGAAGTGTAAACCATTCATTAAGAGTTTGCCAAAAAATTTTCATTTTTTCCAAATCTCTTGGATTAACCCCCCTCCCTCCCCAGTCTTCTCCACATTGTACAAGATCTTATTAAAATCCCCACAATGTAACCATGGAAGCTAGGTAGAAGAATTTAAGTCAAAAAGAAGGTCAAGTAAGATACTTATTAGTTTATTTCGAGTAACTATTGTTAGTGATATGCACTAGGTCAATCATGTATGACCATATTTTTACTTTATCATTTTATTAATAAAGAGGCATTTTTCATTATCATTTTGTCTTATGACTTACTAAGATCATCAAGTATGTGACTTGATAGTAAAACCCTTAAATTAAATATGAGTTCTATTCAAATTATCCTTAATCATAACAATGTATCATGGCTAGCATAGTATTGATTGATGATTATGTTTTACTAATCATGAATATGAGATATTAAGTCAACTCATAGGTACTTATTTAAGAAACAAACTGCTGGATTGACCCATCATGAGAATACTACATAGATAATTGTCATAAGTAATTCTCATTACAGTAATATTGGCTTAGTCCTCTAACCTTGAAATCACCATGGATTCCTACATTACAATTTTGTATTTTGAGATAATCTTACATTATCTTTAACCGAATGATAAAATAGGTTGTTATTGGGTATAAAATGAGTTATGTGAGAAATGTGAGTGATTGAGAAGGAATTTGTTCCTCATTTAATCTGAGTAAGATATCTATGGGCCCCTTGATAAGATAGACTGAGGAAAATGCATGGCCATGCTAATGCAAATTGATAAAGAGTTATCATTCTTAGTCTACTTGGAATCAAGAAATAATATGATTGAATCCTATAAGGATGACATAATTTATGCCTTATATTCAATTAAGATATCATGTGACAAAAGGACTAGAATATTCACTGTATATTAGGTTATGTCAGATTATTGATTTCACATGACTTGGGTAGTCATAATGTCTTGCTAAAAGCCACTTATGACTTGTAGGCCTAAATAGAGATTCAAAGCCCACTGCCAACGTCATGTGAACTTACAAGGTGACACACATTGAACAAACCCAAAATGAATATGGGTTTAATAAGCCTAAATAAGCTATGTGGAAATAAATATATAAAATTATTTATTTATTTGTATATTTATTTGTATATTTATTTAAGGTAAAGGTTATCTTAAATAAATAGAAAATTATTTCTAATTTAATTTTAAATAAAATTAGAATAAGAATAAATGAGAAATTATCGAAAGGTCATTTGGTAAGTGAAACCTTAATTTAGAGAACTATAAATATGTTATATTCTCTAGGGTTTCACTCACTCATTATTCTGCCACCAAATTCATTTTCTCTCTTTTAGAAAATAAAAACACAAAGTTCTTTTCATTCTTAATTTGTGAGAAATCAAGAGAAGGTGCTAGCACATGCTAGCACACAAACATTCATTTCCAATCAATGGCTATTTGTGTGGACACTTGTGGAGGACAGATTCTTTTGGAGACGTCTTAATCCGAACTGCCAAATTAAAAGCTCAAGGTAGGGTGTAACCAGAGTGAAATTCCTCTCTCCCATTCAGAAATCTTGCACCTTTTTTATTTGTGTTAAGATTTTGAAAACCCCAGATTTAATTAATTAATCAAATTACTTGGATCCAGGTTCAGGTTTGTGATTAAATTTAATTTTTTTACTATGTATGGAATCATGAAATCTAACAACTTTATATACGTGAAAGCCTCCATTTTTTTTATTTTACCCTAGGTTGATATGTAAATCAATATGATATATAGACAAAGAGACCAGCTCCATTAAAACATTCCCTCACCACATTAAACACAAACCACCTTTTCAATATGAAGCTTCACTCTCACAATTGAAAATAATATGACCATCATAACTAAGCATGTGACTAATTTAGTTCATTTCATATTTGTACAACTTTATTTCCATAAGGAAAATGAAAGTAGTATCTTTTTGAAACATAAGTTTCTTTAGGGTCCGAACTATTTGTGGGTTCCAAGCGACAAGGCTGCAGTGCAGCTGTCACGACCCAAAACAGGGGCCATGACCGGCGCTAGGGAACGGGAATTCTTTCAAATCCAGAACCCGTAGCAAGCCTAAAAATAAAATAAAACATGCAATAGTAATAATAACATCATAATTAAGTAAAATATTATGCAGCGAAAATAAAATCATAAATATCAAAATAATATTTCCGTCAAACGAAATTAAATCGAATTCTCATCTCATATATAAATAAATCCTTTAATACAAGTTTCAGTTCAAATTCTTAAAATACATAACTCACACAAATATAATACATAAAACCCACAATCTATTTACAACTACTGCAGTGTCTAGATTATAAAAATAAAACTCAAGTGAGTAGTTTACATAAGGAAGCTGGGGCGGAAGAAATCTGGCGTACAGGCCTGCTGCTGAGGTCTGAAGAAGATGACTCTACTAAAAAATAGTCAACGGAGGGGAGTCAGACCTCACTGAGTGAATTACTATAATATATATACATGCATACTAAATGATAATGCATACAGTCAATAATATATATCTAATATGTATATATACAGGCAAATACACACAGATGCAATAAAATCATTTTATATGTTTTATTAAAAATCATCGTTATAAAGGATCAAATAGAACCCTAGAATATCGCAACCTCAAACAGTGTTAGACAACACTCTAGCCATATAGGCTCACTTATTCCAAATAAGTTCACTTGTTCCATCTGAACAGTAGACTGGCCCCGAGACACTAAGTCAACTGAGCTCCAGCAGTTTGACTGTCAGTGTGATTAGCCCCGAGACACTTGGTCAACTAAGCTCTAGCAATCGCACTCCCAAATCATATTACACATCAAATAATCATATCCAATCAATATCCATAAATGGTTAGTAATATTGCCTAAATTCTATAAGCATACCAGAACGTACTCGGTCCTAGTGTTGCCCACTAGGTAGCACGTTCTATTGATATCCTTCATTAAAATATAAAGCATACATTCATAAAAATAAATGATGCATGAATTTGAAATAAATAGCAATATAAACCGTATATATACTAGAAATATACCAAAAGTAAACCAGGTATATTTCGAGTATATATACGTCAAATAAATCCAGATAGATTATGAAATAAACTAGACATATATTCAAAAACATTTTAAACTTAATTTATTAGCAAAACATGCATATAATTGAAAATATACCGAAAATAAACCAAAAATAAACTACAAATAAACTTAAATACTAATCAAATTATTTATGCATATTTAATCAAAATAAAACATACATTTCTAAATCATGCACCCTAAAGCATATATATATAGAATAGTAACTCACACTTAGTGAGATGTCCGACGGGCCTGGTCCACTAGGCCTTGGTCTCGGCGCAACTAAACAAACAATAATAACAGACATCAGAATAAACCTAACAGAAAATCCTAGAAACTCGATCTAGAATATTAGACATCGAAACAGAATTAAGGTTCGACCGGACATCACGTTTTACGAGAATTCTATCGAAAATCCGGCAGAACCTCCCTTGTAAAATGGACATCTCTCTATTCAAAGAGTAGAGCCGGCCCTGCAAAGAAATACACTTCAAAAAATATACACAGAATTGCATCCACAACCCCTCGGTCGGACTTTAAACTACAGTTTACCGACCGGGGTCCACAATTCACAAAACAATATAGAAATACCAAAAATACCCTTAAATCATAGAAATACATTTTATAAGTAGAAATTACATAATTAACCCTAAAACACATTAAAAACCAATAAAAACTCATTTATTTAGAAAAATCATATATTATATATATAATTTGAAAATAATTTACAAAAAATAGTTTTAATTAGTTAAAAATACTAAATAATTTGTAGAAATCATTTTTATACCTCAAATAACTATTAAAATCAATTTAATTGCATTTTTAGGCAATTTAGGATAAAATTACCAAAATACCCCTATATATATAAATATACTAAAATTACTCCAAAAATTCACCAAAAATAGTATAATTATCCAAAATTAATTTCTCCATATATTTATCAATAATATCAATAATTAAACTCAATTAAATAATTAATTTCAATTAAAAACACAATTAACCCTATTTTCTCAAAATTACATAAACTGATTAAATTCAAAATAAATACATAGAAATTCATAAAAATTCCAAATAAATTTCTATAATTCATTTCAACACCTATATTTATTATAAAACACAATTTCATTATTTAATTAATTAATTTTCAAAAATTAGAAAATAATAATAAAATATTCAAAAATACCCAAAAACCAAATTAATTTCCAAAAATTCCAAAAAAATTCACACATGTAGATTAAGCTAAGGGGAACAAAATTTGTTAAGGTATTTTTCATGAATCACAAAGAAAAGCTCAAAAAAAATTCAAAAATCCAATATGGCCGAAATTGAAAAATTGACAAAAACCTTACCAATTCGAGTTTTAAGCTTAAACAAAGCTTGGAATTGTCTTCTATGGCTTTAGAGGAGTTCAACGACACCATAATGAGGGAATTTGGTGTTTAGAATCGTGAGGTGTGGAGGGAGATGCAACTTTCGGCCAAAACGGTTTCCTTGGCTTCGCCGGCGTCGGAGAGGATGAAGGGAGTGGTGGAGCTACTAGAGGAAGAGGGTGGACGTTCAGGAGGCACACCGATGGTAGTCGGCCGGAGTTGCAGTGGGATGGAGGAGAGGTGGCGTCGGGAGGAAGAAGAAAAGGGGGGGTAGGTTTTGGTAATTTTGCAACTTATGTATATATATATATATATATATATATATATTAATAACTTTAATAATGTTTATTAAAATATATTAATATAATATTTAAGAAAATCACACACCACATATTTAGAATGCACAATATATATACATACACATACATATAATAGTTAAATAATAACTATATATAATATATACATACACAATTGAAATTACTATTAAACCCTAAAATTATTATATATAAATATATATATGCATGTGTACATATATATATATATATATATATATATATATATATTAATACCACAATTAAAATAATGAATGAACTCATGCAAATGCATAAATATATTTAAAATAATCTATATTAAATAATTTACGTATCAATTTTCCCGAAAATAAAATTCTCGAGGAAAATTTTACGTAAAATACTTAAAATAATATAAAACAATTAAAATTAGCTTTAATTAAATAACAACTCATAAAATATCACTAAATATGTACAAAAATTATTAACACTGCATATCCCGATGTAGTATTAAAATATTTAAAAATACTGGATATTACAGTAACCTTTGCCGATGATGAATAAAAACAAGGTACATCCATTAGACTTATCTCCTTGAATTCTTCTATTTTAATGGCATGTTTGGAAGATCCTCATCTGATGTTTTTTCTAAAACTTTCCTTTTACATTAGCTCAATTTAAGTAATAGTACAAGGGACTTATTTAGGTTTAGAGGCTTTTGGGTCCATTTGGTTTTATTCTTGGTAGAGAACTCTTGGCATTGTGTAGTTTGGTTAGGTAAGGTTAAAAGATATTTTTTGGAAATTCTAAGGTATTAGGTATAGTAGTTATGTTTAGGGTTGGTAAAGATTGGTCAATAAAGGCTAAGGGTAAACTAGGATCAATATGGACTAAGCTGAGAAGGTGTGGTAAAGATTGATTCAATGTGATGGCAAATGGCAGAGTTTTATGGTGTAGTGAATCATATAAGGTTATGGGATTAGTAATCTATGAAAAGGTAGAACATCGAAAGTTTGGAAGCTAGTTTTTTTAGATTAGAATAAGGCTATGGTTTGTTTATTGTGTCTGGTTGCAAATGTGGGTAGGAGTTGAAAAAACACTAACCTTTGTTAGAGATTAAACCACTAAGACTTGGACATCATCTGAGGATCTCACTTCTTTACTAGAGGAACCTAATTTATTGGATTCATTATTATCCATAACCTAAATTATTTTATTTCATAAAAGGGAGGTGTTGTCACTAAGATCCAAATGCAATTTCTTCCTAAGTGATTCACCTTAAGTTGTAAATTTTTTAATATCATGCCATGGTCTTTTTAGAGGAGATGCTTTCAACCAAATCCTATAGTTTTAAGATTAGGTGTTTTGCTTCACCTTCATTATCAAAATTTGTACATTTTTTCATCACATGACCCATCTTTCCATAACCAAAATAGAATAATGGGAGTCCCTCATATTTGAAGGGGATCTAGATTGTCTTTCCATCCAAAGCTACTATTGCTCCTCATGATGATTTGATGTCAACTCATACTTTAAACTAAAGAAATTTACCACCAATATCATTATTTATTTGATCTATTAACATCAATTTTCTAACTTTTTTGCTAATATTTGAAGGAAAAAAATCATTCATGTAGTTGAAAGGAACATCATAAGCTTGCATCAATAGTGGAACTAATAAAAATTCTACTAAAAAGGGTTACTTTGATCCTAATACTTCCCACAGAAGAAACAATTAATTGTCAAAGTGCCAAGGTTTATATGATAATACATAGTCATTGTCTATTTGACTATTAAATCAAAAAATAAACAAATGCTTTCCCCACTCCTTTCTAATAACATTTCTTGAATTCTAGGTTTTCTTAATGGTGTCCAATAAGGTGAAGGAATTAAAATATTTCTCCATACATAATCTTTCCATAAGGAAAAATGGACCTTGGTTAGTTAGATTAAAGCCTACTGGATTCTACAATACAATAACTTCAACCTCTTTACCATTCAAAACAATTGAATCTCCATTATGATGTTGCATGGGTAATCTTTCAAGATTATTTTCACTAGTTTCCCCCAACATGATTTATTATTTGAGAACAACCTAGAAAAGTAATGAAAACAAAAATAAAAATGAAGTAAACCACAATAAATTAAAGGTTAAAATAAAAAATGAACAAAGAAACAAAACATTCTAATAATAAAGAAGGCTAAAACCAGTATTTATAAGAGATATGGTTAAGATCAATAACAAAAGAAATATAACAAATAAAAGATAGGTGAATAGTGAAAAACAATATGAACAATGAGGAAAACTCTAACTAAAGAGACGAGTGACGTAGAAAATTCCTAAAAGGGGATGTTATTTGCCATGAGAGCGAAAACCTTAACCCTTACAAGAAGGGAACTCTTAATATATATTGAAAATGCTTTGGATATGTATTTAGCAATATCTATGTAAATATAATTTATGAAAGCCAAAATAAACCTCATTCTTTTTTTTAATTATAATTAGTTTCAAATTTGAAATTCAAATTCTATTTCTCCTTAAATAAATTCAATTTTGGAATAATTTCTTTTTTTTTTTTCACTTTGCCATATGGAATGAAAATAGGAACAAAGATGATACTTGTCTAATACTTAGTACATAGAAGTAGGCTTTTTCATATGATTAATTGGAATAAAATATATATTTTTCCAATACAGGGAATACTTTTGACAATGAATATCTAAATATATTATTATATAAATATTAAAATAAAGGAAAAGATATATAATAATATTAACAACAACAATAAAAGCTTTTTTTAATTTAATTTCCAAGTTCTCACAATCTAAAATCATAAATGGAACTCTTAAAATTGAAAAAAAAATAAAGAAATAGAAAAAAATTATGTAGGTCATTTTCCTTTAATCTTAGAGGATGTTGGAATTCAAGACTCTTAAGATGTAATTTATTGGTCTAAATTCAGAGTTAGACTTCTAATTCTTAAACCAACATTTGACTTATTTGAATTAATAGATCCTTTGTATGCATTTTAAATACTCAACTCCTTATCCTCTAGTGGTAACATTTTCTTTCCTCCAATCATATATGAGAGTCATTAGTGATAGTTTCCTTAAGATCTACATCCCATTTCTTATATGATCATTCCTTATAATTAGACATTATATAATAGTCCTAACCTTTAATAAGTTGAAAGGCTAAATCAATAAAAATTCAATATTTAATTAAAGTAATAAAAACTAAAACCTAATAGCACATGAGTGAACCCTAGATGGCTTAGTATTAATAGTTTGGTCTTTAAACTCGTAAAAAGCTAGAATCATTGTAATATTTCTCCCTTGTAACTTTCTTTAAATCTTGGCAAGAATCAAATATTAAATAGATGAATACCACTTTATCATGTCACGAAGAATTCAACCTTAAACATATATAACATTTTGACCATTTGCATTATCAAACTCCTAATTTTGGACTTTGACAAACAATTTAAATTCTATAGTTTTTAGTTATTTAGCTATATAAACTTCTCATAGAGCTTAATTAAAGTTTAGACGCTTATTCAAATTCTCTATTTTAACATTCGTCAAAGCTCTCAAACTTTTAATTTATTCATTCTTAGTTTCATTAAATCTTATGAGAGTTAGTTGTGTGTTAGAAATAGAATTTTTACTTCATCTAAGTATTAGGATAGATTAGAAGGGGAGTGTGATTTATTTTTAAAGGAATTAGTTTAAGTGTTTAGCCATTAAAACACTTGGGAATTGGTTTAAGAGTAGCCTAGAAACTCTTGATTGTAAGGTTGAAGAGTGAGCCTCAAACACTTATGTAATCTCAATATTGTGAATAAGATTATGTGAGATTGAAAATCCTAACTTAGGGGTAAGTTAGGTGGAGACATAAGATTATTAAGAATCCGAACTCCTTAAATCATTGTGTTCATTATTTTTCCTACTCTATTCTCTTTTAATTCTTTTTTGCTACTCTATTCTCTTTTAATTCTTACTCAATTCCTTAAAATCATTTTTATTTTTCTAAAATCCTAATTAGCCTTATTCACCCCCCCTCTAAGGCATTTTCGATTGGTATCATAGCTTAAATTCTAGGAACTTAATTGCTATAATACAAGATGATAGGGAGTGAACTTCAAAAGTTTTCTTCACTTAGAACATTCTTTGATGGTAGTGACTATCCTCATTAGAAGTTTAAAATGGAGCTATATCTAGATTGTGATTCTATTAGACTTTGGGAAGTTATTCTTAAAGGTTAGTAACCACCAAAAACTACTATTAATGGTGTACAAATTACTATTTTAAGAAGTGACTGAAGCAATGATCAAAATGAAGAAAACTATAAAAACAAGAAAGCTATGATCACTCTACTCTCTTCTATGATAAGAGAAGAAAAAGGCAAGCTTCAACATTAAATTTCCACTAAGGAAATTTGGGAGACCTTGGAGAACCATTATGAAGGCAATGTACAAGTAAAAAGTAAAAAGGTTCAACTTTATATGTATGAATATAAACTCTTCAAAATAAATCCTCAAGAATCAATCACGAAGATGACAAACCATCTCAATGCTTTCCTCACAACCCTCAAGAAACTTAGAAAATATTTCTCCAAGGAAGAGGTGAACAACAAGATTCTAAGAATCCTACTTAAGAAGGATTGGGAATCTTGAGTCACTTCAATTGAGGAAGCTCAATACCTCTCTACCCTCTCAACTGATGTGCTTATTAACATGCTTTTAACACAATTGCTCATAATTAAGCAAAGAGATGAAGAGAAAAAAGGAAAGGAAGAGAAGATAAAGAGCATAGCACTGAAGGTTTCATAAGAAAAAAGTGAAGATGAAAATATTAAAGATTCTAGTGATGAAGATGGTGATATTGCCATTCTCACTAGAAACTTCAAGAAGTTTTTAAGAAAGAAAAATTTCTCAAGAACAAAAGACTCTAAAAATAAGTATGAAAGGAAATGTAAGAAGAAAACTAAAGAACTTACTAGCTATGAATGCAAGAAACCGAGACATATCCAAAGTGAGTGCCCTAAACTCAAATTCAAGAACAAAGGAACACAGGAGAAAAGGAGAAAAGAAAGGCCTTCAAAGTTACTTAGGATGACTCCTCCGAATCTGAAAAGGAAGGGGAATAATAAGAAATAGCCAACCTTTATTTCATGACTCTTGAAAATGAAAATAAGGTATCATTTATTTCTTATTCTTCCTTTGATAATTATGATGACGATGATGATGATGCTCTATTGTGAGAAAATTATTAGTTAAATGCAAAAGCTCGCTTTCTAAGAAGAAGCTTTATAAGCATGAGCTATCTAGCTTAACCAAGAAATTTGATAGCTTAAAAAATAATTTTGCTAAACTTGTTGAATTAAATGAAAAACTTGTTAGTAATGCAAAATCTTCTAATTCCTTGAAAGATCAACTCAAGAAAGCAAGTGATGAAAATCATAAGCTTTCTAAGGAGATTTAGAATTAAAGAATTCCATTGCTAAATTCAAGAGAGGAAAAGAAACTTTAGATAGTCTTCTTGATTCTTAAAAATTTCATGGAGATACCCATGGAATGTTTTCATCATCATCATCACACATTAATTTTGTTAAAGCCTCACATGATTCCACTCCTTTGACCTCTAAACCAAATGAGACTCAAGCTTTTAAAGCTAAAAAGTTTAATATGTGTTAAATGACAAAGGAAAGTCTCATAAGACTCAACCTCTATTAGCACAAAGAGGTAAAACACATATTAAAAGACTATAACCCAAACATGCTTATATGTACACTAGACATAACACTCCTAAACATGTTGTACAAACCTATCAAAATACACATTGCTATTGTAAATGTATGTCTACTCAAAATAATTTTAGAAGGCACACACAATCACAACATAAAAGGCATGCTTCATTTATTATAAAATCATATCCTACTGAAAGAAATAAATTTGACAATGTTGAATGTTTTTATTTTATAACCAAAGGTCACTTTAGCAATGTATACTTTTATCAAAAACTACATTTACAATTGCTACCTTCATATTATTATGAAACTAATAACCCTAGACCAATTAAGGTTTGGGTTCAAAAGAATATTAAATTATATTATATAGGTGTGCTTGAAGTCCATAAAAGTAAAGAGTAAATGGTATCTTGATAGTGGATCTTCAAGACACATGATGTGATACAAAGAATAATTCAATAAGTTTAATGCAAAGGATGGAGGACATGTATAATATGAACCCTAAAAGGCATTGTAAGTGCAAACATGGAGCTGAATATGAAGAATTCAAGCTAATTAGATTAATTTCCTATTCTGAAATTAATTAGCTTAATATGGAAAAATTTTGAGTTATTTTCCTGTTTTAAAGTCAATAAGGAAGATTCTAGAAGATGTGAAAAGATTCAAGGATATTCCAAGTCAAAGTCAATAAGTCAACAAGTCAAAGTCAATGGTCAACATGTGACATAGCATGCTTCAATGCTTAGTTGTCATGAGTTATTAATTTTGACTTTTCAAAGTTGAATTGTAATGCATTATCATATTTTGAAGGAAATCTCCTTAATTAAGGATTTTCCTATATAGGCATCTTTGGGAATAAGGAAGAAAACCTTTTCCTTAAAGGGTTAGGTTGTTTACATGCCTATATAAGGGCTAAACATATTTTGGACGAATTTGGGATGTATTTTTTGACAGTTTTAATCAATTAAGTGAGGTTTTCCCTTAACTTTATTCTTTTAAAACTTTACAAGTTTACTTTAATTGTTTCACATCTACCTTTCATTACAATTGCTAAGTTAGATTTAGAATTGTGTGATTGTTCATCTTTTAATAGCCAAGTATCTTACTTCAATTTAGTAAGTAAGGGGTTTAGCTCCATCAATACAACTTATCTTTAATGATCCTTGGGCTAATATTCAAAGTTGGATGCACGTTCTATCTCTATTATAGGTAGGGTGATCATAGCCAAACTTCAAGGTTTAGTTATATATCCTTTAATTTTCATGTATTATTTATTCTTTTCTTCTTCTCAATTCTTCATAGATTGAAAAAAAAAACCAAAATTTTTTTAGTGAAACACAAGAGCATTCATATCCTTGAGTGTAAACACATAATGGAGTGCTTTGTGAGAATTTTTTTTCTATATCTTTTCAAACGTGATTTTTAGCATGGACATGCCTTATTTTCATGGTGGGGATGATCCTTATATTTTTTTGAAGTGGGTGCAACAAATAGAGGAGATATTTGATTCTCTTAAGATATGTGATTTTAAAAAGTGCAAACTTGCTTCTAATAAATTTTTAGGTCACACTGCTATATGGTGGGAAGTTTTGATGGTAAATAAAGTTAAAAATTAGGATTTAATGAAAAGGTTAATGTCTAGATATTTCATTCCTCATGATGTTAGGAATAAATTCTATCTTAAATTGCAAAGACTTAAATAAGGGGATGAATTAAGTGTTGGTGATTATGCTAAAAAGTTTAAGTTTTTTGTAATCGTAAGTGATTTAGGTGAATCTGAAGTGTAGAAAATCGCAAGATTCATAAGCGGGCTTAAGAGTGAAATTAGACAAGATCTTATGTTTATGGTACAATTGCAACTTATATTGTCTTTGAATAATGTAATTTCACTTGCTTTAAATATAAAGAGTTAGAGTAATAAGGTTGATAATCAAAGTGGTGCTAATATTGAAGTGGTGTAAGTGATTATGAAAAGAAGCATGAGGATCAATTATGTGATCAAACTAATAAAGTGGAGGAGAGCATTATTTATGAAGAGAAGTGTGAAAAAGAAGTGGTTGTGTGTGAGGAGATCAAAATAGAGTGTGAATCTAAGAATAGTGATTTTTTTTAAGTCATTGAAGATAATAAGGATTGTTTGTAAAGTTTCGAGAAATCTAGTGAAGATGTGAAAGGATCAGCTCATGAAAAGGCAAACCAAGAAGTTTGTGCACAAAAGAAGGAGGAGGATAAAGAGCTGGTTATTCATCATGATTATGCTAACAACTTTAATCTTTCTTTTTCTAGTGTTTTGAAATTTGTTTTATAGACTTTTATGCCATACAAAGATCATTTAATGATGTTATTGGAGTTCCTTATGTCCACAATACAATCTATGAAGTCTTTGTTTGTAGTAAGAACTTGAGATATTCATGTTTCAAGTTTAGAAGCGAGCAACAAGAATACAATCCTTACAAGTTTGTGGAAAAGAGTTCAATGTTCAGTCAAGTTTAAGTTATACTGAAGCTACTTCTGTGGATTCTTACTTCAAATGAGAGGCTTTCAAAAAAGGTGTTTGTATTTGACCCTGGAGGATTTATGAATTTATCAACTTTAGAAGATGGCTATGACTCGAGGGTGAATCATCTTCAAAAGGAAGGGAATAATATGAACCTTAAAAGGGATTAAAAGTGCAAGCATAAAGCTAAATATGAAGAATTTAAGCTAATTAGCTTAAATTCTTATTCTAAAATTAATTAGCTTGATATGGACGAATTTTGAGTTATTTTCCTATTTTAGAATCAATAAGGAAGATTCAAGAAGATTCTAGAAAATGTGAGAAGATTTAAGGATATTCCAAGTTAATAAGTCAACATGTCAAAGTCAAAGTCAAATAGTCAATAAGTCAAAGTCAATGGTCAACATGTGATATAGCATGTGACATGGCATGCTTCCATGCTTAGTTGTCATGAGTTGTCATTTTGCTTAGTTGTCATGAGTTGTCAAGAGTTTTCAATTTTGACTTTTCAAATATGAGTTGTCATTAGTTGTTATATTTTGAAGGAAATCTCCTTAATTAAGGATTTTCCTATATAGGCATCTTTAGGAATAAGGAAGAAAACCTTTTCCTTCAAGAAATAAGTTATTTACATGCCTATATAAGGGCTAAACATATTTTGGACGAATTTGGGATGTATTTTTTGATAATTTCAATCAATTAAGTGAGGTTTTCCCTTAACTTTGTTCTTTTAAAACTTTACGAGTTTACTTTAATTGTTTCACATCTGCCTTTCATTACAATTGTTAGATTAGACTTAAAATTTTGTGATTTTTCATCTTTTAATAGCTAAGTATCTTGCTTCAATTTAATAAGCAAGGGGTTTAGCTCCATCAATACAACTTATCCTTGATGATCCTTGGGCTAATATTCAAAGTTGGATGTGCATTCTATCTCTATTATAGGTAGGGTTGGTATCAATGTCACATTAAGAGACAATGCCAAAGGAAAGATTATAGACATTAAAGCACTCGATAATCCTCAATCCGTATATATTAATCATGTATTACTTCTTGATTGTCTTAAACATAATTTGCTAAGTATAAGTCAATTATGTGACATGGGAAATAAGGTTACTTTTTAGGGGAAAGTATGGAAAACCTCCTTATGGTTTCATGGTTTTAGAGTTTTAAGTATGTGTTTTATTTTATGACAATTTGGGTCTTGTGTTTGTCATTATTTGACAATTTTTAGTATACAAGCCTAATGTCGTTAAATGAGTCTGATACATTGTACGACCTAACTAAAAGCAGTTAACGAGAAGTATGAAAAATTACCTTGTGGTTTTAATATTTTACAATTTTAAGTATGTGTTGCACTTTTTATAACAATTAGGGTCATGTGTTTGTCGTCGTTTGACGATTTTCAGTATATGTGTTTCAATCATTTAATGGCGTTAGCCT
This sequence comes from Mallotus nudiflorus, assembly GCA_947683625.1. Taxonomy (NCBI): domain Eukaryota; kingdom Viridiplantae; phylum Streptophyta; class Magnoliopsida; order Malpighiales; family Euphorbiaceae; genus Mallotus; species Mallotus nudiflorus. Next base: position 33,094 of record CANTUR010000013.1, on the reverse strand, counting down.
CATATACTAAAAATTATCAAACGGCAAAAACATTGGACCTAAATTATTACACAATGAAACACATACTTAAAACTCTAAAATTGTGAAAACACATAATGGTTTTTCATACTTTTTCATACTTTTTATTCTAAAAATTGCTTTGTTAGTAGTCTTGATGAAGAAAAAGTAATTTTTAGTGGTGATAAAGTAGGCGATGACTATGTTATTAACTTGAACAAGGTTAATAATAAGGACATAAAATGCTTAATGTCAATTTCCCATGACTCATGGACATGGCATAGAAGATTAGGACATACAAACTTTGAGCTTTTAAATGATCTTTATAGACATGAACTTGTGATTGGTTTACCTAAGATTGAATTCTCCAAGGATAAACCTTATGATGATTTTTAAAAGGGAAAATAATCCAAGTCTTCATTTAAGCTCAAGAATGTAGTGTCAACCTCTAGGCCACTTAAAATTATACATATGGATTTATTTAGACTAACTAGAGTTACTAGTCTTAGTGGTATGCACTATGCTTATGTATTGGTTGATGATTACTTTAGATACACTTTTATGTGTTTTCTTGCTTATAAGAATGATGTATTTAAAGCTTTTGAAAATTTTTCAAAAAGAGTTTAAAAAGAAAAAGGATTTTGTATTTCATCAATTAGAAGTGATCATGCAACTGAATTTGAAAATGAATTTTAAAACCTTTTGTAATGAAAATGGTATTTCACATATGTTTTCATCTCCTAGAATTTCTTAACAAAATGGGGTAATTGAAAGAAAAAATAGAACTCTAGTGGAAATGGTTAAAACAATGCTTCATGAGTATAATTTACCTTTATACTTCTAGGCAGAAGATGTTGACACGTCTTGTTATATTTCAAATAGAGTTTTCAAAAGACTAATTCTAAATAAAACTTCTTATAAGCTATGGAACAATATAAAACCCATCTCATATCTAATAGTATTTGGATGCAAGTGCTTTATATTAAACGCTAAGGATAATCTTGGAAAATTTGACTCTAAAGCCGATGAAGGAATTTTTCTAGGCTATGACACCTCTAATAAAGCATATAGAGTCTTTAATAAAAGAATTATAGTAGTTAAAAAGTTAATGCATATTCTATTTGATGAATCAAACTCACTTGATCCTAGAAATGATGTTTGTAGTGTTGATAATTTTATAAATAAGCATATGGATGTAAACACTCAAGAAGAAAATGCTAGCAAACCTTTAGAGCTAGAAGATCCTACAAAAAAGGATGATAAGGAGATACCTCAATCTACTTTGAATAATGATCTTTTAAAGGATTGGCAATTTAAGAAAGCTTATCCTCAAGACCTCATTATAGGTGACACTACAAAAAGGGTAACTACTAGATCTAAACTTAAATCTATTGTTAATCTAGCATTCATTTCTCAAATTGAACAAAAAATGTTGATGATGCATTGAGTGATGAATTTTGGGTCATTACTATACAATAAGAGTTAAATCAATTTGAGGGAAACAAGGTTTGGACCTTGGTTCCTAGACCCAAACATCATCCTATTACAGGCACCAAATGGGTGTTTAGAAATAAAATGAATGAACAAGGTGTCATAACTAGGAATAAAGCTAAACTAGTAGCTAAAGGTTATAATCAAGAGGAAGACACTAATTATAATGAAACTTTTACCCTCATTGCAAGGTTAAAAGCTATTAGAATGATACTTGCATTTACATTATTCATGGGTTTCAAACTTTATCAAATGTATGTTAAAAGTGCATTTCTAAATGGTTTCATTAAAGAGGAGGTCTTTTGAGTTTTGATAGTTTTGATTTTCCTAATCATATGTTTAAACTTTTAAAAGAATTATATGAATTGAAACAAGCTCCAAGAGCTTTTGTATAAAAGATTGAGTAACTCTCTTTTAGAAAAAGGTTTTTCTAAAAGAAAAGTTGACATAACTCTTTTCATAAAGAAATCCAAGCATGATTTATTAATTGTTTAAATTTATATTGATGACATTATTTTCAATGCTACTAACCATTACTTGTGTGAGGAATTTTCTAAGTTGATGCAAGGAGAATTTGAAATAAATAAGATGAGTGAGCTCAAATTTTTCCTTGGACTTCAAATCAAGCAATGCAAAGATGGGACTTTCATCAATCTAAATAGGCTAGGGACATTCTTAATAAATTTGGTATGGATGGAGCTAAGTCAAGAAAGACTTTTATGAGGACCACTACTAAACTCAACAAAGATGAGAATGGTAAACTTGTTGATGAAAAATATTTTAGAGGTATGATTGGATCCCTCTTTATTTAATTGTTAGTAGACCAATATCATATTTGCTACATACTTGTGTGCTAGGTTTCAATCTAGTCCTAAGGAGTCTCATTTGAATATGAAACAGATTTTTAAATATCTTTATGGAATAATGCATTTAGGACTTTAGTATCCTTAAAGTTCATCCTTTGACTTAATTAGTTATTTAGATGCAGACTTTGTCTGTAGTTTACTAGATAGAAAAATCACTTTCGGAACTTGTCAAAATTTAGGAAATTTCTTAGTTTCTTAGTTTAGTAAGAAATAAATTTCAATTGCTTTGTCCACCACTGAAGTAGAATATGTGGCGACTAGTTATTGTTGCTCACAAATGTTATGGCAAAAACAACTTAAGGACTATGACATTGAACTTGATCATATTCCTATTAAATATGACAACACGAGCGCTATAAACCTTAGTAAGAATCCTATTAAGTATTCTAGAACTAAGCATATTGATATTAAACATCATTTCTTCCGTGATCTTATGTAAAATGGCGATATTTTTCTTGAATTTGTTAATACAAATTATCAATTAGCAGTCATCTTTACCAAGCCTCTATGTGAAGAAAGATTGAATTTTATTAAGTATGAGCTTGGTATGATAGATGGTTCAAGTTTGTCTTGATGACTTGTTAAATTGTTTAATTAATGGTTGGATTTCTTCATTAAAATTCATTATTTTCATAAATTTCATGTGCAATCATGCTTTTAACTTATTTTTTACTCTATGTTTACTCTTCGTATTTGACACCATTTCATAAAATTCATGCACAAACATTTTCTTTTCTTCTTTTTTCATTTATTTATACTTTTGGTTTACTTTTCATTTTTGATACTTTTGTTCATGATTCCATTTTAAGACAAATTATTTTTGGCATTTTTTTTTTATCTTTATCATGTATAAATTTACTTCAAATAATTGCTATTTAATAATTAATTATTGAATTTTATTCAATTTATTGATGATTTAGATAAGCAAATCTATTTCATATACATGACTTGACTTATTGTATTTCCCATTTGCATGATTTATTTTTAATTTTTATTAAAAATAATTATTTCAAATTTAAAATTTATTTTTCCCATTGAAATTCTTGATTATGTTGATTTATGATAATAATTATAATAGCATTTAATTTGGTTAGGATTTTATATGTTTTGGAGTTAATTTGATGCAAAGGGACCTTTTTGTCATAATTTAAGGACTAGATTAAAAATTTTTTGAAACTTTAGGGGCCTTTCACCAATTGTATGCTCATTGCAACATACAATGCACTTTGCCTCATCCTCCTCTACCTCCTCAGTAAGACTATATTTATTTTTATGAGTTTTGTGTGTTTTTTCGTCAGTTTTTGTTTGGTTTATTTTGAGTATATTTTCAGTTTCTAGGATATGAGCTGTTAGCTTATGTCTACATTTATTTCGTGTCAGTTTATGTTTGGTTTATCTTCTGTTTCTCTTTGGTTATAAGTCATGAGTTGCTAGTTTGTGTCTTGTTTATGTTATGTTTCTCTTAAGTTTACAATTGATATTCTAATATCATTATAACTTTATCCTTTTCATTAATGCAATTTCCATATTATTAAAATTTCCTTTTGCATTTTGATAAAGGGGAAGAAACATTTGAAATTTAAATTTTTTTGCATGCATGCATGAACATTGTAAGTATGACTAGTTTTATCCTCTTTAATAATAATTTTTTCATGATTTTATAATTGTGATAAAAAACTTTGTTTTGCTTACTTTGTTTCTTTATGCCAAGATCCTTATTTTTTAAGATTTGGTATATCTTTGTTTTCATTGTTTTTGTTCTTGGTCTTTTATTTACTCTAGGACTTTTGTTTCCTTTAGGTTTATTTCTTGTTTATTATCTCTCTTTTTTCTTTTTGTCTTTGACAAAATGGGAGAAAATGTTATGGATAATTGTGTTTGTGATATGCTAAGTGTTATATGATCATGTATGTTAGTTAGCTAAGTTCTACATGATCATGTGATAGTTAAGTTTGCTAAGTTTCAAATAAGTGTTATACGTTCTATATTTATGATGAATTTAAGTAGTACTACATGCATTGTAAGTGCTACTAGTTTTATTTATTTAAATATGTTTAAAATTATTTCCTTCATATCACTTAACATTTATTTAAATGATCATGTTTTTATGTTTTTAATACATTTGTCATGTTAGGCCATATTTCTTTTTTGTCCCTCATGTTAAATTTTATGCCTTTTTATTTTTAACAAAAGGGAATAAAATATTAAATTTATATTGTTTATCATGTGTAAAAAGGGGAGAAATAAATAAATATATATTTACATAAAGGAGAAATTTTTTTATTATCTTTCAATTGATATCTCTTCTTAAAACCATCACCTTTATAATTATTTAATATTTAAAAGAGACATTTTTTTAAATCCTTATATATGCTATAATAATTCTTTTTTTCTTTCATGCTTTGGCAAATGATAAAAAATGTAGAAATTATGCATATATTAAGGGGGAGCAAATTATTTTTATAAATTGCATCTATTTAATTTGAAAAAGGGAGCTATTTTATATAGCACATATCTATTCATGTTAATTATTTGACACTCACACACACTTTATTTATTTTTATCAAATTGGTTGTCAAAACAAAAAAGGGAGATATTATTGACTATTTGCATGATAAAACTCCTAATTTAGACTTTAACAAACAATTTAAATTCTAATGATTTCATTTAAATGTGTAAGAGCTCAATATTTGGAAATGTTAAAATAATTCTTAAAAGAGTATTTAACATGTATTTTATAAAGTACATGAACCAATACAAGTACCTAAATTAATTAATACAAAAGAAGTAAAGAAAAATCAATTTTTAGAAGTACAAGTGTCTTCTCATTAGCTGTTCATGAGTTGTCGCCTTCAGCTGCCCATTTTAAGTTGTTTCAGCTGTTTTGGACAGTTCTACTCAAGAGCGCCACTCACAATCGTGAGCAGCTCATGAGGGCAATCTAGACAGCTCAAAATGGGCAAAAACAAGCAAATTTCAAACTTTAATGGTCCTCAAATTGACTCTCGCGAGCCAGGACATTACCCTCATGACCATGAGTGGAGTTTCGGCTACAAAAGTATGAAAAACACTCGAGAATTTTTGGAAGACTTTGGAGACACAATCAATGACTCCAACAACCATATTTTTTAATTGTTTATCTATATAAACTACTTCTAGAGCTCAATTGAAGTTAAGACACTTGCTTATTCAAATTCTATATCTTAACATTCATTAAAGCTCCCAAACTTTCAATTTATTAATTCTTAGTTTCATTAACTCTAGTGAGAGTTGGTTGTGTGTTAGAAATATAATTTATATCTCATTTAAGTCTTAGGATAGATTAGAAGGGGATTGAGATTTATTTCTAAAGAAATTGGTGTAAGTGTTTAGCCATTAAAACACTTGCGAATTTGTTTAAGAATAAGCCTAGAAACTCTTGATTGTAAGGTTGAAGAGTGAGCCTAAAACTCTTTTGTAATCTCAATATTATGAATAAAATTGTGTGAGATTAAAAATCCTAACTTGAAAATAAATTAAGTGGAGACGTAAAATTGTTGAGAATCTAAACTCTTTAAATAATTGTGTTCATTATTTTTTTTGCTCTATTCTCTTTTAATTCTTACTCAATTCTTTAAAATCGTTTTTATTTTTCTAAAATCTTCATTAGCCTTAGCCACCTCCCTCCACTACAATACTTTCATATTAAAAGAGTTAAATTAGAAAATATAATATCCAAAAAATTATATGTTGAACTTGAACTTAATGTATTTCTCTTAAATTTGAATTTCAAAGACTAAAACAACTAACATGTTTTTCTTAATATTATATATGGAAAACTAAGTGCTCCGATTTCTTTTAGCAGATGAAGTGGTGATTGGTTGGACTAATATTTTGTTTGCAACTTTTTATAATTTTAGAGTTTATAATCCATAAATTGTCCACCATTCTATAGCATCCATCAGTACAATGAATAAGAAACACGTTAGAAAAAAAAAAATCTTTAGTGCAAATGAAAATGAATAAATTATCAACAAGTTTGTTTCATTAAAGTCAAATTTTATCTTTTTAATGCTTTTGACACTCTAGTTACCATAATCTTATCTTCATTGCTTTTGAGTTGTTTTTCCAGGTGTATGGGTATTCTAATAAATAAAATCATAAAATCTAATAGATAAAGTAAATCCAAAATTGTACATAAATATATGCATCTTTCTCATCTATCAAGCACACATTTTTAAACTTTTGCTTATCCTCTCTCATAATTTTTATTTGTTAAAAGATCTTTAATTTCACCAAACATATTACTTTTATATATATATATATAGCACTGTAATAGTTTAATGTTTATCACAACACATAAATAGCTTGTAAAATTATATTATGATTGCTAAAATATTATTCACCTCATTTTAAAATTGATCACTTCCTATAGTTATTTGACCAAACCACAAAGGTTTTTTTTGTATTTTCATCACCTTTGTTCATCCTTTTTTTTTTTTTTTTCATAACTTTAAAAATGCATTACTTACCAAAGCTTCCCTCACATTAACAAGACACTTTAACATAATATAATGTCATGCAAATCTTATTTTAGCTACCCTTGGAAGTTACAATTTTAAATTAGCTCTAAAATTTGCTAATGCATGAGAGTGATTGACAAAATATTTTATGATTCTTTTACCCTTAAAATATGTATCTTGAAACCAAAAAATAATAATTTGTCAATTTTTTTGAAAATTAACTTCAAAGTATATAAGTTAAAAAAGTCATCCCGTTAGTCTTATAGATTAGTGAACTCAATTTTATGTTAGTTAACTCTTAAAATTAAACTTTTCTTAAAATTAAACATTTTAAAAAAATATTATTTTTATATTTTAAATAAGTGTTGTTTATTTATGATTTATTTTATTATTTAACTTGCATAATAGCTATATAACTCAATAAAATAATATAAAAATTAAAAATAGTTTTTCTTAAAATTATTAGTTTAATAAGCAACATTAAATAAAATTAATTAAAATATTTTAAAATATAGAATTTTAATTAATATATCATAAACGAATAAATTTTTTATATGGATAAAATTCAATCAATTTAAACAATATTATAGTTCGTGTTACATTTTTATAATTTTTAAGTTCAATTGAATTTAAAATAGACAATTTTTTTAAAAAAATATTTCTTTAATATATATACTCTTTTATAATAAATATTTGAGCAATTAAATACGTGAATATAATTTTTTTATAAAATAGCTTAATGTAGAGATATATATATATATATTGAAAATATCTAATTCAAATAGAATTGAATTCAATAGATAATTAAAATTTAACATAAATTATAATGTTGACAAAACCAATTGAATTTACGTAAATATAAAAAAAATTATTTTTATATGGTATTTTAATTAAAATTATTTATTTTAAATAATTAAAATCATACTTGGTTAATATTATTTGTCATTGTTAATGCAACTATAATTTAAGAAAGAAATAATTTTAATGTTTAATTTTTTATATTATTTTTACTGAGTAAATATAGTTATTATGAAAATTAAATAATATAATAAATTATCAATAAAAATAAATATTATTTATTTAAAATATAAAAAATTTTCAAGTCTTAGAGCTAAAATGTAAAAAAAAAAAATTAATAGTTAACTAACGGAAAATTAGTTTGACTAATGGATAGAACTAACAGAAAAATTTATAGAACTTGATTGTAAAAAAAAATTATTATAGGATTTAATTAAAAAATAATATAAGTTATAGGACTAAAATGTTATTATCCCATTTTCTACTGTTTGGCCTAAAAGATAGGGTTAATTAAGTCTAACATACACAAAATATAGGCTATTTCTCATTAAACTACCCAAATTTATTTTCATCCCATAAAACCTCCCGAATGTTCGAATGGATCCCGCAAAAGGAACTCATCACAAAATTCAATCACTGGAGATGTCATTTTCACTTTTTTTATTAACCGAATTTTTGCCCAAAAATTAGTTGTCACATTAGCAAACTGTCAATTGATGTGGCATTATACATAGCAAAAGAAATTATAATTTAAAAAATTTATATAAATTAGATATATTCATCTCTCTCATCTTTAAATTTCATAAAATTAAATATTTTTATTTATTTTTCTTTATTTTCTACATCTTTCTTTTATTTTTTAGATTTTCTCTTCAACCAAACACTTTACTTTCTTTACTTTTCCAAATTTTCTCTTTAACCAAATAATCCAATTCACAAAAAATCTGCGTTAACCAAATAATTCATGACACAAAATCACTTAAACAATCATCATCAAGATTATCAATCTCAAAACTCACAACAAATGTAAGCAGGCAATCAAGATTTGTTGTATAGGCTTCAAAAATCACCATAAATTCAAGTAATGAAATGAAGATTCTCTAGCTTCTTCTTGCACATCAGGTCCTTTAAGCATCAATTCAAGTAATGCCATGAACAAAAAAAAAACCCTTCATTGCATTATCAAGTGGAGCAAACACTGTCAAAACAGGCTTCTCCTTTTCTTTAAAGCCCACCAACTGCAAATCAAGAAACAAAGTCATGACAAAATAGTTATTTGCTCTCAAAACATCAGTAGCCTCTTTAAATAAGAAAATCCCATTATCACAACTAAACCCACAACTAAATAAAAAAAAGATTATTTTTAATAATCAAGAAAAATAGAATGAGCTCATATCTACTCTAGCCTTGGTGGGCAATCATTGCTACTATTAGTCTCAAACTGTTCTACCCTACTCGATCTACCAGTCATGGAGAGATTAAGGTGGCGATAGAAGTGAGGATTGTAGGAGAGGAGAAAGTGTTTGGGAGAGGAGAAAGTGGTGAAAGAATTGTCTCTATGGCCTCTTTTAATAATAATAAAAATAGAATCGGGTTTTGGAAGAGGGGAAGGTGTTGAATTGACAAAGTAGGTGTGGCAGCGGTAGAGGCGGATGATATGAACGAAGTGGATCTGGTGGTGGTAGAAAGGTTAGGAGCTGAACAACGAGAGTGTTGTCGTTGATGGCGACTTTAAGCCAGTTGTCTTCATTAGTCATGCTTTGAGAGATTTGAGGGAGGCAGAGAGAAGGAGAAAGCTGAAAAAGGAGAGAAGTTATGTGAGGGTGATGAAGGCTTCTTTATTTTAGCAAATTGTGTGTTTGTTTTGAGTTTTGATAATGATAGTTTTGATGATAATGTTGATGATGATGGTTTTAAGTGATTTTGTGTTATGGATTATTTGATTAATGCTAATTTTTTTGTGAGTTGGATTATTTGGTTAATGAGAAAATTTGGGAAACGAAAGGAAGAAAAATATTTGGTTAAAGAGCAAATTTGGAAAATAAATAAAAGATTTAATTTTTAAATAGTAAGTTATTTTTTATTATGTGTAATGCCACGTCGGCTAACATTTATTAGCCACTACTTTTTTGTTGACATTTTGAGTTTATAAAAAACAGTAGACACATCATTTTGTCATGTCATTACCGGTGATTGGATTCTATAACAAGACACTTTTGTGAGATTTATTCAAATACTCGAGGGATTTTATGAATCCAAAATACATTTGGGTAGTTGAATGAGAAATAGCCCATATTTTAGGTACCGTGAATGTAATAAACCTAGATAAAACGCCCGCACAATTGAATTGCAGTGGAATAAAGAGATGTCTACTGTCTACATCAACAGACAACAGCAGCCAGCAGATGTTGCAACTTGTAAAGGGTACGTCTGTAATTACAGATGAAAAGGTTTGTATATATATAATTTTTAAATCCACGCAGAGGTAACCGTGACTACAATCAAATCATATCATATACAGAACCAATTCAAGACCGTTTGATTTGTTTTGAAGAAAAAGCAAGCGTTTGGTCCCTACGTGACGAAGGCCTGATAAGACCTGCATTTACCATATGTCTGTCTGTGGAACTGTCAAACTATCACAGTCCTTTAAAGTTATCATTTCCCTAAGATACCAAAACCACTACACTAGGCAGCACCAGCAAAGCCAGCTTTTTAGCCATAGCCATTTCTTCATCGTCTTCATGTTGCTCTCTTCTTTAGCTTCAATTCACGCCATGAACAAATTCTTTTAAAACAATTCGAAGCTTTGGAAGCTCTTGCTGTTGAACAAAATTAGCAATGGTTTCTTTAGAAGATTCACATTCTAATTCAAATCGCTTCCCGATAACCCGAACCAGCACCTTCTATAACCCATCTTCAGTATCCCATTCCAAAATCAGCCGCCATGTTGGCCGTTCTATGCGTACAATACGCTCTAATCTCTACCAAAATGACGACAGTGTTAGCTGCTGCTCTTTCACTACAGCTGCCGACAACTCTGATTGCGTTTCCGAAAACCTGACCGAATCCGTCATCGACATGCGTCTTGGAGAACTTGCCTCCCGGAACAATAATAATGACTTAAATAACAGTGGCGTGGAGAAATCTGGGAAATCATCTTCCGATGAAGATTTCCTTGATATCTCACAAGCATTCAGCGATTTCTCGGCTTGTAGTAGCGATATCTCTGGAGAATTGCAGCGTCTCGCTTGTTTACCGTCCCCTGAAAACACGCCTAAAACAGAAAACTCTGAATTGGCCGAGCCTGAACCTGAACCCTGCTTAGGGTTTCTGCAGAGAGAGAATTTCTCTACAGAAATAATCGAAAGTATTTCGCCTGAAGATCTTCAACCGACGGTCAAGATCTGCGTAGACAGCCTCCGATCGCCGTCAATTGCAGTTAAAAGATCAGCCGCAGCGAAACTTCGACTTCTTGCTAAGAATCGGTCCGATAATCGCGCGTTAATAGGCGAATCCGGTGCTATTCCGGCTTTGATACCACTTCTTCGATGCAGCGATCCGTGGACGCAAGAACATGCAGTGACAGCTTTGTTGAATCTTTCGCTCCATGAAGGGAATAAAGGTTTAATTACGAACAATGGAGCTATTAAATCTTTGGTTTATGTGTTGAAAACAGGAACTGAAACGTCAAAGCAAAATGCAGCGTGTGCATTGCTTAGTTTAGCACTAGTAGAAGAGAATAAAAGCTCGATTGGTGCATGTGGAGCTATACCACCATTAGTTTCTTTACTGATTAGTGGATCCAGTAGAGGAAAAAAGGATGCTTTGACTACACTTTACAAGCTCTGTTCGATTAAACAGAATAAGGAGAGAGCAGTGAATGCGGGAGCTGTGAAACCGCTTGTGGGTATGGTGGCCGAACAGGGAACAGGGATGGCCGAGAAGGCTATGGTGGTTTTGAGTAGTTTGGCTGCGATAGAAGAAGGTAGAGAAGCGATTGTCGAGGAAGGAGGGATTGCTGCGCTTGTTGAGGCCATTGAAGATGGTTCTGTTAAAGGGAAAGAATTTTCTGTGCTTACATTATTGCAGTTGTGTGCTGATAGTGTTAGGAACCGTGGGTTGCTTGTTAGAGAAGGTGGGATTCCTCCTCTTGTTGCGCTTTCACAGACGGGGAGCGTTCGTGCTAAGCATAAGGTGTGTGTATTATTGATTGTTGTGGCCTGTTTCAGACTAATTCCATGCAATAGCTCAACTGAATTGAAGTCTTCTAAAATCATATCATTTTTTACATGATTTGGTATCTTTTGCATTCACATTCAAATAGCTCAACTGAATCGAAGTCTTGTAAAATCATATAATTTTTTACATGATTTGATATCTTTTAGAATCCATCTTTTCTTTTTGAGTTCTAGGATGGAATTCCAGGAACTATATCGTTTGCAAAGATGAAAATTGACTAAACTGGCATTTCTTCAAAGACCTTGAATCATAATAGAAGAACATGATGCTATCTATTAAAAGAATTCGAAACTTGGGCTATTAAGCACTCTGGTTTTAAGTTCTGTCATTGCATTGTCAGGAGCCACTCTTTAGGTAAAGGTTGCACAATCTAACTTGAGGTTATTTTTGGGCTTTTTCTAAGTTTGATGGTTTTGTTTGTGGCAGGCTGAGACACTTCTTGGGTATTTGAGGGAACCAAGGCAGGAGGCATCGTCTTCAAGTCCCTAATAAAGTGATCTTTTCCTAAAATAAAAAAGATTCATATGAGAGGTAATTACTAATTTAGATTGAGTGGTGGATTGTTGTTGATCTTTGTATATAGGGAGTGTTCTTGTTGGTTTGTACAGTGTGGTTCATAAAATCTGGGGAGAATATGGAGTCTACTGCAATTAGGAGAAGCTAGTGAGCAAGAAACTGACTTATTAGATGATGAGCTTATCATTAGATTTTGGGGTTTGTGTTTGTCATGTTATTTTTTTCCTAGAGGAGGAATACATGTTCGCCTTTGTGGGAGGGTTTTTGGGTGATTTGATGAAAATTTGGGTTTTCTTCCTGGTGTTTTGTTTGGATGACCCAAATTATGTCACTGATTATCAATGTTTAAACTAATGAAGATAGTATGCTACTACTTGAAGCATATATTTTTTGATTGCATCATGTAGCCTGGATTTCTGTTTTTCGCTAAATGAGTTGCTTTAATGTTAGATTTGATGTATACAATGCTTGAAGGATGTGGTATCCATCCGGTTTGTACTTCAATTGGAATTGGGACTTCCATTAGACATGTTCAATGGAAGAAAAACTGTAAATTGGAGTCTGACAAGTGAAATCCTTCACATTCATGTCCTTAAAGTCTGTCGGTTTACTGGAGTGATCTCTATCAATCAAATGAGAGAATCCGCCACGATGGTTGATTTGCGTATCAGTTGATGTTCTTTTCCCCAAATTATAGTGGAGTATCTAAATCATGCAAACCGAGATATAATTTTTTATTTATTTATCTGTTCATAGTACTGGTGTGGCAAGCATTGGAGTAGACTTTTCACTTGCATCTGACAGCTAGTATGCACATAAGTGCGAGTGAGAGAGCAAGCCCTGCTCAATTCATTAGTGTTCCCTTAATCGTTCTACCTGTCGTTGGGGAGTGTATTTCGTCAAAACTGGCCCAAAATCTAAACTGATGGGTGGAGGACCTTTGATCTGCCGCTGTTTGGTGTAAGGTCGTTTTATCAGCTACATGCTTTCGCCATAACCACATGTCTGTCTAGAAGTAAGTGAAATCTGAGCCGCAGCCGAGAAAAAAAAACTTCTATTTGGCCCTTAAACTTTTTGAAAAAGTTTAATTAGCCTTTACTTTTTTCATTAATTTACCTCTTAAACTTTGCAATAAATGTTAAATTAGCCTTAAAAATTTTATTTATGCCACCTATTGTTTGACAGAAGCAGATATCATAATTAGTGATTAAATTAGTCAATATAGTTGGAAAATATTTAATAAAAATGAAAAATTTATTATTCAAAATTATAATTAAGGCATAAATTTATTAATAATATGGTATATTGCTAAATAAATTTATTTATTCGCCCATAATATTTTAATAGTTCTAAAATAAATATTTTATTTTTGTTAAATATTTTATGAAAATATGGACTAATTTGTTTTAGGGACTAACTTATTTTTATTAAATATTTTTATTTTTAAGTTGTTAATGAATAATCTATTAGGGAATTGTTTGTAATTTTTATTAAGAAATTTTTGTCTGTCAGAAAATGGGGGTGTAAATAAAAGTTTTAGGGTGAACTTAAAGAGGTAAATTGACAGAAAAGATTAAAAAGCACTAATTGAACTTTTTTGAAAAGTTTAAGGGTCAAATTGAACTTCACTAAAAAAAAAAAGAAAAAAGGTTACCAACCGCGAAAACCCCACAATAGATTTTGCTTTGTAGAGCATTATATTGTATGCTAGGATATGATTAATTTCTACTTGTCGTTGGTCATCATGGATTAGCTGGCATTGCAGGTATGTTTTGTCCTGCAATTTAAAATGGTCTTTATCTCATATTTAAAATGGTCTTTATCTACCCTAGTGTCGGTAAGGTTTGTTCACGGCATGCCAACGTTCGTGTGCGAGGGAAAGTGGTTGACAATGCCAACGGCATTCTCGAAAAATATTTTTTTGAAAAACATTTTTTTTTATTTTTTAATATTTAGATAATAATAATAATAATAATAATAATAATAATAAGTTAAAAAAATAAATTATTAGTTAAAAAAATAATTTTAAAATAAGAAAAAATGATTTCTCATTGAATACTTTTTTCAATGTCTTTTTTTCTCTTTATTACATTCTCTTTTATTTTTTAATATATTTTTTTATTACTTATTGTCGTTTAGTTATGTAGTCAAACATTAAAAAATATTTTTTTGAAAAATATTTTCTATTTTCTAAAGATCGGCAAACAAATGGAGTCTTAATTTCAATTTTTTTTGTAATAAAAAATCCACATCAGTGTTCGGAATAGGGGTGTCAAAATGAGTAATTACACACGATCACTATTCACTTAATATGTAAAATTATTAAATTAGGGTTGAGATTAAATGAATTTGCATAAGAAACGGGTTAATCCATTTATTGTATAGTTTAATTAGATTGTATCATGAGTTGACATGTGAACTGTTTACAACTTGTTTTTATTATATATGTCGTGACATGACCCATTAAAATGCATATAGTTTATTATAATTTTAAATAGTAAATTATTCATTTATTATAATTTTTTATAAAAATAATATTTTTATAATTATATTATGTAATATATGTAGAAAATAACAATTTGCAACTGAATGAATTTAAGAATAATTTACTATGTATTAAGTAATTGAATAATGTAGAGAATCACATTTTTAAACTAGAAATTTGTATACTAAAGACATAAGAGTGGATATCATTTAAATAACATTAAACATGTCTACAAACATTGGCTCTATGTGTAGTTTAGCCATCACTATTGGACTTCAAGGTGGATTCATTTACTATATACATGATTAAAAAATAAACGACTTGAACATCTACTTACAAAAAATCATATAAACACACACAATTCAGCTTCACAAGTTTTCTAGTTTTCATAAACACATTTCTTGCCCTTTCCAACACCTAACACATACAATTCCATTAAAAATTTGTCAATATAATAACCTTATATGTTGTCTCAATCATGCAACTCCCAAATGATATGTAAAAATATATAATTAAACTCAATTCTATAAATCTAATTCAATTATCCTAAAGAGGCATTTTTTTTAGGTCTAAAATTGAAAAGTTGTTAGGACTTATAGAAAATGACTTTATATAGTCTAAGATTTATATGTCTAGTATATACCGTAAAACTTTCATCTCAATTGAACAACTATAGAGTTATAGATGATTGGATACAACAAGCTCAATTATCCTAAAATATTAAATGATAAAAGGATAGTTTTGTTAGAGCTCTAACTCAAAACTACAAAGTTGTAGGGTCTTAAAAGTTTTTAGAGAATTAAACCACATATATAAATATAAGATAAAAATACAAAGATTTAAAACCTAGGAACTTAGAACTCAAAAATTGTAGCTTATAAATTCCAATTTAAATCAATTAAAACTCTTAAATTACTTACTAATTGAATCTCTAGAGTCTTTAGAAATGAAGACAAATGGCTGAGAAGAGTTTTGCATCATCAAATTCCACTTGAAAAGTTAGCCTCAATTTGTAGGATCAAGTAATTCTTTTCTTTTCTTTTCTTAAGCCGATGTAGGTGTTTGTTTATTGTTTCTTTTTCTTTTGTTACCATATGAACATATATATCTATTCCAACAATTAAGAGTGTTCTACAACTTCTAAGATAAGCTAAGTTTGCAAATTATCCACATAGATCCGTAATGAAATATTTATATTACCTACTAATTATCTAACTTTTAATTGTTTCATTTTGGGCCAAATATTTATTTCAATTGCATCGCTCCCTCTCTAACTATATCTAAATATACTAAATTATACTTTAATTCAATTAAAATGCTATATGAAAATGCAATGCATGACATCTACGGTAAAGGTGTGACATTTCCTTTTGATCTTTCAATACATAAATGAAAATTTTTTATGAAATTGAAAAAAAAAATGAAAATTTTCAATACATAAACTGTATATTTAAGAGGAAATTAGTTTTGAAATTTCCTATTAAAATACTTGCGATATGGAATATTTCCCTTTCTTATTTCTTTTTAGGAATTTTAGATCCACTTTTAACCAAATTAACCTTTTTCTTTGTCAAAATGCACTTCAAGAGATATAAGACTTGCATTATATACTCGATTTGCATCATCATAAATGACAAGGATGACTTGTTTTGAATTTCTTTAAAGCAAAAGTTGCTTTCCTTCTACCTAAATATTGCATTTTTCATGTTTATTTTGAATCGTATTGCATTCTTTTGTCCTACACCTTTTCTCTTTCATTTTGTAATTTTGAATTGGCGTTGGGACTTCTATGATATTATATGGTAATGCAATTTAGCCATATTGCATGCTACATTATAGTCTTGACTAAATTTGTACTTCTTTTCCACTTTGCTGCATTTTTAGCATTATGCCAGTCCCATGTGTGTGGGTTCATAGCCACACGTGCTGGTTCTTTTAAAGATATTACCTTTAGCATAAAGCTTGCATTTTTGCATTATTTTTGTTTTTTTCATGCATTTTGAGTGGGTTTAGAATTATTGCTTACTGTTTTCGCCATTTTACACTTATTTTACTATATTTAAGTTGTTGGCATCTTTAGATTTCTTTTCTCACTGTAAATACCTTACGCCATGTTTGTTTCATAGAATGTAATAAGTGTGGAATATAATTATAATTCTTAAAAAATAAAATAGGTATTTTTAGAATAACTATTCTTAAATAATTACTAATTCATACTTTGATTTATAACCTATAATTATTATGAGAAATAAGCAGATTTAAGCATAAATAACATTAATACATTTATTAATGAATTTCAATATTAGTATCAAAATTAATTAGTCATACAATTTTAGCATGTTTTACATAAAAAAAATTAAATATATAATATATAAAAAAATTAGCACATATATTTGATTTCTCTAAAATAATATAAATGCATAATAAATAAATAAATAATTTTTAAAAATTTTTTAATCATAAAAATAGAAACATATAAAATAAATAAATTTTATATAATTTAGTAGTCAAATCTGAGTTAAATTAATTAAAAGAAAAATATTAAAAAATTTGAATTAAATTATTCTAAAAAAAAGAGAAAACATGAATATAAACATTATGAGAGCTTAAATATAAAGAGAAGGGTAAAAGTGAAAATGCTCTATTCTAAAAGTAAAAAATACATATTCTTTAGTTTTTGGAAGAATTGCTATTTTTCAAAAAATATAGAATTGGTATTCCATAACAAAATTTGAACCAAAGCAAATAATAATTATTTCTTTTGGAATAACTATTCTATTCTTGGTCTATTTTACGATCCAAACATGACCTTAATTTATTGTTCTATCATGCTCCATCATATATCTTATTATTTTTATTTTATTATGTTGTTTTTTTTTTTGCTATTTTGTTTTTATGGATGGTGTGGATGTGAATATATTTGTTTTGTAAGGTTTCATTAGATTTACTTTTCTCGTATATTCTCTCTTTTTGATGTATTTACAAAGAAAGTGATATAAATAATTGTAATCATTATTTATCTATAGTTTATTTTGTTATGGATGTGTATTTTTATATATCAAGTCATATTAAAACTAGGGTCATGTGAAATGTATACCGGTTATTACTTAATAAGAAAGTAGCGAAGTAGTTTCAACTTTCCAAATTCAAAATCTGTATCTAGAGGACAATTTTCACTAGACCTTAAGATTATCTCCCATTTGTCAAGCAATCAAGTGGTGACTCTTCATAAGAGACTTCTTCATATTTCTGAAAAGATTCTTACTCCACCCTTTTAAAAGGCATATCTGAATTCACTAGTATTATGGTCGCATCTTACTCTAATGCTCAGATGCCTTTGGCTCACTCATATTAGTAACTCTACTGGGGTAAAATAGAAGCGACTATTCTGAAATGAGTTAATTTTTGTTATGTAATATTTACTTACGTGGTTTGTATTATAATGTATTCTTGGCATTGCACTTACACATTTCCCCCTATCATTATACCTTTGTGTGTCTACTATGCACTAAATCTCCTAACTACAGTTGACTTAGAGAGGAAGGTGTTAATGCCAGCACATATGACTCAATACCATTTGGATCATGATTCTTTTTCCTTTTTCACTGGAATATAGAGGGAATGTGAGGGGAATACTTAAGGAGCCAATGGATGACATAAATACACTTAGAACCCTTTATCGAATAAGAAGAAACATGGAGTCACCACTCGGTATCACTCGAGAAATTATCCAGTTGGGGACTAGGGAAATTCAAATCCCTCTCTCAGAACTAAATTTACCTATATGATAAAGCATTGGGTTTGGATATCAATGTTAATAAGAGCAAACTCTTTATTTTGAGCATCTCCATATTGCCCGAATGTTGAGCAAAGCCTGCCTAATTACTAGTTTAATACAATGCTTCCAAGAGATATATACTATTATCGATCAACTACTATATACAAATGCAAACACAATATATATACAAGCACAACCATATACAATATTAATGGACATATTATATTGCATGGCTATTGCATAACATATAAACATGGTAAAATGATGCATGAACATGGAAAAATGCAAGTACATGACAAACATGGTACATATTATTCCTAAATGACATGACAAGTATAATGACATAGTAAACATACATAAATAGACATGTCATGTTCATGGTATTCACGTCATGAGAATATCTAAGCATACTTACTATGAATAAATATGAAAGAAAACAAAAAAAAATATGTGGAAATAAATTAAAAGAAAGACAGAGAAAATAATGGCTAACTCTTTCGTGACCACCTCCTCCATGATTGCTCCCAATTCCAAATTTCAAAGCCATAAAAGCGATTTTATTTTGAAAGGAATAGAAAGAGGAAATATAGAATTTATTATTTAAAAACCATATTTAAAAGAAAATTAAAATTGTTAGGAAAACAATTAAAAGTTAACTTTTGGAGGTCTATGTGAACCATTAATCCACAATGGAAATTCCCATCAAGTTAGACTTCAAAATATCGATTTTGTACATTAGATGGATGAATCTCGCAACATGAATTATTGAAGATATAATCAAAATCTTTATCTAAAAATGATAAAAAGAAATTATGATCATATTCTTGCATTTGAATGACTCATTTGAAATAACAAACAATAAAGTCATAAAAAAAATGCATCCCAAAACATGGAATTTATGAAAAGAAAATGAGTATTTTTATGAAAAATAGTAAAATTTAACCATACAAAATAAGAAAATGGGGTGGAATAAGAACAAATATTATTTAGATATGAAATGTTAAAGATGAAAGAAATGAGAAAATAAAATTAAAATTAAGGTAGGAATTTATTAACTTTAACATAAATGGAAATAATGAAAAATGTCTATTTGATGACATAAATCTATCATAACCATATATAACAAAAAAAGAATGCTTATAAAGGGCAAATTAAATGATAGAACTCGAGTAAGGCATGTAAAAACATAAATAGGCATGAGTATCATATTTGTATATGTTTGGTTTAGTTTTCGTATATGATATAAGAATGATCAACATAAATGATAATAATTAATAAAGTTAATGACATTAACAATATAAATAACATAAATAAACAAAATAAGAGATTTGAGATGAAGAATAAGGATTTACAAGGCATTATATAAGCAAAATTAAGGAAGTAAGAAAAAGTTAGTATTTGAGATTAAGACCTTGAGATTGGTAGAAAGAGATATATAAGACGTAATGTTTAATGCTAATGCAAATGCATTATTCACACAAGCATTAAAATATCTACAGGGTGCATGCAAAGATGATGCATGATGCATGCCAGGGTGCATACAAATGAATGCAAATTTCAAGGTGCATACAAGTATACAAGTGATGCAAGTTGTTGTGCATGAAAGTATACAACTAGAGGATTTAAAAATATACACGTGCATGGTGGTAATAATCATAAAGGCCTATGAATGCATGAGAATGCAATAATGCAAAAGAAGTAAAAGTATAAGGAGAGAATTGATTTTGTTTATCATTATGTCCCTAACATTTACTTTCTTGATCATACTAACTTTTATCTATTTTGCCTCATATACTATTAATCTAGACCCTAATCATGTAGGAGACACAATAAGAACATAAACTCATAAATCAATAACAACTTACTCAAGACTCAAGATTGATAATCATCAAACTGATCAACGTGGATTTAAGAATGAAATTGTAATTAAGGATTAATAAGTATAATCATCAATCAATGACAATACAACACACAAATTAAGACTAAAAAATAAAGAATATATGCAAAATATACCAAAATTCAAAGAGAACACATCAAAATGAATATTACACAATAAAAAAAAATCAACAATAATCACAAATACAAACATTAATCAAATGCAAGAATCAAGATCACATTTTAAAAAATAAGTAAGAAAAGGGTTTAAAAATTGAAAAGAAAATCAAAACAAATCAAAATAAAATCATTTAAAAATAGAACCTTGAAATGAAAAGCCTTAATCTCATCATTTTAGGACCTTTAGGAAGGGTTTATAAGTTGTATGAATAACTATGGACCTTTGAGAACCCCTAGAACCATCATTGGATTCATGTGAGATAAAGGAAGATGAATAACAAATTTTATAATGTTTGTAGCTAATTTTTTTCTCATCAACACTTAGTCTAAAAGCTACCAATAACTAGTTTTGAGAGATGGATATCCAGGCGGCTGTTCATAAACCAATATTGGCTATCCAACACTAGATAATACACAAATTTGACTTTTTTCACAAAACATCAAAATAAAGCTCCAATGAGTATGATGTTAACCTTCTTAATTTCTACTTTACAGATTTGCATCCTTTTTTAGTGGAAATAAAATGTTGAGTAATGTCTCTATACATGCCTAGCATGTCTTTATATGTCCATGCAAATGCTTTTGAATACTTTTTAAATATATATATATATATATATATATATATATATATATATATATATATATATATTTCAATCTCTTTTTTCTCTTTAGGGGTAATATCTTTTAAAATATACAAAATGAGTGGTTCATTTTCTGTGCCAATATTAAAATGTTCAATGCATATGGAATGAATTTCAAATGTGCTCATGTTTTAATCAATGTAATACTCACTACCATCAGAAAGGACATCAAAAAAGTAAGCAAAATCTAATTTCATTACATTAACTTTAGAGTTCAATACATTATCAATCTCAACCAAAAGAAAAAGTACAAAGATTACTATCAATAGAGGTGTCTTCAAATAGGATATCATTAATGCTTGACTTAAAAAGAGTAGTAATCTTAGTGTTGCTTGGAGTTTTAGTCTTGAATTTTAACCCCAGGTTCTTAATTAGTTCATCAATATTAGCTTTATTGATCACATCTAGCAGTGCAAGGTGCTTTCCTTTGGAGAAATCAACAACATCAACAAAGATTTTAAATTTGGGCTTCTCAACCCTTTCACTCTTCCACTTCTCAACTTGTCCTTGGTACACTTCTGTCCAACCCTCAATAACAAAAGAAACTAACTTCTTAGTTCTATTATCCTTCTCAAGATTATACCCTAGATCATGCTTGCTTGTTTAGCCTTAGAACTTAGAGAATTCAGTAATCCTCATGTATGTTCCACCTAGACCAGTTACGGGTAGGTATTACATCTTTTTCATTGTCACGACCCAAACCTGAGGGCACGTGACCGGCACTAGGGAATGGGTAGGCATAAGGCCCCCGAAACCCGTAGTAAGCCTAAAGAAAAAAGAAAATAAAACCATTCATATTTTAAACTTTAATTAATAACATAACATATTATCAAACTGATTTTTCTCAAAAACACAAATTCAACTACTTACTAAAAATGTTTTTCAACATCTCATATTATAAATTGAATTTAAATCTTATACATGAGCGTGTTTTACACAAATAAATTACACAATCATGTTTAAACCATACAAATCCTTAGTACATACACTACTGCAGCAACCTAGATTCACACACAGTACAACTTACAATGACCTATATAAAATAGCCGGTGAAGAAGAAACCCAGCGTGGAGGTAGTTTGAGGTCGAACTCCCAAGCTCCTGAAAAAAAAATTGAGGGGAATCAGACTTCACTGAGTAAGTCAATAAAAAGAGCTGTACGGTTCGAAAACCTTTTTGAAAACTATATATGTTTATAGTGAAAATAATTTATAATGTATAAGTATAGCTTTTGAAAAATATCGATAGAACCCTAAACCCAAAAATCTACATGGCCAACTGGGCCCACTTATTCCAACTAGGCTACCGATCCCCGAGAGCAAAGGCATCAACCGAGGCACCAAGCCGTAGTCATTCACTTAATCCAAACATATGGCACTGGCGGTCCCTGAGAGCAAAGGCATCGACCGAGGCACCCATCCCAGTCCATTATCGACCTTACAATCACTGGCGGTCCCCGAGAGCAAAGGCTTCTACCGAGGCACTCGTCCCAGTTTAGCATTCACCAACCATATATATTACGGATCCATCTCTCAATCTCTACCATGTGCACATAGTCCTGGTGAAGCCCACCAGGTAGCCCGTTCTACCAAAATTTCTCAAAATCGATTTTTAAATAAATGAAATGCATTTAAATCTTAAATAATAGCATTAAGGTAAATAAATCATATAATCAATATAATAAAAATATGAGCACATGCATTCTTTAAATAAACACACGCACAGATCGTTCTATTGACTTACAGGATGAATGTGAAGGCTCACAACCACGCGTCTGCCTCAGTCTCACGGCTTCTGCTCCGATATGCTTTAAAAGAAAAACAATAATGAATCGACTTTTAAAACATGACCATGGAATTGAAATCAACAATCAACAAAATAATGAAATTCTAGGTTGACTCGAGGAAAATCGGACAAAACTTGATAGACAGGATATAACCTAACTAATGTTAGAAATTTTTACGGGTATCACGTTTTACGAGAAAATCTATCGAAATTTCGACAGAGTCTCCTCTGTAAAACGGACATCTCTCTATCAAAGGTAGAGCCAGACTTGCATAAAAATGCACTTCTAATAATCACAGACACCCACACTTGAGTCGGGCTTCCAAAACTACATTTTTTTTTGCCTCGACCGAGATCACAACTCAATAAAATATCGAGAATTAATAATATTTATTTCTCAAAAACGTATTTCACATACACATATATTAAAAATAGACAAAAATATATATAAAATCTCAATTATTCAAAATTAACAACTAAACTTGTATTCCTTCGTCAAAATATAATTATAACCTAATTTAAAACCATTATAATGTATTATATATATATATATATATATATATATATATATATATATATATATATATATATATATATATATATATAATATTTGGGATTTAATATTTAAAATTTTCACTACATAAGTAAAAATACCAATTAATTTATAAAAATTGTCTAAACCCCTTAAATATTAATAAAACTACTTAAAATATATATTTAACTATATTTAGTGTAAAATTACATTTTTTACCCCTAAAATACATAAATTACATAATGTGCTATTAATACTAAAATTAATTCCTTAAAATTATTTAATCATGCCAAAAATTCATTTTCTCAAAATAAACCTTCCTAATATAATTAAAACATTTAATCAACCAACAAATTCTCTCCCAAAAATATTATTTAACCTAAAAATCAAATTTGGCATAAACTCAAAAATATTTATAAAAATAGTATAAAAATCATAAAATTATAATTTGAGTTCTAAAATTAATAACATTCACTAATAATCTCAATTATTAAAATTTCATAATTTTTAATCATAATTATCAAAATTGCTAATTAAATACCTAAAATTTACATTATCCTCTAATTAACACACAAAAATTTCTAAAACCCTAAATAAAATTAATAAACTCAAAAACACTTAACTATACTTACTCTAATCACTAATTACACTTAAGAATAGAATAGAATCAAGTAATTAAAATGACAAAAATTCAAATAAAATTTCTGGAAAGATTCAAATAATTCCACAAAAATTCTAAATGAACAATATCATCCCCATTATACACTAACAACACCAAATATTTAGATAATTTATCAAAAATGTTCAAGATCAAGGAGGAAAAGAAAGAAATCGGGTGAGCATTACTCACCTCCAAGCTGCAGAGACAGAGAAGGAAGGAGGGGCTCACTATCACCGAAAAATAGGGAGGATGGAGCAGCTCAGGCAAAGTAAAAAAAATAAGTGACAGGCGAAGGGACGAAGCTGGTGGGAGGTGCTGTCGCGCACGCAGAGGACAAGAGCTGGCTGCTGTGCGAGGAGAAGAAAATCCTGTCATGCGAGGAGGAAGAAAACAGCAACAACAAACAGCTCGATGAAGACAGCGAGCGCAGGTCCTCTGGCAGTGATGAAGGTGGCGCCGGTGAGGGGAGTGTCGGTGAGGATGGTGAGTGAAGGGGGGGGGGGTGAGAAGAAGATGGGTTCTTCGGGTTTTGGTGCTTTAATAGATAGATATATATATATATATATATATATATATATATATATATATATATATTTATAATTATGTATATGTGCATGTACATGGAAACACATACATAGCCATAAAATTTAATATAATTTAAAATAGCAATAAAAATAATAATAATAATAATAATAATAATAATAATAATAATAATAATAATAATAATAATAATAATAATAATAATAATAATAATAATAATAATAATAATAATAATAATAATAATGATAATAATAGACAATGAAATCCTAGATAATAAGTAAGTAATACTCACATGTATTAATAACCATAAATAATATTAACATACATATAATATAATGCATAAGTAATTATTTATAATACTATTTGATAAATATCCCTTTATTTAAATAAATATATATAAGGTATTACAGTCTTCCCTCCTTATATGAATTCATCCCTGAATTCGAGAAAAGAAAGAAAAGAAGAATTACAAGGCTAAGAGGGAAAGAGATACGGGAAAGAAACGCGCATCTCAGCTTCAGTTTCCCAAGTGCAATCCTTTGTGGAATGGTTACTCTATAGCACCTTCACCATCGGTATCTCCTTAGTCCGCAACTGTCGAATTTGGCGATCTACAATCGCCACTGGGTATTCCTCTTAAGTCAGATCGTCGCTAAGCTCTACAGTTTGAGGTTGCAACACGTGAGACGGATCAGGGACATATTTTCTCAGCATGGATACATGAAATACATGATGGATTCTCGACAATTCTGGCGGTAACACCAGCCTATACGCCACTTCACCCACTCTAGACCGAATCTCAAATAGTCCAATGTATCTAGGAGCTAGCTTACCCTTCTTGTCAAATCTCATAACTCCTTTCATTGGAGACACCTTCAGGAACACCATGTCTCCAACCATGAAGGATACATCCTTCCTCCTAGGGTCAGCATAGCTCTTCTGTCTACTGAAGGCTGTCTTCAATCGCTGCTATATAATAGGGACTTTCTCTGAAGTGATCTACACCAACTCTGGTCCCGTTAACTGCCTTTCACCAATCTCCCAACACAATGGTGATCTACACTTCCTACCATATAGTGCCTCATATGGAGCCATCTCGATGCTAGCATGATAGCTGTTATTATAAGCAAACTCAATCAATGGCAAGTGTGAATCCCATTGTCCTCCAAAATCCATTACACACATTCTCAACATATCTTCTAACGTCTGGATGGTCCTCTCTGACTGACCATCTGTCTGAGGGTGGAAGGCCGTACTAAAATCCAATCTGGTACTTGCCAAAAGACTGAGGTAAATATGGCTCCTCTATCTGATACTATGCTCACAGGTACTCCATGTAGACAAAAAATCCTATTGACATAAAGTCTCGCCAGTCTATCAGTAGAGTACGTCTTCTTTATAGGTAGAAAGTGTGCTGACTTAGTTAACCTGTCAACAATCACCCAAATAGCATCATAACCTCCAGTATTCCGAGGTAGCCCAGTCACGAAATCCATGGCTATCATATCCCATTTCCACTCAGGAATTGGCATAGGTTGCAACAGTCCCAGGGGTCTTTGATGTTCAAGCTTTACTTGCTGGCAAGTCAAGCACCTGGATACAAATTCTGCAATGTCCCTCTTCATTCCATTCCACCAATATGTATCCTTCAAGTTATGATACATCTTAGTAGAACCCGGGTGAACACTATATGCAGAAAAATGTGCTTCTTCCATAATCTCCTTTCTTAAGTCATCAACATCTGGCACAAAAATCTTAGTGCCCAACCGTAGTACACCTTCTCTGTCAATCATAAAGTCCCGTGACTGCCCTTGTTGCACTTCATACATAATTCTCTGCAACTGTGGGTCTCTACTCTGAGCTGCCTTAACCCGATCCAAGTATACTGATCGTACACTGAATTGAGCAAAAAGGCACTTTCAGGTAACCTTCATCTGCAACCCCTGATCGATTAACCCATGCAAGTCCTTGATAATGGGCCTTCTCTCGGTGATAATATGGGCAAGACTGCCCGCTGATTTTCTACTCAAGGCATCCGCAACTACATTCGCCTTGCTTGGATGGTATAAAATGGGACAATCATAATCCTTAAGGAGTTCCATCCATCTTCTCTGCCTCAGATTCAAGTCCCTCTGCTGGAAAATATATTTCAAGCTCTTGTGATCAGTGTATATCTCACATGTTACCCCATACAAGTAATGCCTCCATATTTTTAAAGCAAACACCACGGCTGCCATCTCCAGATCATGAGTAGGATAGTTTTGCTCATGCTTCTTCAACTGCCTCGAAGCATAAGCAATCACTTGGCCATTTTGCATTAACACATAGCCTAATCCTACTCTAGAAGCATCACAATACACTGTATAACCTTCATTCCTAGAGGGTAAAGTTAGAATTGGAGCCGACGTCAACAAGTTCTTCAATAACTGAAAGTGCTCTTCGCATTTGTCTGTCCACACAAACTTAGCACTCTTCTGGGTCAACCTTGTCAAAGGTGCAGCAATTTTAGAGAAGTCTTTCATAAATCTTCTGTAATAGCCTGCTAGACCCAGGAAACTCCGTACTTCGCTAACTGTAGTCGGCCTTGACCACTCTGTAATAGCCTCTATCTTCTTAGGGTCCACTTGTATGCCATCTCGAGAAACCACGTGGCCTAGAAATGCCACTTGATGTAACCAGAACTCGCACTTTGAGAATTTGGCATACAACCTGTGCTCCCTTAAGGTTTGAAGCACCCTTCTCAGATGCATCACGTGCTCAGCCTCACCCTTGGAATAAACTAAGATATCATCAATGAAAACTATCACAAATTGGTCCAAGTATGGCTTAAACACCCTATTCATCAAGTCCATAAAGGCTGCTGGAGCATTAGTCAATCCAAAGGGCATTACTAAGAACTCATAATGGCCATATCTTGTTCGAAAGGCTGTCTTGGGCTTATCACCTCTTCTGATCCTCAACTGATGATACCTAGATCTCAAATCTATTTTAGAGAAGCATGTAGCACCTTGAAGTTGATCAAACAGGTCATCGATCCTCGGAAGTGGGTACTTATTTTTGATGGTGACCTTATTCAACTGCCTGTAATCAATATAAAGTCAAAGGCTACCATCTTTCTTCTTTACGAAAAACACCGGAGCACCCCAAGGCGATGTACTGGGTCTAATAAAACCCTTATTAAGCAACTCCTGCAACTGCTCTTTCAGCTCCTGTAGTTCAGCTGGTGCCATTCTGTAGGGTGGCATAGAAATAGGATCCATACTAGGTATGACATTAATACAGAACTCTATCTCTCTGTCTGGTGGTAATCCTAGTAATTCTTCAGGAAAGACATCCAGAAATTCACACACCACTGGCACCTGCTCAATTGCCACATTCTCCTTCTCAACATCGCTTACCACTGCCAAGTATCCCTGACAACCCCTTCTAAGCATCTTCCAGGCTGTAATGGCAGAAATGAGATTATGAGGCATGAAGCTCTTTGCACCCTTGAAACAGAATTCTTCTTCATCTGGAATTCTGAACACCACTACTTTCTCTCTATAATTCATCGAAGCATAATACCTTGACAACCAATCCATGCCCAAAATGACGTCGAATTCCAACACATCAAGCAATACTAAGTTTGCCCATAGTTCTCTACCATCAATTATCACCGGACACAAAGGAAAGAAGACATCTGTCTCCAACTCGTCACTAAGAGGAGTCGACATAGATAGAGGAAAGGACAACCTAGAAGGTTGCCACTCGATTCTCGAAGCGAACACAGGAGAAATGAAGGAATGTGAAGCACCGGGATCAAACAACACTCTAGCATCATATGCACAGACTGAGAGAATACCTGCTACCACTGCATTCGAAGTCTGAGCATCCTGTGGTGTCAAAGTGAACACTCGAGCCTGACCACGACCTGCTTGCTGAGAAGTCGAAGGCTGCGCAAATTCATGACCGCTAGGTCTACCAACTGAACCTCGACCCTGTTGACTCATAGGCTGAGGCGGGTCTCTACTGTGGCTGTATGGGTGCTCGATACTGCTGAGGCATTGGATAGTAGGGCTGAGCCACTGATGAAGATGAACCCTGAACGTACTGTGGCTGGTATCCGGAGTGGGGATAAGCTCTAGCAAGATGTCCAATCTGCCCACATCTGAAGCAAGCGCCCGTTAGCATATGACATGGGCCCTGATGAAATCGTCCATAACTAGCGCAAGCACTGGCTCCAGACCCAGAACTACTCTACTCAGAACTCTGCCCACTACTACTGCTGCTGACTCCAGTACTGAATCTATGACCTCTACCACTCCTTCTATTCGTGGCATAACCATGACGACCAACTCGGTGGGTCTGAGACCTCCTACCACCCTGCTGTGAACTACCCGCAGCCTGCTGACTCGAACTACCGATGTGAAATGCTAGCTACTAGTACCCGGGAGCTACTCTATATCCATTGCCCCCGACCATATAAGGATCTACCATGGTGCCCTGGCGGATATGTCGCCTCTCAATCAAACAGGCCTCCTTAATCACACTCTCTAAAGTGTGGCCCTCGGTACGCATACCAATAAAAGTGGGTCCCAATCCAGTAACATACAGCTCCACTGCTCTGTAAGGGTCCCTCCTGATATCTTTTGCATGTCGGGACAGCCTATTAAACTCTCTGGTATAGTCCTCCACTGATCTATCCCCTCTAGTGATGTGGAGTAACTGCCACCTGTAGGCATCTCTGGTGGCTGGAGGACAGAAAAATCTCAAAAAGCGGTCCTTAAACTCTGGCCAAGTCAACTTGTGCATCGATGGCTAAATCGACTGCATAAACCAATCCTGAGCGGCTGCCTGTACTGACAACTCCACAATCATAATCCTCTGATAATCCGTGTGTCCCATCCTAGTACGTGCCTCAATCGCATTAATGAAGTCTAAGGCATCACCCGTATCGTCAAAAGAAACTCTACCGATCCGAGAGTAAAGAAAAGCTGCTTCAATATCTGACATCCCCTGGTTCTTCTGCTATAGCATCTGTTGTATAAGGGGCATCACCTGATTCAATGCTGCTAGACCCTAATTAATCCCTGTCAGTCCAACTGCAAAGGCTGTGGGGTCAACAGCTGGGGCTTCAGGCTTGACTGGCTACTGATCAGGAATCTCAGCTGCAGTTACCCTCGCTCGACCTTTACCTCTACCTCTGCCCCTACAACGTGGAGCAGGAAGGGGAGCCTCATCATGCATAGACTGCTCATCAAGTCTAAGAGTCGGATCAACATCGGGGTCGGTATGCACACGCCTCATTCTGAAAAGAAGACAAGGAAAATTGAATTCAAAACGGGGTAAGAATATTTAACGCAACGCAGAATTAGAAATAAGAATATCTCAAAGACAATTATCAACCCTAAAGTTGCAGTAGTTACATAGAAAGACATACATGGACAATTAATCGAACTTATGCTCTGATACCAACTTTGTCACGACCCGAACCCGAGGGCACGTGACCGGCACTAGGGAATGGGCAGGCATAAGGCCCCCGAAACCCGTAGTAAGCCTAAAGAAAAAGGAAAATAAAACCATTCATATTTTAAACTTTAATTAATAACATAACATATTATCAAACTGATTTTTCTCAAAATACACAAATTCAACTGCTTACTAAAAATGTGTTTCAACATCTCATATTATAAATTGAATTTAAATCTTATACATGAGCATGTTTTACACAAATAAATTACACAATCATGTTTAAACCATACAAATTCTTAGTACATACACTACTGCAGTAACCTAGATTAACACACAATACAACTTACAATGACCTACATAAAATAGCCGGTGAAGAAGAAACCCGGCGTGGAGGTAGTCTAAGGTCGAACTCCCAAGCTCCTGAAAAAAAAATTAAGGGGAATTAGACCTCACTGAGTAAGTCAATAAAAAGAGTTATACGGTTTGAAAACCTTTTTGAAAACTATATATGTTTATAGTGAAAATAATTTATAATGTATAAGTATAGCTTTTGAAAAATATCGGTAGAACCCTAAACCCAAAAATCTACATGGCCAACTGGGCCCACTTATTCCAACTAGGCTACCGGTCCCTGAGAGCAAAGGCATCAACCGAGGCACCAAGTCGTAGTCATTCACTTAATCCAAACATATGGCACTGGCGGTCCCCGAGAGCAAAGACATCGATCGAGGCACCCATCCCAGTCCATTATCGACCTTACAATCACTGGCGGTCCCAGAGAGCAAAGGCTTCTACCAAGGCACCCGTCCCAGTTTAGCATTCACCAATCATATATATTACGGATCCATCTCTCAATCTCTACCATGTGCATATAGTCCTGGTGAAGCTCACCAGGTTGCCCGTTCTACCAAAATTTCTCAAAATCGATTTTTCAATAAATGAAATGCGTTTAAATCTTAAATAATAGCATTAAGGTAAATAAATCATATAATCAATATAATAAAAATATGAGCGCATGCATTCTTTAAATAAACACACGCACAGATCATTCTATTGACTTACAGGATGAATGTGAAGGCTGACGACCACGTGTCTGCCTCGGTCTCACGGCTTCTGCTCCGATAAGCTCTAAAAGAAAAAAAATAATGAATCGACTTTTAAAACATGACCATGGAATCGAAATCAACAGTCAACAAAGTAATGAAATTCCAGGCTGACTCGAGGAAAACCGAACAAGACTCGATAGACAGGATATAACCTAATTAACATTAGAAATTTTTACGGGTATCACGTTTTATGAGAAAATCTACTGAAATTTTGACAGAGTCTCCTCTATAAAATAGACATCTTTCTACCAAAGGTAGAGCCAGACCTGCATAAAAATACACTTCTAATAATCATAGACACCCACACTCGAGTCGAGCTCCCAAAACTACTTTTTTTTTTGCTCCGACCGAGATCACAACTCAATAAAATATCGAGAATTAATAATATTTATTTCTCAAACACGTATTTCACATACACATATATTAAAAATAGACAAAAATATATATAAAATCTCAATTATTCAAAATTAACAACTAAACTTGTATTCCTTCGTCAAAATATAATTATAACCTAATTTAAAACCATTATAATGTATTTTATATATATATATATATATATAATATTTAGGATTTAATATTTAAAATTTTTATTACATAAGTAAAAATACCAATTAATTTATAAAAATTGTCTAAACCCCTTAAATATTAATAAAACTACTTAAAATATATATTTAACTATATTTAGTGTAAAATTACATTTTTCACCCCTAAAATACATAAATTACATAA
Source organism: Mallotus nudiflorus (assembly GCA_947683625.1). Lineage (NCBI taxonomy): Eukaryota > Viridiplantae > Streptophyta > Magnoliopsida > Malpighiales > Euphorbiaceae > Mallotus > Mallotus nudiflorus. The sequence goes on along the minus strand of CANTUR010000013.1, from coordinate 920 downwards.
TGTGCTATTAATACTAAAATTAATTCCTTAAAATTATTTAATCATGCCAAAAATTCATTTTCTCAAAATAAACCTTCCTAATATAATTAAAACATTTAATCAACCAACAAATTCTCTCCCAAAAATATTATTTAACCTAAAAATCAAATTTGGTATAAACTCAAAAATATTTATAAAAATAGTATAAAAATCATAAAATTATAATTTGAGTTCTAAAATTAATAACATTCACTAATAATCTCAATTATTAAAATTGCATAATTTTTAATTATAATTATCAAAATTGCTAATTAAATACCTAAAATTTACATTATCCTCTAATTAACACACAAAAATTTCTAAAACCCTAAATAAAATTAATAAACTCAAAAACACTTAATTATACTTACTCTAATCACTAATTACACTTAAGAATAGAATAGAATCAAGTAATTAAAATGACAAAAAATCAAATAAAATTTCTGGAAAGATTCAAATAATTCCCCAAAAATTCTAAATGAACAATATCATCCCCATTATACACTAAAAACACCAAATATTTAGATAATCTATAAAAAATGTTCAAGATCAAGGAGGAAAAGAAAGAAATCGGGTGAGCATTACTCACCTCCAAGCTGCAGAGACAGAGAAGGAAGGAGGGGCTCGCTGTCACCGAAAAATAGGGAGGATGGAGCAGCTCAGGCAAAGCAAAAAAAACAAGTGATAGGAGGAGGGATGAAGCTGGTGGGAGGTGTTGTCGCACGCGCAGAGGACCAGAGCTGGCTGCTGTGCGAGGAGAAGAAAATCATGTCGCGCGAGGAGGAAGAAAATAGCAGCAGCAAATAGCTCGATGAAGACGGCGAGCGCAGGTCCTCTGGCAGTGATGAAGGTGGCGCCGGTGAGGGGAGTGTCGGTGAGGATGGTGAGTGAGGTGGGGGTGA